>SJXQ01007149.1:0-112852 GCA_006408695.1 Aepyceros melampus
ATGAATCGCCAGTCTAGGTTCGATGCAGGATACAGGATGCTTGGGGCTGGTGCACAGGGATGACCCAGAGAGATGGTATGGGGAGGGAGGTGGAAGGGGGGGTTCAGGATTGGGAACTCATGTACACCCGTGGCAGATTCATGTTGATGTATGGCAAAACCAATACAGTATTGTAAAGTAAAATAAAGTAAAATAAAAAATTTAAAAAAAGGAAAACAATTTTATAACATTATCCTGTAATGTTCATGCCATAGCACTTTTTGCATTTTATTATAATTGTTTCTTTTATTGTATATCTTCACTCAATCCTAAAGTTTGTATCTTTCTTGCTCTTTACTGAAATCCCCAGCACTATATCTATATATTTATAGAGGTATATTTGTCACTATATGGGTATTATATTTAAATAATATCAATTTTATTGAGGTATAATTGATGTACAGTATAAGTTTCAGGTGTACAACATAGCAATTCATAATTTTTAAAGGCTATATTCTATTTAGTTATTTTCAAATACTGACTATACAAAGACCTACTGTATAGCACATGAAACTATATTCAATATCTTTTAATGGAAAAGAATCTGAAAAGAATTAGAACAGGAAACAAATTTTATATAATTTTATTTTTAAAAAGGTCACTCTGTGTGAGGAGACTGGGTTATAGGGGGTTAAGAGTAAAAGAAGGGCCACCGTTTGGGAGAGGTGAGTAGCTTAGATTAGGATTGTAGCAGTGGCAGAAGGGGAACCAGGATTCAGGATATATTTGAAAGTGGAGCCTTGAGGACTTGCTGATGCATTCAGTGTTGTGTGTAAGAGAGATGATCCGATACTGCATGATGGGTGGCTGTAGATAGCAAATAACTGTAGAATGAATTCTGTAGCTCAGAGGAGAGGATGGAGCTGGAGATACACATTTGAAAGTTACAAATGCCATTTGGGTGGCATTTAAAGCCATCTGACTAGGTAAGCTGTTCAAAGGGGTGAGTGAAGAATGAGAAGACTAAAAGGCAGAGCTCTGGGTCACTTCAGTGAAGACACTGAAAGCAGAGAAGGAGGACGCAACAGAGAGGAAGGGGTCCCAGAGACAGGAGGAAATTCTGGAGCCTGGGGAGTTCTCGAAGTCAAGTGGGAAAGTGTTTTAAAGTGGAATTAGGTAGACTATTGCTGTCAAGTGTTCAAAAACAGTGACGTCTGAGACTACTCATTATAAGTTGTGGGTGACCTTTTTTTTTAAGTTGCTAGCTTGAAATTTTCAGAAGCCTTTCTTGAAAACTTGACATTTCTCTGAAGCACTGGCTCCTTCTTGGAGGGATCACTTAACCTCTGATTTTCACTCACTTTTTTTCTTCTTGTTTCTTCTTCATGACTTTTCATCATCTTTCCCATTCAGTGAAGCAAGTAACTACTTTGTCTCCCTTTCAAAGTGAACAAGTGTTATTTTCCAGAGCAGCCCCATTTAGGAAGCCCAAGCTTTCCTTTCCACAAAAATACAATATTTACCAATTGCTCAAGGGTTATATAAATGCTTTTTATATGAATACATGGGAGATGGGAGTGGAAAGAGCCATTATTTACAAAAAATATTTTAAAATCATATATAAATTTTAAAAGATAATTGAGTTTAAGATGCCAATAGCTCTTGAATCATTATTTTAGGAGAGAGAATGCTGCCATTTGGAAAGTGGTGTTTGGCATCAATAACCTAGACCACCCATCAACGTTCATGCAGATGCGCCTTGTGAAGAACATCATCCTGCATCCTCGCTACAGTCGAGCGGTGGTGGACTACGACATCAGCATAGTGGAGCTAAGCCAAGACATCAATGAAACAAGCTACGTCCGACCAGTTTGCTTACCCAGCCCGGATCAGACCTTAGAACCTGATACTTACTGCTATATCACAGGCTGGGGACACATGGGCAACAAAAGTAAGTCAAGACTCTTGGGAGCGCTTACCTTTCAGCTTTTAACTGGAAAACACTAGGGTACTTCTAACCTTCGGTAATTGTTTCCCATTTTCACTTATAACAGAGAGTCACAAATAGCTTATGTGTCACTCCCCCTTCCACGCAAATTGTAGACGTCAATACTTCATCATGCACTTAAACTTGCAAACCCAAATGAAACCTCAGAAATCCCTCTCTATACCTCATTTCTCCAGGGATCCCCTACAGATGCTTGGAGCTGACATGCAAGATCAGTCATCCCTGCCTTGATAGGGATTGTATTGAATCTAGATTGCTTTAGGTAGGATAGTCATTTTGATAATGTTGATTCTTCCAATCCAAGAATGTGGTATATCTCTCCATCTGTTTGTGTTATCTTTGATTTCTTTCATTAGTGTCTTATAGTTTTCTGAGTACATGTCTTTTGTCTCCTTAGGTAGGTTTATTCCTAGGTATTTTATTCTTTTTTGATGAGATGGTAAATGTGACCATTTCCCTGATTTCTATTTCTGATCTTTTGTTGTGTATAGGAAGCCAAGAGATTTCTGTGTATTAATTTTGTGTCCTGCACCTTTACCAAATTCATTGATTAGCTCTAGTAGTTTTCTGGTAGCATCTTTAGGATTTTCTATGTATAATATCAGGGTTTCCCTGGTAGCTCAGAGGTTAAAGCGGCTGCCTGCAATGCAGGAACCAGGGTTTGATCCCTGGGTTGGGAAGATTCCCTGGAGAAAGAAATGACAACCCACTCCAGTACTCTTGCCTGGAAAATCCCATGGACGGAGGAGTCTGGTAGGCTACAGTCCATGAGGTCGCAAAGAGTCAGACACGACTGAGCGACTTTGCAAACATGAGAGTTTTTTCTTCTTTTCCAATATGGATTCCTTGTCTTCTCTGATAGCCATGGCTAGGACTTTCAAAACTATGGTGAACAATAGTGGCAAAAGTAGACATTTTTGTCTTGTTTCTGATCTCAGAGGAAATACTGTTTTTCACCATTGAGATCATGCAGAAATTTAGAAATTTGTACGGCTGTCCCCTAGCTGCCTGTAAAGGACTCTTACTTTGCTTGACCTGTTAAAAGTTTAGAGTAAGAATTTAATTGATGTTTTCTTTGATAGTAAGCACTGGCCAAGCCAACTATGTCAGTGTAGTACTGTAGCTCTCAGGCATGATGATACATTTCGGTGTCCTGTTATCCACCTTTTGTTGTTGTTGAATCACCAAGTCGTGTTTGACTCTCTGTAACTGTAGTCTGCCACGGCCCCCGTCCATGGGATTTCCCAGGCAAGAACTTTCAGGCAGGCTGGAATGCACACATTCTCTCTGCTGACACTAAGGGACACTTTTCCCTCTGGACATCTTTCTGACACATCTTCTGGGATTAAAGGTTCTGATGCAATGATGGCTACTGTAGTATGTGGTGAGACAACATTGTTTAAACCAAGGATGGGGCAACCATTCCCCTGAACAGATGATCTGAACTTTAGCAGAACGGACTCACATGCTGAGCTGTCACAGAGCTGGCAGCCTCCCATCTGGGGCAGAGCTCTGGCTTATTTTCATTGTAATACCTATTGTTTATGTTGCCACATATAATAAGAGAGGGAGGCAGTTCCCTAGTGGTTAAGATTCAGTGCTTACACGGCAGAGGCCTGGGTTCCATATCTGGTGGGGGATCCATCCTGCATGCTGTGTAGTGCAACCAAAACACAAAAAATAAATTAGAAAACCCATTTGTAAAAAATGAAAGGGAAACCACGAGCCAGGTTACTTAACCAGTCTGTGTCTCCATTTTCTCATTAACAAAATGGAGGCGCTTGACTAATGGAATGACTGCTATCAGCACTTCTAATTGGAAAATTGTGATTCTAAAACTCTCTGACATAAATCACAGCAGGATCCTCTATGATCCACCTCCCAGAATACTGGAAATAAAAGCAAAAATAAACAAATGGGATCTAATTAAAATTAAAAGCTTCTGCACAACAAAGGAAACTATAAGCAAGGTGAAAAGACAGCCTTCTGAATGGGAGAAAATAATAGCAAATGAAGCAACTGACAAACAACTAATCTCAAAAATATACAAGCAGCTTATGCAGCTCAACTCCAGAAAAATAAATGACCCAATCAAAAAATGGGCCAAAGAACTAAATAGACATTTCTCCAAAGAAGACATACGAATGGCTAACAAACACATGAAAAGATGCTCAACATCACTCATTATCAGAGAAATGCAAATCAAAACCACAATGAGGTACCATTTCACACCAGTCAGAATGGCTGCGATCCAAAAGTCAACAAGCAATAAATGCTGGAGAGGGTGTGGAGAAAAGGGAACCCTCTTACACTGTTGGTGGGAATGCAAATTAGTACAGCCACTATGGAGAACAGTGTGGAGATTCCTTAAAAAATTGCAAATAGAACTGCCTTATGATCCAGCGATCCCACTGCTGGGCATACACACCAAGGAAACCAGAATTGAAAGAGACACGTGTACCCCAATGTTCATTGCGGCACTGTTTATAATAGCCAGGACATGGAAGCAACCTAGATGTCCATCAGCAGATGAATGGATAAGAAAGCTGTGGTACATATACACAATGGAGTATTACTCAGCTATTAAAAAGAATACATTTGAATCAGTTCTAATGAGGTGGATGACGCTGGAGCCGATTATACAGAGTGAAGTAAGCCAGAAAGAAAAACACCAATACAGTATACTTACACATATATATGGAATTTAGAATGATGGTAATGATAAACCTGTACGCAAGACAGCAAAAGAGACACAGATGTATAGAACGGCCTTTTGGACTCTGTGGGAGAGGGAGAGGGTGGGATGGGTTGGCAGAGTGGCAGTGTAACATGTGTGATGTCATAAGTGAAACGAATCGCCAGTCTAGGTTTGATGCAGGATGCAGGATGCTTGGGACTGATGCACGGGGATAATCCAGAGAGAGGGTGTGGGGCGGGAGGGTGGAGGTGGGGGTCGGGATTGGGAGTTCATGTACACTCATGGCTAATTCATGTCAATGTATAACAAAACGAATACAGTATTGTAAAGCAAAACAAACTAAAAAATAAAAATTAATTTAAAAAAATAAAATAAAAAAATAAATGAGGTTTGTCTTTGAAATAACATTCTAAGAGTATAGTTTTCTTGATATAAAAATGTAATGATTTCTTATATGACTAGCCTAATTTTTGAGTCATTTTACCCTGTTTTATTTCTTTCTCTTTTTTAAAAAAATTCAGTGCCTTTTAAGCTGCAAGAGGGAGAAGTGCGCATTATTTCTCTGGAGCAGTGTCAGTCCTACTTTGACATGAAGACCATCACCAACAGGATGATCTGTGCTGGCTATGAGTCTGGCACAGTTGACTCGTGCATGGTAAGTTGCTCTGTGCTTATCAAAGAGATTCAATTCTGCAATAGGTTCAGTGGGTCCATATAAGCTCATTATTAAAGTGTGGCTCTTTGGGAAAGTTTTTTTGAAAATAACTTATCAGATGTTTCCAGTATCTCTCCTAAATACTTTTTATTTTATTTTATTTTTTTTCTTTTTTTTTTAATTAATTTTTATTTTTTAGTTTGTTTTGCTTTACAATACTGTATTCGTTTTGTTACACATTGACATGAATTAGCCATGAGTGTACATGAACTCCCAATCCCGTTGTGCTGGCTATGAGTCTGGCACAGTTGACTCGTGCATGGTAAGTTGCTCTGTGCTTATCAAAGAGATTCAATTCTGCAATAGGTTCAGTGGGTCCATATAAGCTCATTATTATTCAAGTGTGGCTCTTTGGGAAAGTTTTTTTGAAAATAACTTATCAGATGTTTCCAGTATCTCTCCTAAATACTTTTTAATAACTCACTGAATTCTCATAATCATCACTAGTGGAAAACAAGGGACCATAGAGGTTAAGTAATTTACCCCATATCACCCAGGACTAAGGTGGTAGAATGAAGTTATGAATGTGCTTGGCCACTAACTATCCTAGCTGCTACGCTGCTGCTAAGTCGCTTCAGTCGTGTTTGACTCTGTGCGACCCCATAGATGGCAGCCCACCAGGCTCCCCCGTCCCTGGGATTCTCCAGGCAAGAACACTGGAGTGGGTTGTCATTGCCTTCTCCAATGCATGAAAGTAAAAACTGAAAGTGAAGTTGCTCAGTCATGTCCGACTCTTCACGACCCCATGGACTGCAGCCCACCAGGCTCCTCCATCCATGGGATTTGTCCAGGCAAGAGTACTGGAGTGGGGTGCCATTGCCTTCTCCGAGAAGCAAGGATTAATGTGACAACTTTCTCTGTGTTGTCAATATGACCCGGAGGCTCACCAAAAAACTCGTGCCTCAGGACAGCTCTCTACAGCACTTTTCATAGACATGGATGCTCCACAGTGCACTGCAAATGTTCAAGTTTGTCTTAGTCTAATTTTGCACAGCTTTTTTTAATTCAATTTTATTGTTCTCTTACTTCAAGTTGAATGAAAGTCTTTTAAAAACCTAAGCAAAACAGAGTTTGTTCTTTTGCCAGGCAGACCTAACCTCAACTGTAAAATGAAATGGTAACTACTAAAGGGAGAGGATGGAAGGTTGATTCTTGAAAGAGAAATTAAGGCCCAACATAGACATGGATGTAGCCGTGCTCATATAATAATGTCTAATAAGAATTGGGTCCTGTCAACTTCTTTAGTGGTGGCAGTTCCACACTGTGGGCATCTTAAACACATACCAGATGGTCTCTAACAAAACCCCAGGTAGAAAAGCAGACAGACAAAAGGCTAAGGAAATGGCAACCCACTCCAGTGTTCTTGCCTAGAGAATCCCAGGGATGGGGGAGCCTGGTGGGCTGCCGTCTCTGGGGTCACACAGAGTCGGACACAACTGAAGTGACTTAGCAGCAGCAGAGCAAAATTATTCATCAGAACCTCTCATTATCTTCCTTAACTGCATCAATAGGACAAATCAGAGGCTATGGTCCTCTGTTAAGGTCTAGAAATCATGGGACTCAATATTGAAACCAAACAAACTTTGGCCTGAAGTCCAATATTATGAAGAGGAAAAGAGGACTAAATTGTGCCTTTATCTGTATCCTTCTTTCATTTCGAATCGCTGCTGCTTCACTTGTTTCCCAGCTAACATGTCCACCTGTCTCACTAAGCTTAGCTCAAAATCTACTCTTAAGGGGATCCTATGTTCCCCTCCAGCTGGAAGCAATTGTTCATTCTTTTGAAGACTCCTTTATTTATAGCCCTTAGATTTTACTTTCATGTTAAGTTTTTCTCATTATCCAAGTGGACTTTTGGCCCCTTTATGGTAAAATAGCTCCTTACTTGTGTAGACATTACCACAGAATCCTCCAAAAAATAGATTCTAAATAATTATGTGGCTAAGTTTCTGATCTGGAAATGTAGGGATGCTATAAACATATCCCATTTTAATAACTAGCATAAATAAGTGGCAGCAGTGGTAGTTTAGTCACTAAGTTGTGTAGCACAGCATAAATCAGTACCTTAATTCTTTTATATAAGAGGAGATGAAAAACTGGAATATGTCTAATCAAAATTTTTCCAGTAAATTTTGCTTAAAAATCAATCAGGCTTTCAGACAGAACAATTTAGTCAGCCCCTTGAAAAGCTTATGTTTATTAGCTAGGTTTGTGTGCTCAGTTGTGTCTGACTCTTTGCAACTGCATGGACTGTAGCCCACCAGGCTCCTCTGTCCATGGATGTTTCCAGGCAAGACTATGGAGTGGGTTGCCATTTCCTCCTCCAGGGGCTTTTCCTGACCTAGGGTTTGAACCCATGTCTCCTGCCTTGGCAGGCAGAGTCTTTTCCATTGAGCCACCAGGGCTTCTCATTAGTTAGGTTTATGGCATTGGTAAGTTATGAATATGATGATCACCACTTCTAGGAAATGGCATCATATATTCAAACTCGAAAGAGAGAATTTTCAACCTAGGATACTCTACCCAGAAAGATTATCATTTAGAATAGAAAAAGATAAAGGATTTCTCAGACAAGCAAAAACTAAAAGAATTGAGCAATATTAAACCAACCTTAAGGTCCGTCTAGTCAAGGCTATGGTTTTTCCTGTGGTCATGTATGGATGTGAGAGTTGGATGTGAAGAAAGCGGAGCGCCAAAGAATTGATGCTTTTGATCTGTGGTGTTTGGAGAAGACTCTTGAGAGTCCCTTGGACTGCAAGGAGATCCAACCAGTCCATTCTGGAGGAGATCAGCCTTGGGATTTCTTTGGAAGGAATGATGCTAAAGCTGAAACTCCAGTACTTTGGCCATCTCATGCGAAGAGTTGACTCATTGGAAAAGACTGATGCTGGGGGGATTGGGGTCAGGAGGAGAAGGGGACGACAGAGGATGAGATGGCTAGATGGCATCACTGACTCGATGGATGTGAGTCTGAGTGAACTCTGGGAGATGGTGATGGACAGGGAAGCCTGGCATGCTGCGATTCATGGGGTCGCAAAGAGTTGGACACGACTGAGCAACTAAACTGAACTGAAAATAAATATTAAAGGGTCTTCTCTAAGTAGAAAAGAAGCAACAATCTATTGGAAAGGAAAAAAAATCACAGGAGGAGAAGCAAATACGTAAAAGGATTGTTCAGTCACTCCGCTGTGTCTGACTCTTTGCAACCCCATGAACTGCAGCACACCAGGCATCCCTGTCCATCACCAATTCCTGGAGTCCATCTAAACCCATGTCCTTTGAGTGGGTGATGCCATCCAACCATCTCATCCTCTGTCATCCCTTTCTCCTCCTGCCCTCAATCTTCCCCAGCATCAGGGTCTTTTCAAATGAGTCAGCTCTTTGCATCAGGTGGCCAAAGTATTAGTGTTTCAGCCCCAAGAAAAAGAAATGCAAAAAAGCAAAATGGCTGTCTGAGGAGGCCTTACATATGGCCGTGAAAAGAGAAGCAAAAAGCAAAGGAGAAAAGGAAAGCTATACCCATTTGAATGCAGAGTTCCAAAGAACAGCAAGGAGAGATAAGAAAGCCTTCCTCAGCAATCAATGCAAAGAAATAGAGGAAAACAATAGAATGGAAAAGACTAGAGATCTCATCAAGAAAATTAGAGATACCAATGGAACATTTCATGCAAAGATGGGCTCAAAAAAGGACAGAAATGGTGTGGACCTAACAGAAGCAGAAGATATTAAGAAGAGGTTTCAAGAATACACAGAAGAACTGTACAAAAAAGATCTTCATGACCCAGATAATCCTGGAATGTGAAGTCAAGTGGGCCTTAGGAAGCATCACTATGAACAAAGCTAGTAGAGGTGATGGAATTCCAGTAGAGCTTTCAAATCCTAAAAGATGATGCTGTGAAAGTGCTGCACTTAATTGCCAGCAAATTTGGAAAACTCAGCAGTGGCCACAGGACTGGAAAAGGTGTTTTCATTCTAATCCCAAAGAAAGGCAATGCCAAAGAATGCTCAAACTACTGCACAATTGCACTCATCTCACACGCTATTCAAGTAATGTTCAAAATTCTCCAAGGCAGGCTTCAACAGTAGGTGAACCATGAACTTCCAACTTCCAGATGTTCAAGGTGGTTTTAGAAAAGGCAGGGGAACTAGAGATCAAATTGCCAACATCCACTGGATCATCAAGAAAGCAACATAATTCCAGAAAAACATCTATTTTTGCTTTATTGACTATGCCAAAGCCTTTGACTGTGTGGATCACAATAAACTGTGGAAAATTCTGAAAGAGATGGAACTACCAGACCACCTGATCTGCCTCTTGAGAAACCTGTATGCAGGTCAGGAAGCAACAGTTGGAACTGGACATGGAACAAGACTGGTTCCAAATAGGAAAAGGAGTACGTCAAGGCTGTATATTGTTACCCTGCTTATTTATCTTATATGCAGAGTACATCATGAGAAATGCTGGGCTGGAGGAAGCACAAGCTGGAATGAAGATTACTGGGAGAAATATCAATAACCTCAGATATGCAGATGACACCACCCTTATGGCAGAAAGTGAAGAAGATCTAAAGAGCCTCTTGATGAAAGTGAAAGAGGAGAGTTAAAAGGTTGGCTTAAAGCTCAACATTCAGAAAACTAAGATCATGGCATCTGGTCCCATCACTTCATGGGGAAACAGTGGCTGACTTTATTTTTCCAGGCTCCAAAATCACTGTAGATGGTGATTGCAGCCATGAAATTAAAAGACGCTTACTCCTTGGAAGGAAAGTTATAACCAACCTAGACAGCGTATTGTAAAGCAGAGACATTATTTTGCCAACAAAAGTCCATCTAGTCAAGGCTATGGTTTTTCCAGTAGTCATGTATGAATGTGAGATTTGGACTGTGAAGAAAGCTGAGCACTGAAGAATTGATGCTTTTGAACTGTGGTGTTGGAGAAGACTGTTGAGAGTCCCTTGGCCTGCAAGGAGATCCAACCAATCCATCCTAAAGGAGATCAGTCCTGAGTGTTCGTTCATTGGTAGGACTGACGTTGAAACTGAGAAGGACTGAAGATCACTTAGATATGCCAGTACAGAGATTAAGAAGCAATCAAAATTTTTGTAAAAGTGACTATAATAAATTTAAAGCAAGTAGCTATAGTAATGGGTCAACATATTTGAACTCCATAGTAATCACAAATTAAACACATACAATAGTTTCGCACAAACCTAAAAGAAAGGAACTCAAGCATACTTCAAAAGAAAATGATCAAAGCACAAAAGGAAAAACAAAAAGAACTCAAACTATAAAAACAACTGGAGTAAGGTTTAAAATGGTAATACGTACATACATAATTATTTTATATTGGGGTATAGGGGAGTTACTATATTGTGTTAGTTTCAGGTGTACAGGAAAGTGGTTCAGTCATACCCATTCTTTATTAGATTCTTTCCCCATGTATGCTATTATATAACATTGAGTAGAATCCCCTGTGCTATACAGTAGGTCGTTGTTAGTGATCTGTTTTCTACATTGTAGTGTGTATATGTTAATCCCAAACTCCTAATTTGTCCCCCTCCCCACTTTTCCCCTTTGATTACTGTTGTTTTCTAAGCCTGTGGGTCTATTTCTGTTTTGTAAATAAGTTCATTTATATCATCTTTTTAGATTCCAAATATAAGTGATGTGATATTTGTGTTTCTCTGACATAATTCAATTAGTGTGATAATCTCCAGGTCCATCCATGATGGTGCAAATGGCTTTATTTCATTCTTTTTAATGGCTGAATAGTATTTCATCATATATATGTAGTATATTTTCTTTACCTATCATTCTGTCTATAGGCAGTTAGGTTGCTTCCATGTTTTGGCTCTTGTAAATAGTGCTGCAATGAATATTGGGGTGCCTGTATCTTTCTTGTTTTTTCCCTAGATATATGTCTAGGAGTTGCTTGATCATATGGTAACTCTATTTTTAGTTTTCTAAGGAACTTCTGTACTATTCTCTATAGTGATTGTACCAATTTACATTCCCACCTACAGTATAAGAAGGGTTACCTTTTCTCCACACCCTCTTCAGCATTTATTGTCTGTAGACTTTGATAATGGTTCTTCTGTCTAGTCTGAGTTGATACCACAGTGTAGTTTTGATTTGCATTTCTCTAATAATTAGCAACATTGAATATCTTTTTATGTTCTTTTTGGTCATTTGTATGTCTTTTTTAGAGAAATGTTTCTCTCCTGCCCATTTTTCATTGGGTTGTTTTTTTTGATATTGAGCTTCATGAGCTGTTTGTATATTTTGGAGATTAATCCCTTGTTAGTTGCATCCTTTGCAAATATTTTCTCCCATTTTTGTAAGTTGTCTTTTTGTTTTGGTGGTTTCCTTTGCTGTGCAAAAGCTATTAAATTAAATCTCATTTGGTTATTGTTTTTATCTTTATTACTATAGGAGGTGGATTGAAAACAATCTTGCTGTGGTTTATATCGAAGAGTGTTCTGCCTGTTTTCCTCTGAGAGTTTTGTAATATCCAGTCTTACATTTAGGTCTTTATTTTTGTGTATAATGTTAGGGAGTATTTTAATTTCATTCTTTTATATAGAGCTCTCCAATTTTCCTAGCACCACTTACTGAGGAAGAGACTGTCTTTTTTCCTTTGTATATTCTTGCTTTCTTTGTCATATTGACCATAGTTATGTGGACTTATTTCTAGGCTTTCTATCCTGTTCCATTTATCTATAAGCCTGTCTTTGGGCCAGTACCATACTGTTTTGATTATTGTAGCTTTACAATATATTCTGAAGTAACAGAGCCTGATTTCTCAGCTTTTCTTTCTTTCTCAAGATTGCTTTGGTTATTTGGGATCTTTTGTGTTTCCATACAAGTTATAAGATTTTTTTTTTGTTCTAGATCTGCAAAAAATGACATAGTAATTTGATAGGGATTGCATTGAATCTGTAGATTTCCTTGGGTAATATAGTCATTTTGACAATACTGATTCTTCTAATCCATGGACATGGTAGGTATATCTTTCCATTTATTTGTGTGTTCTTCAATTTGTTGCATCAGTATTTTATAGTTTTATGAGTACAGGTCTTTTGTCTCCTTAGGTATGTTTATTTCAAGGTATTTTAGTTTTTTGATGAAACAGTAAATGGGATTGTTTCCTTAATTTTGCTTTCTGATCTTACATTGTTAGTGTCTAGAAATTCAACATTTCTGTGTATTAATTTTGTATCCTGCAACTGTACCAAATTCACTGATGAGTTCTAATAGTTTTCTTGTAGCATCTTTAGGATTTTCTACATGTAGTTATCATGTCATCCACAAACAGTGACAATTTCACTTTTCATACTTTGGATTACTCTTAATTCTTTTTCTTCTCTGATTGCTATTACTGGGACTCTCAAAACTATGTTGAGTAGAAGTGGCAAGAGAAGACATCTTTGTCTTGTACCTAATTTTAGAGGAAATGCTTTCAGCTTTTCACCATTGAGTATGATGTTTAGCTGTGGGTTTGTCACATGCTGTGCTGTGCTCAGTTATGTCTGATTCTTTGTGACCCCACAGACTGTAGCCTGCCAGGCTCCTCTGTCCATGTGGATTCTCCAGGCAGGAATACTGGAGTGAGTTGCCATGTCTTCCTCCAGGGGAATATTTCCAACCCAGGTATTGAATCCAGGTCTCCCACATTGCAGGTAGATTCTTTACCGACTGAGCCACCAGGAAGCCCAAGAATACTGGAGTGGGTAGCCTATCCCCTCTCCAGGGGATCTTCCTGATCCAGGAATTGAACCAGGGTCTCTTGCATTGCAGGCAGATTCTTTACCAGTTGAGCTATGAGGGAAGCCCATATATGCCTTTATTATGCTGAGTTATGTTCCCTATGCCCACTTTTTAAAAATGGGTAAGGAGTTTTGTCGAAAGCTTTTTCTACATTTAGTGAGATGATAATACGGTTTTTATTCTTCAATTTGCTAATGTTCATACCACAAAGTGGGTAGAGAGGGAATATATCTCAACATAATAAAAGCCATTTGTGACACACTTACAGCCAGCATAATACCCAATGGTGAAAAACTTAAAACCTTGAAGGGAAAGAAAACTGTTATTATTTGCAGATGATATGATACTCTATATAAAGAATCCTAAAGTTTCCACACAAAAACTATTGGAATAACTGATTTCAGCCAGGTAACAGAATGCAAGATTCATATACAGAAAGCTATTGCATTTCTTTACACTAAATGGAATATCAGAAAGAAAAAATTGAAAAAAAATTGTTTTTAAAATCATATTAAAAAATACCTAAGAATAAACTTAACAAAGGAAGTGAAAACCCCTATGTACTGAAAACTAAAACAAAGAAACGGAAAGATATCCAATGCTCTAGGATTGAAAGAATCAGTATTGTAAAAATGGTCATACTACCCAAAGCAATCTACATATTTAATGCAACCCCTGTTAAAAAATCCTGATCAGTGAAGAACTGACTCACTTGAAAAGACCCTGATGCTGGGAAAGATTGAAGGTGGGAGAAGTGGATGACAGAGGATGAGATGGTTGGATGGCATCACTGATTCAATGGACCTGAGTTTGAATAAACTCCAGGAGTTGGTGATGGACAGGGAGGCCCGGCGTGCTACAGTCCATGGGGATCGCAAAGAGTCAGACATGACTGAGTGACTGAACTGTCAAAATACTTTTGAAAATTTTTTATAGAACTAGAACAAATAATTCTAAAATTAGCTGACACACTGGAAAAGACCCTGATCCTGGGAAAGATTGAGAGCAGGAAGAGAAGGGGATGACAGAGGATGAGATGGTTGGATGGCATCATGATTCAATGGACCTGAGTTTGAATAAACTCCAGGAGTTGGTGATGGACAGGGAGGCCCGGCGTGCTACAGTCCATGGGGATCGCAGAGTCAGACATGACTGAGTGACTGAACTGTCAAAATACTTTTGAAATTTTTTTTTTATAGAACTAGAACAAATAATTCTAAAATTTATGTGGAATCACAGAGGATCCAGAACTGACAAAGCAACTCTGAGAAGAAAGAACAAAACTTGGAGACATACTCATTCCAGATTATACTACAAAGCTAAAGTAATCAAAATAGCATGGTAACAAACATATGGATCAGTGGAATAGGATAGAGGCCAAAAATAAACCCACACATTTATGGTCAATCTCTAAGGCAAGAAGACAGTGCAGAAAAGACAACCTCTTCAATAAGTGGCATTGAGAAAGCTGGACAGCTACATGTAAATCAATGAAATTACAACAAAAAGTATACATAATTATACAAAAATTAACTCAAAACAATTTAAAGACCTACATGTAAGACATACCATAAAACTCCTAGAAGATTACATAGGTAAAACATTCTTTGATATAAATTGTAGCAATACTTTTTTAGATCAGCCTCCCAAAGCAAAAGAAACAGAAGCAAAAACAAACTAGTGCCACCTGATGAGAAGAACTGACTCATTGGAAAAGACCCTGATGCTGGGAAAGATTGAAGGCAGGAGGAAAAGGAAACAACAGAGGATGAGATGGTTGGATGGCATCACTGACTCTATGGACATGAGTTTGAGTAGGCTCCGGGAGTTGGTGATGGATAGGGAAGCCTGGCGTGCTGTAGTCCATGGGGGTTGCAAAGAGTCGAACCTGACTGAGCAACTGAACTAAAAAAATAATACAAATGAATCTATATATACAACAGAAACAGATTCACAGACATAGAAAACAAACTTATAGTTACCAAAGCAGGGAGGGATAAATTAGATATAACAATTGTTATTATATATTTAAATATTTCTATTTATATAAGTAGTAACATGTAAATAGTAATTATGTTATATTATTAACTTGTAGTTATTTCATGAGAATTAAATAAACTAATACAGGGAAGGTGTTTAGGAGAGCATCAATAAACACGATTTCTATTTCTCAACATTACCAAGTGGGAGGACCATAGATAAACTTCCAAGTTTGAAATTCTTGCAAAGCAAGGAGTATTTTGTAAATATCTGTCATGAGTCCACATACTTACTTATTTTCTAGAGTATCCTTCTCTTTTGAGGCCATGCAGAACACATCTCTCATATTCTCATCTTTTCAGATATAGGAAATATTAGCAGTTTTAAAGCCATAGTGTCTTAATTATATGTGGACAAAGAAAACTGAATAAAACTTAACTGTAGTAACTTCCCTGGTGGCTCAGATGGTAAAGCATCTGCCTACAATGTGGGAGACCAGGGTTCAATCCCTGGGTCTGGGAGATCTCCTGGAGAAGGGAATGGCAACCTACTCCAGTATTCTTGATGCCACCGGTCCCTACCCCCCCTTAAAAAAAAAAAGTGGCTGAAAGAAATATTTAGCCTTCCTTGGTGGCTCACACGGTAAAGCGTCTGTCTACAATGCGGGAGACCTGGGTTCGACCCCTGGGTTGGGAAGATCCCCTGGAGAAGGAAATGGCAATCCACTCCAGTACTGAGTGAAGTCGCTCAGTCATGTCCGACTCTTTGCGACCCCATGGACTATATAGCCTACCAGGCTCCTTCCTCCATGGGATTCTCCAGACAAGAATACTGGAGTGGGTACTATTGCCTGGAAAATCCTATGGACAGAGGAGCCTGGTAGGCTACAGTCCCTGATGTTGCAGAGTCAGACAAGACTGAGCGACTTCACTTTCACTTAACTGTAATACCTAAACAATATTAAGAATGAACATCTCTATGTAAATGAAATCTCTATGTATGCATTATAATAAGTTTTACTGTAATTCTTATGTGGTATTTTCTATTTAAGCATGCTAATTCTTTTCTATTAAATATAGTAACTACTAAGTTTTTCTTACCCTGAGTGTGTTCTACTAATACATTCATTCACACAGCAAGAATCCTGGAAGTGACTTATTTTTAGATTTTTCTAACGCTATTTTTTGTGAGAAAACTATCCTTGAACATGTTCTACATTTATAAACTGGGTCAAAATTAAAAGAATTAGATCATTAGGGACTCAGTCCTGATATACTTAAATTAAAAAAAAGTTTGATACATTTTAAGTAAGAAATGACAAAATGTTCTCCGATTTCACTGAAAAAAAAAAAAAAAAAAAGAATATAGTCCTTTCCCAAGCCACCTCTATTCTTTAATCAAGATTTAAAATGTTCATTTGGAAGTTCTGTTTATGTAGGGGAAAGTGTGTTCCCTTCACATATTGACAATGAGGCCTTTGTTGAAATTTTTCAGGACATTGGTTAAGCTGGGTTTGGCTTTATTTCACCCTCAGGATAGCATGGACACATGAAGGCTCTGAAATACCAGTGACTAACACCCACTGCTCTTCATTACAGGGTGACAGTGGTGGGCCTCTAGTTTGTGAGAAGCCAGGAGGACAGTGGACATTATTTGGCTTAACTTCATGGGGCTCCGTCTGCTTTTCCAAAGTCCTGGGGCCTGGAGTTTACAGCAACGTGACATACTTTGTCAAATGGATTGAAAGACAAATATACATCCATACCTTTCTCCTAAACTAACTCCAAAGATGATCAGAGACTTTTGCCAGCAACATTCAAAGAAAATGGTCTTTTCGACGGTGGAGGACGTCATATAGAGAGCTGTACAGAAGCACTTTTCATAGACAGGGATGCTCCAGAGTGCACTGCAAATGTTCATGTTTGTCTCAGTCGAATTTTATGCAGTTTTTTTTTTTTCAGTTCTGTTTTTATCTTACTTCAAGTTGAATGAAAATCTTTTAAAAACCAAAGCAAAACAGAGTTTGTTCTTCTGCTAGGCAGGCCTGACCTCAGCTGTAAAGTGAAATGGTCAGCTTGGGAAAGAGAAAAGTGTAGGCACCAGGGTAACAGGTTAGAGAAAGTTCCCTCTTGTCCAGTCCAAAAGGACATTGAGACCCAGGCTAATGAATCTTTGCCAGCAAAATGAAAATTTCTCCAGCATAAGAGCATAGGGGCAAATTTCAATAACAACATCAGAGGCTTGCCTTTGATTTATGAAAAGCCAAGATAATTTACATGCTTAAGTTATTCATTATTATTCTTCTAAAGTTTGCATAATTCTGAGAACTTATGAAAGACAGAGCATCCATTTAGGTAGCTGAAAGAGCAAATCCCATTGACCACAAAGTTCTTTTCACATCAATATTAGCACTTGATATGAAAAGACTGCCCATTTGGAATTTAAATCCAGGCTGTAATTGCATAGAAAAGTCTCCATAGACCCTTCCCAGAGTTGGGGCTTGTTCACTCTGTATCAGTTAGCCAACTGAGATTTTGACAACTAGGAAACTATTTGTGGAAAAATTTATTTCTGTCTTTGTGACAATGAAGTTGAGGTTAAACTTTGCTACAGGAGGATTTGCTTTAGAGTAGAGAGATGCAATTTTTTAAGGAAATTAAATTGTACCCCACACCTAATTATTTTCCAGCTTTTCTCTGTTCATCCATACCAATAAGATCACAGAGATGTATTTCAAAGCACAGTAAAACTTTTTGCATGAAGAAAAACATTTTGTAACTTTTCTTAGGTGAAAGGTGAAGTCGCTCAGTTGTGTCCGACTCTTTGCGACCCCGTGGACTGTAACCTACTAGGCTTCTCCGTCCATGGGATTCTCCAGGCAAGAATACTGGAGTGGATTGCCATTTAATAGCTGGTGTTGCCATTTCTTCCCATTGATAATTAAAACAAAAAATTAAATATGCTTTTAAGTACTATGTCATGATGCACATCAATTTATAAAGTAATTGGTGGTTAAAGTATTTTTTTCCCACTAAAAACCTTCAAAACACAAATCTTCACATGTACTTAATTTAATTTAGGCCTTTCCTGGTAGCTCAGCAGTAAAGAATCTTCCTGCCAATTCAGGAGACACTGGTTCAATCCCTGGGTTGGGAAGATCCCTGGAGAATGAAATGGCAACCCACTCCAGTATTCTTGCCTGGGAAATCCCATGGACAGAGGAACCTGGCAGGCTACAGTCCATGGGGTCTCAAAGAGTTGGACATGACTGAGCACCTAAACAACAAAGGATTTCCTCCACAGCCTGGGCTGCCCCAGCACCCCCAGAGACTACCTGCAGTTTTATACGTGTTGTTTTGTACTCTCTTCTATGTGTTTTCATAGGTGACATTCT
Organism: Aepyceros melampus; assembly: GCA_006408695.1. NCBI lineage: Eukaryota > Metazoa > Chordata > Mammalia > Artiodactyla > Bovidae > Aepyceros > Aepyceros melampus. Next base: position 18,542 of record SJXQ01007149.1, read on the forward strand.
CAAAGCTGTCTTGACACTTTCCATGTGATTCATCTCTTGTTCTGTAGTTTGTATAAACCTATCGAGAATGTAAAATCCAGCAACTCAATTATGATCACAACTGTATGAAAGCTTAAGAACATACATCAGTTCTGTTATATAATGGAACAACTTATGCTCAACTTATGTTCTGTGAAATGTATATACTGTAGTTATTTTAAATAACATTTTATACAAATAAAATGGTATAATTTTAATTGGATGTAAAACATGAAGCAAGCCCCAGAAAATGTTTCCCACTATTATAGTTGGCCAATCAAAATTTACTGTCTTTTATCTCACTCCCTCAGGAACATGCTCTTTTAAATGTCACTACTCTTTGATTAGTCTGAAAGAGTTTGCCGATAATCTCTAATCACCCACTGAGTGTCCAAGGAAAACCTTAGCCCTGGTAAGAGGATAAGGAATTTTGTCTTCTAGAACACATTTTGGGAATCTAATCCAATTCCTTTACAAATCTTTTGGGGTAAAAATTATATCACAAATATATACTGCTAATTTTTCTTGGTTACTAGGAGCAAATTGGGCTCCCCCAAATTTGGTAAAATATGCTGAATACTTACCGAAAATGCTGGAACATCAGCTTAGGAAACTTTGCATAAGAGTTATTCACTTGGAAATGAGAATCTTTAAAGGCTTTATAAAGACCCCAAATCTCTACCTGAGGACCAGATGTGTCTCAGAATCCAGAATTTTAAAAAATTTAAAAAGCATATTAAAATGTTTAGTAGCACAGTAATAAAATTATTATATTTTTGTGGCAAAATATATGAATATATTAAATAGTCTTGTATCTGTTTAACATATTGTATTTGTGCTTAATTTGTATAAACTTTTTCAGTTTTCAGAGTTCCTGGGTTTGCTGAATTGTAGACAAGAAGTTGTAGATCCATAACATGAACTGTTGTCTATAGATAATTTATATCAGAGAGACTGACCTTTTTGTAGTCTTTTGGACTCATTTCTTAGATTCTAATCTTTTTTAAGTGAATATATCGCTAAATTTTTATTTATCAGAAGATGATGATCTCAAGGAATAAATGCTAGTTGCTATGAAGATAACAGATGATATAGAATCACTGACTTTTCCATATAAGGATAGGTCAAACAATATTCTTTAAAGGTATTGCTTTGGGATTTTCCTTCTCAGTTCTGGTACCAATTACTATTGGATTTGATGAGTATCAGAGTTATGACAGCTTTTAATATATGTTATTTATTAAAAAGCTCAAAAAATCATAAGCAAGCAGATAGCTACCTCCATTAGCCATATGGGATTTTGGATATGCTAGAAATCAGTCTGTATAAAAAGACCATTTGCAATAATATTAGAAGGCTACAAAAAATATCAGACCAGAACAGTAGGCAACAGGTAGAAAATTAAGCCCTGAGAACACAGCTGAATAGTCATTAAGAAGAGCTTGATACAGACATAGAACATTAGCATGGAGATTTCATGAAGGAAGTTCTGGGTTGGCTGATCATTTTCAGATGAATGGATACAGAATTTTAAAAGAACAAGACAAGAATACATGATCTTATAATAATACCTGGCAGTTATGGTAGAAACTAGTTTCCTTGTTCCAATTAAAGCCAGCATACATGATTTGCAACAGCAATGGACTTGGTATAGACTTTCATGTCCTAAATGTAATTAAAAGCAAATCTAAGAACCTCATAGAATTCTCCTGAGAATCACCTGTATCAGTGTCAGTTTATAATGTCTCATTTATAGAGGTTGAAAAGAGCTTGAAAGTATTTGCATGCCAGAAAGTTATAGGGTAAAGACGATAAACCCTCAAATGGTCTCCTGAAGGCTGTTTTGATTGTCTCATTTTGATCAGGCTACTGTCAGTTTTAGAATACAGGAAACTGCCAAGGGGGCCTAGACTCAACTGATTCCATTTTCCTTACCTATGGCCTCTATCACCTCACTGACAGCATGTGTAGAGGCAGACCTCATAAAAAGTCTTCTTTTGACTCGAAGCCGAGAGAGGAATGCATCTCCATGGACCCCTGGCATCCCTGCTGCCCCTTTCTCAGGAAGACTCCACCTCAGGAGAACACCGAAATGAGCAGAGTCAAATAAATATATGTCCCAAATGAATCCTCTTGAAAATATTTGCATTTATAGAAAAACTAAAATGCTTTCACAAAATCCAAAAAGTTTCATGAAAGCATTTGAATCTGAATTAAATATTTCACTTCTCTAAACTCTGTCCAGGTCAAATTCTAACGTCCGTTGCACATGGATCCACAAACGTACAGTAGAGGTCATCAATAGGCTTTTCCATCATTTCCAGTAAAATGTTCTTGTCCCTTAAGGACAAATCAAGTCATGCTGCTTTGGCAAAGGAGCCTCTTCAAAGTTGCTTTCCCAAATTTGATGGAATACTGGCATCTCCAAGGAGGATATCCTGCTTTTTTTTAATCCTTTGAGGGTCCAGCCATCCCTGAGGCCTTAGTTTCAGAGAAGTCTGAGTCTAAAGCAGTTTCACATACAGGTAAGTTTCCTTTCTCAGCAGCACAAGCAGTTGCCGACATCACTGCACAGACAGCAGACGGGTCATAAATGGGTATTCTCTCTGACTCAGCAGCTGAGTGGTCAGCATACTTAGACGTCAACTGATCCATCTGCTCAGTCCCTCTCCACTTCTTGAGGGCTTCAGTCCTCTCCTCTGCAGGCAGTCTGTCCAAGTGTTTTGCCCTCAGAACTGGAGACGGAAAGAGGGATCCCTGAAGAACTCTGTATATAAACCTAGGTGACAAAAAGCATCACAGAATTACACTCACCCGAATGTATTATGGGCCACAAAAAATACTCACCCATTAGAGAAAGGAAGAGTCTGATGGCCCTTCTTGAAGTAAAGAGGGAGGACAAGTGAATTATAAAATGGAGATAACAACATGAAATTAATGTTGCTTAAACACTAAGAAAATGAGTTCCTGATTGTTCAATAAAAAATAAAATCTGTAATAAAAGTAGAGATACCAACAGAGCTACATTACAGTCTTAATGTTATCATGTTAATGACCAGAGATGTATTAATGCCATAGGTGTTAGTTTCTTCAACAATCCCCTAGTCAACAGTCTGTTAAGTTAAATGAGACAATACATGTGAAGCAGGCAAAGCGTTGGCACAGTAGTTTTTAAAATGCTAGCTTTTAGTTTTCTATGGCTATTGTAACAAACTACCACAAACTTGACCCCTTCAGGCCAAGCTGAGAGTATTTAGGGGCTTCCCCTGGTGGTTCAGCTGTAAAGAATCTGCCTGCCAGTGCTGGAGACATGGGCTCAGTCCTTCGGTCAGGAAGATCCTCTGCAGAAGGAAATGGCAATCCTCTCTAATATTCTTGCCTGGGAAATTCCATGGACAGCGGAGCCTGGTGGGCTACAGTTCATAGGGTCGCAAAAAGTCAGAGATGACTTGGCAACTAAATGACAAGAACATTTGCAAAAACCTTGTTGAGTCTCCAGTGTATGTTGTGGGCATTTATGCCATTAGATAAGAGAGTCCGCCACAGATCTTTCCTGTGTATCTCACCTCCTTCCTTGGTGACTGTTGAGGTGACTGAGAGGATCCATGAGTCACATACCCAATCTCTTCAGCACCAGCAAAGGCCGTTCAGCCGTTGGCCCTCTCTCAAGCATACTCCCAATAGCAAGTTGCCTAATTTTAGCAACTTTTGAAATCTGAGTAGGCTGAGAATTTTCTAAATCTAGTTTCTTTGGACTTAATGGTACCTTCCCTCAATCTCTTTTCCTTCACATTTTCCCAGGTTGTTGTTCAGTTGCTAAGTTTCTATAAATAAGAAAAGAAGAAACTAGACCAAACCTTCAACACTTTGCTTAGAAAACTCCTCAGCTAAATACCCAAGTCCATCACTTACAAATTCTGCTTTCCACATAACAGCAGAACACAATTCAGCTAAGTTTTCTGTCATTACATTGCCAAGATTCCCTTTCCTCCAATTTCCAATAATGTTTCTCATTTCCTTCTGAGACTTTGCCAGCAGTACCTTTAACACTCACATTTCTAGCAACATTCCATTAATGACCATTTATGTATTTTCCAAGATGATATCGCTTTCTCTAACCATGCTTTCTACTTTCTTCTGAATTTCCACCAGCAGATACTTTAATTTCCATAGTTCTATTGATAGTCTGCATACATGCCTCAAAATTCAAGTCTATAATGTACCTCACAGTTTTTCCAGGACCTGCCATTATCTAATTTCAAAGCCAATTTCACATTTTTAGGTATTTATTACAGCAGTACCCACCTTCCTGATACCAAAGTCTGCATTTGTTTTCTATAGCTGCTGCACCATAAATATGCTGGCTTAGGACAACAGAACCTTATTTTCTCACAGTTCAGCAGGCCAAGAATTCTGAAATCTGTGTTTTCATCTCAATCCCAAAGAAAGGCAATGCCAAAGAATGTTCAAGGTACAATTGTACTCATCCTACATGCTAGCAAAGTAATGCTCAAAATTCTTCAGGCCAGGCTTCAAACAGTTCGTGAACCACGAACTTCCAGATGTTCAAGCAGGATTTAGAAAAGGCAGAGGAATCAGAGATCAAATTGCCAGCATCCACTGGACTACAGAAAAAGCATAAGAGTTCCAGAAAAAACATCTACCTCTGCTTTATTGACTATGGCAAAGCCTCTGACAGTGTGGATCATGACAAACTGTGGAAAATTCTTCAAGAGATGGGAATACCAGACCGCCTTACCTGCCTCACAAGAAACCTGTATGAAGGTCAAAAAGCAACATTTAGAACCGGACATGGAACAATGGACTGGTTCCAAATTGGGCAAAGAGTATGTCAAGGCATGTACTGTCATGCTGTTTATTTAACTTGCAAGCAGAGTACATCATGCAAAATGCCAGGGTGAATGAAGCACAAACTGGAATCAAGATTGCTGGGAGAAACATCAATAATCTCAGATACTTAGATGACACCACCCTTATGGCAGAAAGAGAAGAGGAACTAACAGCCTCTTGATGAAAGTGATAAGAGGAGAGTGAAAAAGCTGGCTTAAAACTCAACAGTGAAAAAACTAAGATCATGGCATCCAGTCCCATCACTTCATGGCAAATAGATAGGGAAACAATGGAAAACGTTAACAGACTTTATTTTCTTGGGCTCCAAAATCACTGCAGATGGTGACCGCAGCCATGAAATTAAAAGATGCTTGCTCCTTGGAAGAAAAGCTATGACCAAACTAGACATCATATTTAAAAGCCAAAACACTACTTTGCTGACAAAGGTCCGTCTATTCAAAGCTATGGTTTTTCCAGTAGTCATGTATGGATGTGAGAGTTGAACTATAAAGAAAGCTGAGTGTTAAAGAACTGATGCTTTTGAAATGTGGTGTTAGAGAAGACTCTTGAGAGTCCCTTGGACTGCAAGATGAAACCAGTCCATCCTAAAGGAAATCAGCCCTGAATATTCATTGGAAGGACTGATGGTGAAGCTGAAGCTCCAATACTTTGGCCATCTGCTGTGAAGAACTGACTCACTGGAAAATACCCTGATGCTGGGCAAAACTGAAGGCAGAAGAAGGGGATGACAGAGGATGAGATGGTTGGATGGCATCACTGACTCGATGGACATGAGTATGAGCAAGCTCCAGGAGTTGGTGATGGACAGGGAAGCCTGGCATGCACAGTCCATGGGGTCACAAAGAGTTGGACACGACTGAGTGACTGAACAAAATCAAGGTGCTGGAAAGGCCATGCTCCTTACAGAGAATTCATTTCTTGCCTATTCCAGCTTCTGGTGGCTACAGGCATTCCTTGGCTTGTGACCAAGGTATTTCTGTTATCATGGTCAAAGTGCATTCTTCTGTCTTGTCAAATCTCCCCCTGCCTCTCTGCAAATGGCACTATTTCATTCCTTTTTATGGCTGAATATTCCATTGTGTGTGTATATATATATATATATATATATTCACCACATCTTTATCCATTCATCCATCGATGGACATCTAGGTTGCTTCCATGTCCTAACCACTGTAAATAGTGCTGCTATGAATACTGGGGTACATGTGACTTTTTCAGTTATGGTTTTCTCAGAGTATATTGCCCAGTAGTGGGATTGCTGGGTTAGGCGCTTATTTGTTTTTTCAGGTTATAGGTAAAATTATACTGTTAATGCACTTGAAAACAGTTTTCACTATCACTTTAAAATTATAAAGAAAAGAAAGTTAAGCCGCTCAGTCGTGTCCGACTCTTTGTGACCCCATGGACTGCGCATGCCAGGCTTCCCTGTCCATCACCAGGCTCCTCATTCCACGGGATTTTCCAAGTAAGAGTACTGGAGTGGGTCGCCATTTCCTTCTCCAGGGGATCTTCCCAACCCAGCGATCGAACCCGGGTCTCCCGCACTACAGGCAGACGCTTTACCATCTGAGCTACCAGGGAAGCCCATAACTGTAAAGTCAGTGTTTCTTCATAAATTCTACAGGTTCATCTTGTCAGTTTTTAATCTGAAAGTTGGTAATAACAGTGAGAACTACAGAAGCAACTCAGTTTACCAGGGTTATTGTGAAGTATATAATTGTAGCCACCAACGAATGACTCAGGTGGGGTTTTCTTATGCATTTCTAGAAGGGACGTCTATCCACACAAAAGGTCTGTGCCCATTGTTTCTTATGATGATGTTACAGATTAGGGTTGGCAAGCTTTCATCCAATAGGCCAGACAGTAAGGCTTGGGGCACCAGACAGTCTGTGTTGGAACTATTCAACTCTGCTATTATAGTGCAAAAGCAGCCACAGACAGTACATAAATTAGTAAGTATGTCTATGTTCCAATAAAATGTTATTTATAAAAACAGGCAGCCGGTCAGAGTTGCTTGTGAGCCAATTTGTCACCCTGTGAGCAAATAATATGAAATCATCATTTTGATGTTTATATCATATTTATAAAGGGAGAACAATTCTTTGCTATAGTGTTTTCAGCTAAACAGATTACATAAAGCTACAAAAGGGAAGAGCTCTAAAGAGTCTGAAGAACCTATAGATTAAAAACCCAGGCATACATCTGAGCCATTTCCATCGACATGACAAATGGAGTTAAACTTAAATGAGGAAGATAACTGAAAAAAGGAGGTAAACTTTCACAGTTTATAAGTTTTAGTTGAGACTGCTACATGTCCCTCAGTACCTATTCTCCCCTTCTTTTTAGAAACCACCAGATTTTAGCTACTCAGAGTTCTGCATACCCAGATTCTAGGTAATGGGATATGAGCAATGATGGATATTACATCTGGGTCATATCATTACGAAAAAGAATAAAAAGAGGAAAGTTGGAAAGCTACACGCCCTCCATCTTCTCTTTCTCCCTCCTGTAGGCAGAGATCAGGGCCGGGATCCAGGACCAGAGTGTGCTGGTGGTGCCCAGCTTCAGTCATGCAAATGAAGGCAGCGCCCTTGGGTGATGGCAGAACAAAACAGACAAAGGAAAGGATCTGAGTCCTTCAATAACTTTGGGAAGCAAAACTGCCCTATCCCTGTGGACTATCAACCAGATTAGAAATTTTCTTGAAAGAGAAATAAATCTTTCCATTTGCCTAAGCCACTTTTGTACTCTGGTAAAAGAGATAAAACCAATATTTTAACCACCACACAGACTGACTTTTCTACTACTAAACATGATGGTCTAACCATCTATTCTTAGTAGTTGCTAGAAGAATTCTAAACCTACGATTTTGCTTCCTCTCTTGATGATAAAACAAATACCATACCTGGGCAGTAGAGCAACACAGGTTGTGAGAACACAAACTAAGCAGAACACTGGATCTGCCATGTGCTCCTGCATAATCCAATAGGGGTTGGATGGTGGGTTGCAAGTTACACACATGGCTCCAAAAGCCAAGGCGAAGAAAAAATAGGTAAGATGCTCCCAACGATGACCAGCATGTGGATCCAAGTCTGCAAGACAAGAACAGGAAGGGACATGAATACACTCTGATAGTTCCACAGTCTGGTGAAATCTGTTCTTTTGAAGAAACATCGTATTTAAGCAGTGGGTAAATGGTATAATAAATCAGTGAACAAAACACAAAATATTGAAGCACAAGAGCATCCTTCATGAATAGCTCATATCATTGTTTAAGTTATATAAAATGAAGTCAAACACCCAAAAGTAATTCTGATGATTAGCTCATTTTGTATTGTCCATGCTTGGGCTTTCCAGGTGGCTCAGACGGTAAAGAATCTGCCTGCAGTGTGGGAGACCCAGGTTCGATCCCTGGGTCAGGAAGATCCCCTGGAGAAGGGACTGGCAATCTACTCCAGTATGCTTGCCTGGGAAACCCCATGGACAGAGGAGCCTGGTGGACTACAGTCCATGGGGTCGCAGAGTCCCCACAACTAAGTGGCTAACATACACACATGCTCCATGAGGTATTAGGATTTTCTCCTTATTTTTCCATATAGTCACTTAGTGGTCTGTTTCTTCTTTGAGATACCTTAATCCAGTGAACTTTAAACGTTATCCATTTAAGGTGGTAGATATCACTGTTGTTCACCAATATCTCATTCTCTGCCTCTAATAAACATTCAAAAGAATTGCATTTCCCCACTCCCTTGAAATTAAGCATGGCTGTGTCTTGCTTGGACCAAAGAAATGTGAATGGAAGGGATATGCAAAACTTTCCAGTTAGAAGCATGGAAGAGCAGGTGTGCAATTTTCCACACTGTCTCCTTTCCTTCCATGTTTGGCTAAGATGTTCTTTTTGGGAATAATTTCAGGTGGTACAGCTACAAGACATGGCTTGGGTCACTGAGCCACTCCTTGGAGGACAATCACTCTAAAGTTCTCTGCAACCTTAGTAACTCTACATGAACAAGAGACACATCTTTGTATATTACATTATAACCTATCCACCTTCATACCTACACAGAGCTTGCATATTATTTTATTATTTTGCTATAAATGGGCTCACTCAATAACTTTATTTAGAAAGAAAAGCAGATCACTACCTTAAATGTAATACCTGCATTTTCTATCATAACAGCTTTGAGTCTGGGGTCTGATCTTTGTTACAAAAGGAAATTAGCAAGAGTTACTGTGATAAAACATGACAGGCCCAGACTTTTTTGACATAATCCAAAATATGAAAGAGTCACTTTCACATTATCTAATCGCCACTGTTATTTAGTGCAGTGTACAGTCCCACCTAAAATCACTGTGTACACCATGGTGCTATTTGTCAGTCTTTTGGGGGAAGAATGCTTTTATTAATCCTTTTCTACTTTCTAGGCCTAAAATTCTCAAACAAGATCCAATTTTCTCTGTTTTCTTCTTAACCTTGCAAAGTATTTTTCCAGGATAGATATCTTCACAAAAATCACAAAAACAGTTCATGTTTTGTAAACATGCACAAAATGCTCAGAAAATGTTGGATGAATCCTCAGTTAAGATCCTTATGCCAGTGCAGATATAGGGAATAGACATGTGGACACGGGGAGGGGGGTTAATTGGGAGATTGGGACTGACATATGAGCAGTGCCATATGCAAAATGGATGGCTAGTGGGAAGCTGCTGTATAGCACGGGGAGTTCAGCTCGTGGGGTGAACTCCACCCAGAGGGGTGGGATGGGTGGACGTTCCAAGAGGGAGGGCATATAGGTATAAATATAGATCCAGGTTTGATCCCTGAGTTGGGAAGATCCCCTGGAGAATGGAATGGCTACCCACTCCAGTATTCTTGCCTGGAAAATTCCATGGACAGAGGAGCCTGGCAGGCTATGGTCCATGGGGTTGCAAAGAGTGGGACTTGACTGGGCAACTAACACTTTCACAGCTGATTCACCTGTTGTACAGCAGAAAATAAAACATTGTAAAGCAACTAGGGCTTCTCTGGTTAAAAAAAAGATCTTTATGCCTCTGAAGACAATGGTTTTTTTCTTTCTCAAATGTTCTTCCTTCTCATGCCAGGGTTTTCATTTTCCAAGAAGTACTTTTGGCAAGTGAGAAGTGACTTGATGGAGCTGACCTGTTTAAATAAATGGATGCAGTTAAAGTCAAGGGATGCTGGGTAAAAACCAACAGGGAGGGGGGAAAAGTGAGTGAGATGGTGAGTAAAAGGTGATGGAAACCAATTCATATTCTCAGAATGGCTGTTACTGACAATAGACTTCCAGAAGCCATGAGCTCTATCCCACCCTGCAGTGTGAGAAACAATCCTTTAATGATACATTCTTTATATAGTACTCATTGTTCTTGGCACCTCACTTTTGCTCCCCTTCTCTTAGTGAAGACTTCCAGAATTATGTGCAATCTTGACAAAACATTCCTCTTTCGCCAAAGCCTATGGCTGGAGCTAAGGAAATAGAATTCTGTCACCAGGGACTGAACTTGGAGCACAACGAATGAGGCAAGAGCAGAGAGAAAATGACTGGGACCAGTTCAGACTACAGTACCATCCTGACAAGCTTATCCACTGCTTTCTGTTCCCTGGATCTCTGGAGTCACTCTGAATCCTCAGGACATTGTTTTGTTTTACTATGATTCTTCAGTATATTTTTAATAACTTTTCTGTTTGCTCAGGTTAGCTAAAATAGATTGCTGTTGCTCATAACCACTGAACCCAAACTGACACTCGACATATTAGCATCTTTGCAAAACCTTTTGATGTCTGAACTTATGACATTTCCTTAAGCAGCAGCCAAAAGTATCTACATAAGAGTTTAAAAATGAAATTAGATACTAAAATAATCCCCAATATTTTAGTTCTATAATTCCCTTTACTCTTCCCATATGGTATCTGCAGATATTAACTTTTTGTAACACTTTAGGCTTATAAAGTTTGGTTATAGAAGGTTACAAGCAAAGCATGTGATGCCAAAAATATTCAGCCCTACCTAAAAAATTATAATCTCACGATATAACCTCATATATCATTTAAAACTGTAATTTCACCCGGCTATTTCCTATATAAAATGCATCACCAGAAAATGTTAAATCACCCCCAAACATTGGTTATTTAATTATTCATTTATTTATTCAAATATTTTTTGAGTACCTACTGTGTGCCAGCCTTGTCCTAGATACTGGTATACAATGGTAAGCAAAACATGAATTTTGCCCTCAAGAAGATTACAGTCTAATGTAGAAGAGAAACATGAACAGTATAATCACAGAATTAAATGAAGAATTATAAATTATTATTAGGATTATGAATAAAGTTAAGAGGATGATAGGAGAAAATGGATGGTTAGGAAAGGGTTCTTGAGAGAAGCAGCATTTTTGCTAAAACCAAAAAAAAGCCAAAGAAACAAACTTTTGACCTGGGTAAAGTGCAGGGATCCAAAAGTAAGCAAGGGATGCTCCCATCAAGAAGATATGGTCAGTGCTAAGACCCTGATGTGCTAATGAGCTCATTGTACCTGAGGAAAAAAGGCACAGTGCGGGGCTAGTCCACAAATAAGTGGAAATGACATTGGAGAGAGAAGAGGAGGTGTGGCTTCATGAGGCATTATAGGCTGTCTTAGGGCTTTTAGATTTTATTCCAAGTAAAATCAGAAGCCACTGAAGGGTTTTACCCAAAGGAGAGCAAAAAGGTATGCTTTATATTTCAAAAGGATGACCTTGGTTGCTTTGTAGAGAAGGGCCAGCAGAGTCAAGAGTCAAGGTAAGAAGATCAAGGAGGCTGTAGCTATAATTCAGGAAGAAATGACAGAGGCTTTGACAACGCAGAGACAATGACAATGGAAGTGAGCGAGCAGCATAAATAATCACAGAGGCAGTTTCCATACTAGCTTTGTTTCACAGCTATCCTGCAATCACTTTGAAGAAAAGACTTAAATTTATCATTTAGTTGGCAACTAAGTTCAAAAAGACCTAGGTATAAATGAAATGAATGGTAAAACTTTTGGAGGGAGAAAAAAAATTTTTTTGTTTATGAGAAAAGCATAAAATCATTACTTACAAAAGTCACTATACCAGGATTAAGGCACAACACCTGTTTTCATTTAGTTGAAAGGCATAAGCTTCGTCTTGAAGAATGCTGGCCAATGCTGGTAATTATTTCTCCAGCCTGACTCACACCATGAACCATTCACACTATGAGCACCACCAAGGGGACCAGGCAAGTGTTCCCCACTCCCCCTGGCTGCACATTAACCTTAGCGTAATAGCGCTCAACAATCCACGAGAGTGGCTGTGAGTTACCCTTCTTCCTTGGAGTCATTACTTTTCTCATTACCACTTGTTTTCTAGGCATGAGGACATTTCCCCAACAACAGTTTCAGGCTACTTCAGAGGCAGGAAAACCACTCACCAAACTCTTGCTTTCTATCACCAGATGGAGGAGAATGACGAACAGAGCAGCTGTGTTCAGGGGGTTACCAAATGTAAAGATGTCAATGTCTGAGCCCCGGTAGGTCTACAAAAAGAGGATAAAAGTTGGTGATTTGGAGAGCTGTGCACACTCTGTGGTGTATCGTCACTTTATTCCATGGCCCAAATGAGGACTGAGTCCCTTTCTTCAGTGTTCCTAATAATTGGTCATTTAGGATAAACTTGAACATTTTTAGAAAAAGAGACTGAATCCCAGACAGGCTATCTAATCTTCGGATTTTTCAGTTGGAATTATTTTTTATTCTGAATCTTAATTCATCTTCCTTGATTCTTTTACTTATGTTTCTGATTCTTTGAAGTATAGAGAAATTTCAAATATGTTCCACTTAACAGAGCTGCAAACCCTTGAAGCAGATACTATGGCTAACTTGAGTTTTCACCATCGTTAATTAAATATCCACCCCTCTCATATGCTTATATCTTCAAGTCCTTAAAGTACTCCTCACATGACACAGTTTTCTGATATTTTACAATTCTAGTCATTCTTTTGTAAATATACTTTAGATTGCCTTACCTATATTCCTCTTGAAATACAGTATACCTTGAATATTCTAGGTGGGTAAATTCAAGTAGTTTTATTTGAATAAAGAATGAAAATTGTTAACTTAAAGACTACTACCTTTTCCCTTTTTGTTATGAACCTTTGTTAACCATCCATGATCAAATTAGTGTTTTCTTCTGGGGAGGGAAGTGGGTGAATGGGCAACTATATCATGCTGCTTGGTGTTGGTCTAAATTTTTAAAATTAATTTTATTAATTCTTTGTTTAGTCATATTTTTTTTTCCATTTTTTACCTGCATAACAGGGTGGTGGGTTTTTTTTTAGTTTGGGGGATACTACTTAAATTTAATACTCTAAATGTCATCCTGGTAGAATTAGTCCAGCACTAACTAATAACAGCTTTCATATTCTGACTTTGCCTCTCTGATTTTGACTCATCTAATTATACACCAGGCTTTCAACTTTATTCAACTCATTGATGAAAACTATCAGGCAGTACAGGGCTAAAAAGAGAACCAAAAGGATTCAGCTAGGCACTTCTCTTCAAATTTAACCCTTTATCTACCATCTAGGCACTTCTCTCCAAATTTAACCCCCTACCCTACCATATTTGACAGAAGCATTATATTTAGTCAGTTAATGACTTAATTCCATGAGCAATCTACCCTCATATACCTATTCTAAATGCTGACACCAGTGACAGAGAGGCACCATTTATTCATGAACAACAAATCCTTTGAGTTAACAAGGACTCACATAGTAAGGCACAAAGAAGCAGACCAGGCTCTGATAAAAGGCATCCAGCAGAGTAATCCAGAAGGTGAGGGGTAAGTACGCCTGAAAACAAAGCAGATATTGGGGAGGGAGAAAGATTAATAAGGGTCAAAGCCAAATCAACGGACACTACCAGCCAGGGCTTGTTTTTGCTTCTCTGAGAGAAAACTCTATTCCTTCAGTCTCTCATTCATGACACAGGTCAGATCTGTAAGTAATAGTGAAAGAATGAGGGGGTGATAATTGAATAAAATGAGTTTACAGGTGAAGAAAAACCTGAAGGAACTCCTCAACTTGTATTGCTTCTAACAAGGGATCAATCTTAGTCCCTTCCCATGATCTAGGAGGTCCTGTGTGGTCTTCTCATTGAAATCCCTGCCCTCAGGGTCACACCCTCCTGGTCTAATCTTCATTCACCATCCTCCCAACACACAGACTTCATCTGTTTCTCAAATATGCCAAATCCCTTCTTTCCTCAGGGTTTTCCCTGAGCTGTTATCTCTGCTAGGAATTCTTCCTGACCTCCTACACAACCAGTTCCTCATTATTCATATCCTATTTCAAATATCACTCCTCATAGAGGGATAGACCCCAGACCAATCTATAAGTTACGTCCACTTATCATTTACTATTAACACCAGGGATCCTCAGAAGTCTTTCATTACAATCGGAAATCATCTTGTTTACCTAATCATTTCCTGTTTCTCTCAACAGAATGCAAGCTTCATAAAGTGGGACCTAGATTCCTTTACTCAAGTGATTAAAACAGTGCCTGGTAAACAGCAAGTACCCAAGAAATATTTCTTGGATTAATAAACTATTTTTACCTAACTTTTCATGTGCTAAACTGCTTCCTACTAGAAGCCTGCAGAAACAGAAAGATCAAGTATAAATACTAGTCAAATGACTGAAAACAGGTTTTCAAATAAAAGATAATTTTGAACAAATAATACTGTGTGTGCAGGATTCTGAGGCTCCATTCAGACCTGATAGGAAGGATGGAGGGCTATGGTTTATTAGTGACGTCTGCCACGGACAAAAATGACAACACATATATCATATCCTTGAGCTACTTTTTCCTTTTCTTAACATGTTTATAGTCTTATTTCCTTTAAAATGAAAAAAGAGACTGAAATTTTCTTCAAAATGGGTAGCTGTGTTCTAAAGCTTTATAAGTGTTCGAAATCTCCATATACATTCTTCCACCCCTCAAAAGAAGCTTGAGGCATCTATCTTTTTTCCTTTTGTTTTTTAACCTCTTTGTCCTCTGGAAAAATCAAAGTGATGAAGAGTCATGGTTTCCAGTTTACCTTTCCCTGTATCTTCTGTTACAATTTTCTCATTGGAATGATGGAATCTTCTACCTGCCTTTCTTCGAGTGTCCATAAACTAAGCACAATCAAAGGGTGGAAGAGAATGTAGCAGAGTCAAAAGGGCCACCAAAATGTCACTGGACAAGAGAGAACAATTCTGGGATAAGTTAAAATATAGCTCCATGCTTCAAGGGAACAGAGACTGCTCAAAATATCTAGAGCCAAAAGGTAACAAGCACACTTTCTTCACAGTCATGTGAATTAGGGGACTTCGGGGTAGGGAAGTGTCAAGGATAAGACAAATGAGAGGCTGAAAGGAGTAACTCATGAGTTCTTTGGAAACTGAAAGGCAAAAATCTGGACATGAAGTTAAAGCCAGAAGGCCGTGTGGGTGAAGAAAGATGGTAATAGATGACGGCTGTTTGGAAGGGACACCTCTCACTGCGGCCTTCCAGACCCATCTCCTTTCAAGGAGAGAGATGCTATAACCCTGGAAAGTTATCTTTCATGACACCGAAGACAGGAAATGGCCCAAACATAAAACAGAATTTGTTTGGAGGCCAAGTTCACTGAAAGGACAACTCTTCCAGAAGGTAAATCAATGAAATCAATTACCTTTTATCAATAGCCACATGCTGGGACACTGCCTGCAATCACCATGTATTACAAAACTGGCCAGCTCAGTAGAACAATGTGTGCACAGAATTGATAGCAGGGCTCAACAACAGGAAACAATGACCTCAACTCTTCCAGGGTAAAGACCAATTATAATCTTCAGGCTGTACAAATGGGCTTCTGAAACACCAGCTATAAAAACATTAAAGGTCTCCCTTCTATCCTTCTTTCCTCAATGGACTTGGAATTTAACTTAGACCTGGGGTGCAGGACTTCATTACTATCAGCCACACATTCCTGCACCCCTGGCTTTGAACCTTAAGCCAGATTGGACTTTTTTAGAATACCCCTTTTGGTTCTTTGATCGAAATGAATTGTATGAAACTGAAGAATTGTAAGGATTTCCTCCTCCCTGGAAGCTGACTTCTCCTTGCAATGACTGCCCCATGAGCCTTTCCCTTCTCCAGGGGATCTTCCCAAACCAGGGACTGAACCCAGTCTCCCAAATTGCAGGTGGACTCTCTACCAACTGAGCTATCAGGGAAGCCCATACCCATGAGCCTAAGGATATTAACTTACTCTCCAGTCTGGAAAGGCAGTTCAAGCCAGAAGAAAGTTGGATTGACAAAAATAAAGCATCATTTTATATTTAGGATTTCCTCAAATTTCTGGTTAAGTCTAGGGGTGGGGTAAAACAACAACATTGAGAGTGCAATATGGCTGAACTTTTATACATATTATCTTAATCTTCATATAATCTCCATAAATAAAGGAACTGGAGTTCAGGCAAGTTAAGTAACTTACCAAGGTCATATACCACTGAGCTAGAATGTAAACTCAGGCTAACCATCACCCATCATTTGTAACATGTTCTGTTCTGGGTCAGTGTCTTCAGAATAATGAGTCCAGTGAAACCTAATGCATGAATTCCTTACCATGGGTCTCATTTTCATTTCTCCAGCCCTTTGTCAGGAAACCCTCCTTCCCAATCCTGTCCATGTGGTTAAGCTCTGTCCTCAGGAAAGATCCATATCCCAGGCCTGGTTGGTGAGAAAATGATCTTTCTAGTCACAACGATACACACAGGGAAAAGCATAGGACTCAAATCCCAAAGCACAAGACCTGAGTTCGATGCCTGGGTAGGGAAGATCCCCTAGAGAAGAGAATGGCAACCTCCTTCAGTATTCTTGCCTTGAGAATCCAATGGACAGAGGACTCTGGCAGGCTACAGTCCATGGTGTTGCAAAGAGTTGGACATGACTGAGCAACTCAGAGAAGGCAATGGCACCTCACTCCAGTACTCTTGCCTGGAAAACCCCATGGGCAGAGGAGCCTGGTAGGCTGCAGTCCATGGGGTTGCGAAGAGTGGGACACGACTGAGCGACTTCACTTTCACTTTTCACTTTCATGCATTGGAGAAGGAAATGGCAACCCATTCCAGTGTTCTTGCCTGGAGAATCCCAGGGACGGAGGAACCTGGTGGGCTGCCGTCTATGGGGTCGCACAAATTCGGACACGACGAAGCGACTTAGCAGCAGCAGCAGAGCAACTAACACTGTCACCGTCAGCTGAGCCAAGGAGTCATAACCAACACATTTACAGCTGACTTAAGAATAATGGTGTCTTACACAACATTGTAAATCAACTACACTCCAGTACAAAATAAAAATTAAATTAAAAAAAAGAATAACAGATGTTACCATTAGTCCTTGATTTTGCAGTTATGGGGCCAATATATTTCCCTTTTTCATTAAGCCAATTTGAGCTGGGTTTCTGTCATCTGAAACTGAAGAGTCCTGACTAACACAGATTTCTGCTTAAGGCTAGAATATTTTACGAGACTAAGCTTTAAGCTTTGTCCATTTACAGGTATCTACAGGTTGCTGGTCCACCTCAGTCCCTGTGATCCTGAGCACTTAGGAGAGCGCTTTGGATTTCTGGCCATTAAACAGCAAAGGGGGTGGGAGCACCCAAGGACTGAAGATAACATCAATGTTCTTTCGGCAACACAGCAGAGGCTTGGGAACTGGGGTTGATCTGCACCACCCATGAGCTCGGTGACATGGGTGGATTACTTAAGATACCTCCCTGTGCCTGACCTTCCTCATCTACAGAGTGGCTAACGATAGCATCTATTCTCTCAAAGTGCTTTGTGAAGATAAATGGGACTGTGAATACTTCATAGTTTGCCCAACAGAAGGTGCCGGGGGTTTAGGAAATACTAGATAATGTTATTTGTAAGGTCTGAAGACTGGATTTCTTCTTAGAAGCACCTGAGGTCTTTCACAGTTTTCTCTTCCTTATGTCTGCTGTGTTAGCAGAGATCTTTGGAAACAAACACAGATGATTCAGATACGTTTCAATACACCAGAGTATTTGAGCCAAGCGCCCCGGGAGATGCCTGACTGCCGACGGCTGCGTATCGGCGAGCACGTTTTTGCTGTAGTACCCACCTCTGACCTCTGGCCACTCCTGTAGAGCTCGGGCAGCTGCATGAGAGTCTCTGCAGACACGTCTTTCTCCAGGACTCCATAAATGACGGAGGTGCAGATGTGAAAAGGAGGTTGAAGAAGATCAAGACCCAGTAGTCAGTCATGGATGTTCCTGAAAACCCACAAAAGAACTGGTACCAGAAAAGGAGGTTCACATAGGCCTAGGGACACAAAGAGAAAAAGTCACATCTTAGAGTCTGCTATGAGAGCCATGACCACACATGCCACCCAGGGCTGTTCTGAATGGTGTGATCTCAGCCTCTCATTACAGCTTCTCTGCTGACAGAATGGAGAACCACAGCTGACTTGACAGTTTTTTTTTGGTGGGGGGGTAAATGTTTTATTAACACACACACACATATACAGACAGTTTACTGTGTGGTGCTGGCACGCATGGTTCTAAGAGCTTTATAAATCATTCATTTAATTTTCGTAACAACTTGGAAATTATTGTTGTTCCTATTTTACAGATGAGGAAAGTGAGGCATGGAGAGGCTAAGGAACTTGCCTAAAGTTACCCGGCAAATAAGTAGCAGAGCCAGGATTCAGAGACATTCCAGCTCCAGATGAAGAGAAGCTGGACCCATGCTGGTAGGTAGCAGCCATCACAACAAATGTTCATTCAATTGCTTTCTCGGTTCTTGATTATTTTTTTCGTGGTGAAATGGGATTGTGCCAGTGGGTGGGCAACATACTCGGTTTGCTTGAGGCAAAGGAGTTTCTCAGGACATAGTACTCTTATGACTTAAACAGGGGCAGACCCAGGTAAACCAGGACAGGTGGTCATCTCAGAGCCAGGCACATACATTCACAATGGTTTCAGTATTTTGTCTCATGTGCAGTAAGTCTAATAGCAAAAGCTTTCTGCCCTGAAGCAACGTAGGACACAGGAAAGATGTCCCAGGGGACACTTTCTATATGACTATATGACTTTAGGTCATTTTAAAAACCTCTATAAATTTTGGTTTCTATGTCTGGAAAAGACATAGAGAACTATACCACAGAACTATACCACTATCAGGTCTTAATATCAAGATCCAGTTAGAAACTGCTCATGAACTATAAAGTGTCTTTCAGTTCAGTTCAGTTGCTCATTCAGGTCTGACTCTTTGTGACCCCATGGACTGCAGCACACCAGGCCTCTCTATCACCAACTCCCAGAGTTTACCCAAACTCATGTCCATTGAGTCGGTGATGCCATCTAACCATCTCATCCTCTGTCATCCCCTTCTCCTCCTGCAGTTTCCATAGTCTATTGTGATCCACACAGCCAAAGGCTTTGGCATAGTCAATAAAGCAGAAATAAAATGTTTTTCTGGAACTCTCTTTGCTTTTTCCAATGATCCAATGGATGTTGGCAATTTGATCTCTTGTTCCTCTGCCTTTTCTAAAACCAGCTTGAACATCTGGAAGTTCACAGTTCACATATTGCTGAAGCCTGGCTTGGAGAATTTTGAGCATTACTTTGCTAGCATGTGAGATGAGCATAACTATGCGGTAGTTTGAGCATTCTTTTGCATTGCCTTTCTTTGGGATTGGAATAAAAACTGACCTTTTCCAGTCCTGTGGCCACTGCTGAGTTTTCCAAATTTGCTGGCATATTGAGTGCAGCACTTTCACAGCATCATCTTTTAGGATCTAAAATAGTTCAACTGGAATAGCTCATCATCTTCACTAGTTTTGTTCATAGTGATGCTTCCTAAGGCCCACTTGACTTCACATTCTAGGATGTCTGGCTCTAGGTGAGTGATCACACCATGATAATTATCTGGGTCATGAAGATCTTGTTTGTATAGTTCTTCTGTGTATTCTTGACACCTCTTCTTAATATCTTCTGCTTCTGTTAGGTCCCTACCATCTCTGTCCTTTATTGAGCCCATCTTGGCATGAAATGTTCCTTTGGTATGTCTCATTTTCTTGAAGAGATCTCTACTCTTTCCTATTTTATTTTCCTCTATTTCTTTGCATTTGTTGCTGAGGAAGGCGTTCTTATCTCTCCTTGCTATTCTTTGGAACTCTGTATTCAAATGGGTATATCTTTCCTTTTCTCCTTTGCTTTTCGTTTCTCTTTGGTAACCCACTCCAGTGTTCTTGCTGGAGAATCCCATGGACAGGGGAGCCTGGTGGATTATAGTCCACGGGGTCGCAAAGAGTTGGACACGACTGAGCGAATTCACTTCACTTCACTTCTCTTCCTTTCACAGCTATTTGTAAGCCCTCCCCAGACAGCCATTTTGCTTTTTTGCATTTCTTTTTCTTGGGGATGGTCTTGCTCCCTGTCTCCTGTACAATGTCATGAACCTCTGTCCACCGTTCATCAGGCACTCTATCAGATCTAGTCCCTTAAATCGGTTTCTCACTTCCACTGTATAATCATAAGGGATTTCATTTAGGTCATACCTGAATGGTCTAGTGGTTTTCCCCACTTTCTTCAATTTAAGTCTGAATTTGGCAATAAGGAGTTCATGTTCTGAGTCACAGTCAGCTCCTGGTCTTGTTTTTGCTGACTGTATAGAGCTTTTCCATCTTTGGCTGCAAAGAATATGATCAATCGGATTTCGCTGCTGGCCATCTGGTGATGTCCATGTGTAGAGTCTTCTCTTGTGTTGTTGGAAGAGGGTGTTTGCTATGACCAGTGCATTCTCTTGGCAAAACTCTGTTAGCCTTTGCCCTGCTTCATTCTGTACTCCAAGGGCAAGCTTGCCTGTTACTCCAGGTGTTTCTTGACCTCCTCCTGCATTCCAGTCCCCTATATCGAAAAGGACATCTTTTTGGGGTGTTAGTTCTAAAATGTCTTGTAGGTCTTCATAGAACCATTCAACTGCAGCATTCAACTTCTTCAGCATTACTGGTAGGGGCATAGACTTGGATTACTGTGATATTGAACAGTTTGCCTTGGAAACGAACAGAAACCAGTCTGTTGTTTTTGAGACTGCATCCGAGTACTGCATTTCAGCCTCCTTTGTTGGCCACTCTATTTCCTCTAAGGGATTCCTGCCCACAGTAGTAGAAATAATGGTCCATTGGGCCAATGGTCTCATGACCATTCCAGTCCATTTTAGTTTGCTGATCCCTAAAAGGCTGATGTTCACTCTTGCCATCTCCTGTTTGACCACTCCACTTTGCCTTGATTCAGGTACCTAACACTCCAGTTCCTATCCAATATTGCTCTTTACAGCATCAGACCTTGCTTCTATCACCAGTCACATTGACAACTGGGTGTTGTTTTTGCTTTTCCTTCCAAAGGAAGGGTTCCATCCCTTCATTCTTTCTGGAGTTATTTCTCCTCTGATCTCCAGTAGCACACTGGGCACATAACGACCTGGGGAGTTCATCTCTCAGTGTCCTATCTCTTTGCCTTTTCATACTGTTCATGGGGTTCTCAAGGCAAGAATAAAGTGCCTTTTAATTAACATTAATTGATTAAGATATTATTATCATTGGCACCATAGATACCTTGGAACACTTTAGGATGGGGGCCACAATCCTTAGAATAGTTTCTTAGCCTAGGGTCCAAGGATATGCATTATGCATCGCTCCTGAAAACATAGTGGTTTAGGGTGCTATTCTGGGGACTGAATCCATAGCCTTCATTACTATCTCAAAAGTTGTTCAAGATGAAAGAACCACAGTCTCAGAAAGCCAAGACACTCAAATGGCTTCTGATACTGGCCCTATTCTCCATAGTTTACAAACCATTCCCTGTTTGGCTAGGCAAGAAAGAAGCAGAGACAAGTAGAGAGGATTTCAGTGTGAACAGCCATCAAAGTTTACAGAGCAGAAAGACCGTGGGGTCCCTGCTCCCTGGTGATGTGCTTTCTACAAACAAACATTCTCTCTCTCCAAGAATATGAGGCATCCCTTTCTAATATTAGCTAGAAATATGGAGTTAAAAGGAGGGAGTGGCGGAGTGGACTGCATCATAACTGCTGCTGTTTGTTTAGTAGCTAAATCGTGCCTGACTCTCTGTTAACCTTGGAGTGTAACCCACCAGACTCCTCCTCTGGGATTATCCTGGCAATACTGGAATGGGTATTCCATTTCCTTTTTCAGGGGATCTTACTGACCAAGGGATCAACTTGTGTCTACATCGCAGGTGGATTTTCCACTGCTGAAACAGGGCATTACAATATTAATAAAGTAGAAAAATGCAAAGATATGAAAATGAAACCTAGGAGAGGGGCTCCTTTCTTAAAGTCACAGACCACTAAGTTCTGGAATTTTACATTAAAATCATAGCCTAACCTACAGTCAGCACTCAGACAGAGATATTAGGCATTTCAAACATTTTTGTAAAGTTTTTTATTAAAACTTTGACTAAATGTTCAGCTCAGTTCAGTCACTCAGTCGTGTCTGACTCTGCGACCCCATGGACTGCAACACTCCAAACTTCCCCGTCCATCACCAGCTCCTGCAGTTTGCTCAAACTCATGTCCAGAGAGTCGGTGATGCTATCTAACCCTCTCATCTTTGATCGTCCCCTTCTCCTCCTGCCTTCAATATTCCCTAGCACCAGGGTCTTTTCAAATGAGTCAGTTCTTTGCATTAGATGGCCAAAGTATTGCAGTTTCAGCTTTAGCGTCAGTCCTTCCAATGAATACTCAGAACTGATTTCCTTTAGGTTTGACTGGTTTGATATCCTTGGAGTCCAATGGAGTCTCAAGAGTCTTCTCCAACACCACAGTTCAAAAGCATCAATTCTTCGGCACTCAGCTTTCTTTATAGTCCAACTCTCACATCCATACATGACTACTAGAAAAACCATAGCTTTGACTAGATGGACCTTTGTTGGTAAAGTAATGTCTCTGCTTTTTAATATGCTGTCTAGGTTGGTAATAGCTTTTCTTCCAAGGAGCAAGTGTCTTTGAAGTTCATGGAGGCAGTCACCATCTGCAGTGATTTTGGAGCCCAAAAAAACAAAGTCTGACACTGTTTCTACTGTTTCCCCATCTAGTTCCCATGAAGTGATGCGACTGGATGCCATGATCCTAGTTTTCTGAATGTTGAGCTTTAAGCCAACTTTTTCACTCTCCTCTTTCACTTTTATCAAGAGGCTCTTTAGTTCTTTGCTTTCTGCTGTAAGGGTGGTGTCATCTGCATATGTGAGCTTATCGATATTTCTGCTGGCAATCTGGATTCCACTTGTGCTTCATCCAGCCCGCATTTTGCCTGATGTACTCTGGTGACTAAGTATGCTAATTCTAATTAGTAGAGTACCAAGAGCTTCCTGAAAAGTTCACTGTGCTAGAAGAAAAAAAAAAAATGTTCCTGCTGATAGACAAACACACACATGCACAGATCTAAAAATGACCCAAAGTCATCTTTTCCCTAAAGATGGTATTTCAACAGTGATGTAAATTTTTGTTTACTACTAACTTGCTACATATGGACTTAAAAGACCAAGAATAAATTTGGTTGAAAATCATGACATATTTACCTAATCATCCCACTAAGAAGGGATTTAGGTGAAGCAACCTAAGGTCAACATGGGTTTATAAAAGAGAAAACTGAAATTTAAGTGATAAGTTGAAGATTAAAAGCCAAGATGCTTACTAATCAAATTCTGCCCTTTTCAGAATTACAGCTACCAAGTACAAACACATTTTACGGGCTTGCCATAGAATTCTTTATCTAGTGGTACTAGCCAGCTCTATAGGCTAAGACACTATCCTAGGATTTCATTTGTATTTGCATCTTCAGCATACCACATGGGACATCCATTAGGGACAACAGATTTTTTTAGTAATCTCCTGTAACATGGAGCAAACCTTTTCATTCTCTACTGACAGACAGCATTAAACATTTCATAATTCTGCTTGTCACAATCATTTTACAGAAGGTCAAAAACTAGATTCTAAATGAATCAGACAGGGTTTAATTGAATTTAAATGCATAGGGAATAGAAAATGCTAGCAGATGGACAAGCCTAGAAATTTGCTATCAGCTGCTGAAACATAGCAGATTATTCCTAGTAAGACAGCAGGAGTCATCCTGGCTGCTTCCCAAACATCAACAAGCAAAGTAAGCTTAACGTTGGGCCCTCCCTCTTCACCCCTTACACCAGCAGGAGAGGAAGGGCCACAGGGAAAAGGATGAGTTCTCTGGAGCTACATACCACGTTCTTGTAGAAAAAATACAGAATCATGTTGGAAAGTCGGGTATAACACCAGTGCCCGTGGACAGGAGGAGCTTGCTGAGATGTCTAAACTGAGAAACAGCAAAGTCGCTGGCCATCACAGCCTGTGGAGATGGCGGAGAGAATGTCACCCTGAGCAAAACATGTTAGAACAGACATAGCATGGCAGCCTGACCTCCAGCAGGCTCAGACTGGTCAAAATGTGGTTTAAATGTAGTAAATCACCCAGAGACAAATATCAAATATATGTGAGAATCTTAAAAAAAAAATGAACTTATTTGCAAAACAGAAACAAAGTCACAGATGTAGAAAACAAATTTATGGTTATTTATGGTTACCAGGGTGTAAGGGGACAGGGATAAACTGGGAAATAGGGACTGATATATATACTATATATAAAACAGATAACTAATAAGGATCTATTGCCCAGTACAGGGAACTCTATTACTCTGTAATAGCCTATGTGGGAAAAGAATGTAAGAACAGTTGGGTATAACTGATTCATTTTGCTGTAAAATTGAAACTAACATAATATTGTAAGTCAGCTATACTTAAATAAAAATTTTTAAAAATATGTAGTTTAAGCCTTACATGCAGACCCTCCCCCCTTTCCCCCCAAAAAAATCCCTCTCCAAACAAGCAAAAACGCATGCATACAGAGCCTTAATGGGTTGCCTGGAGTTACCACTCAGCTTTCCAATACGATCCAATGAAACAAGACTTCTCTCTGGTCTACTATTCATGATGTAATTTCAGCAAGTGTGCTTTCCCTAGAAAGCAGCTCCCTTAGAACTCTGGGGGGGGGCATTTGCTTCTCCTCAACAAACAGAATATAAAAGCATACAGTTATGACTTCACGTGACTATTAATAACACGGCAGGCAAACGAGGTATTTGAATTTCTCATCTTTTGTAAAGACATCAAAATTTACAATTCTCAGGAAACCCTAAGCCTCACAGCCCACTTTCTTTCGGCAGCACTTGCTCCAATCATGACAAGCAGTCTTTTGGCCAAGCCTCTATCGGAATTTTGTGCCCTACGACACTATCCAATGCATATGCGTGCACAATAAAAACCGGCAAGCACACCTCCCTCATTCTCTCCTCTCTTCTCTTCGCTTCTCCCTCTCTCTTTAGGATCTTTAGGTCTTTTGTTTCAATCCTTAGTAGCTCTCAGCGTCAAGTCAGTTATTGCAGAGATAACACATATGTTCTTATGATTTAGACACATTATATTTTTAAAACTGAACAAATGAATTAAAATTACCCAGGAAAATACCATAATACTTACCCAGTCAATGATCACTGAGCGAATGAATGGATAAATGCCCTGTCACTCACTTCTGAGCTAGCTGCAGACAGCCTCACTCTACCACAGAGATATGACCATGGAGAAGGCTGCCTTTGGATGGGAAGGTCAAGTTTATGGTATTTGGGCGTGCAACATCTACTCACCTGCATGCCTTCTTGCCCAGAGATACCAATGCCAATGTCTGCCATTTGAATCATGCTGACATCGTTGGCACCATCACCTTTGTGAGAGAGGAGAAGAGAAATGGATGAGGAGCAAAGAAAAGATGCAAAATGCAAATCAGCAGCAGCCTCTCAAGCCAACAAACTAATCTTTCAAGGTTTATCCCATGTCTCCAAGCTGCCTGGAAGCTGGCTAAGCAGGAATTCAAGGTGGCCTCCTACTGCCATCAGAAGAATTCCAAATCCGTACTACTTGAAAATCCTTTACCTGGGCTAGGCTCCCCTTTGTCTATGTCACTCACTCTACTTCCAATTTCCCAGATATACTTTGCTTCTTCCAGCCCTGCACCTAGTGTTTCTGTATTCCTATAACACTGCCCTCATCACCCCCACCCCACTTTGCTAGATTTTAATTGCTCTCTCAGCTTAGATATCACTTCCTCTGGGAAATCCTTCTCATATTCCTTTAAAAAATACCTATTTGCTTATTTTTGGCTATGCTGGGTCTTTGTTGCTATGTGTGGGCTTTCTCTAGTTGCAGTGAGCAAGGGCTACTCTCTAGTTACAGTGCCTGAGCTTCTCTTTGCAGTGGCTTCTCTTGTTGTGGAGTACAGGCTCACCGAGCATGGGCTTCAACAGCTGCAGCACACTGGCTTGGCTGCCCCACAGCATATGGAATCTTCCTGAACCAGGGATTGAATTCATGTCTCCTGCATTGGCAGGTGGACTCTTAGCCACTGGACCACCAGGGAAGTCGTCATATTTCTTTTAGATATGATGCCCCTTCCTTAGATTTCAAGTACCACTGAGTGTGTCTCTAGTAAACCTGTCACATGGTATTATGGTTGCTATAGATTTCCTTGTCTCAACACAGGGGAAGCTTCTTAAGAGGAGTTATTACATTCCCGCTGGTAATGAACATTGGTTGTTCCCAACTGCCCAGCAAACTTATTTTCTAATGAAGTATCCTACCTTTTCCTGGGGACTGAGTCCATGTGTTTTGTTAGAATGAACCCAAATCTCCAGATTTGGAATGGGCAACTGAAGAAAGTCCAGGGAATTAGCATCATCTGTTCCCTGGCCTCAGTGATTGGTTCAGAGATGGGTACATGATTCAACGTAATTGACATAATTGACCTGTCCAGGGCTCCAGCCTCAGGAACATATGGATCCAGGGTGAATTGAACAATTCACTCATTTATATGTTCTTTCAATAGGACAGTTGAACAGAATTCCACCCTAATCCTGATACTTTATTCCAGCAACTTGAAAACATGTACTATTATTTCTCTCAGGTTGCTAATAGGATGAGATATAAAGGTGGGAATTTTCAGTGGCTAGAACAGCATCCTGACGGGAGAGGCCTCCTGAGATTGAAAATAATCCAGGTAGAAGCAGAGACTATAAGGGAAGACTGAGTTCTCGTTGTGCTAATGTCTGAATTTTGGTGTGTCACAGAACTTAATCTCACCCTGTTTCTCTTTTACACTTATATTTATTTTTGGTGATCTTATCTAATATCAAGGCTTTAAATATCATCACTAGACTTACAATTCCCATATTTATGTCTCTAGCCAATTCCTCACTGCTAAAATCTCAGACTTTTGTCTCCAGCTGCCTACCTAACATCACTGCTGACACTAATGGGTTTCTCAACTTAATGTGTGTGAGACCCAACTCCTGCTTCCCCTGACTCCATCTCAGTAAATGGATGCTCCATCCTTTATATTCTTAGAGATAAACCCTTGACCTCCCCCTTGACGCCTACTATTCTTCAGCATATCCAAGCCATCAGCAAATTTCACCAGCTCTTTCTTCAAACCATGTCCTTTATCTGATCACATCCCACCACCTCCTCTGCTCCCACTTGGGCTCAAGCCACAGTTTTCTTCTCCCTGAATTATTCCAATAGCTGCTCAACGGGTCTTCCTTACGTCCTTGTGACCCAGTGGTTACCCCCAACACAGTAGCCAATGTGACCCTTCTCAACTTAAGGCAGCTCGTGTCCCTCCTCTGCCCAAAGTCCTCCTGTGGCTCCCTATCTCCACAGATAAAAGCCAACATTCCTAATGGCCTCCAAGACTTTACATGATCTGGTTGCCTGCCACGTTTCTGCCCTTCATTAACCTGCAGAAGACTCTTCCTTTTGCTCAACCTGCTTTGGGTCTGACACACTGAGCACGGTCCATATCCTGACATTTCACTGTCTTCTCTGCCAGAAATTCCACCCACCCCCATGCCCCCAGATCTCCTATGGCTGCTTTATCATCTCCTTCAAGTCTCTGCTTTATCATCTCCTTCAAGTCTCTGCTCATACCATCTAATCAGTAAGACTATCTCTGAAAAACCTATTTTAAATAGCAGCCCCTTCCCCCTCCCCCAATGCTCTTCATCCCTTGACTTTAATTTTTTCAACAGCACTTGTCACTATCTGACATCTTAAATCCTTACACCTTTTTGTTTTGTTTCACTTTTTATTGCATTGCCCTCTTCCTAGATGTAAGCTCCTTAAGAAAAGGTACTCTGTTGGTTTTGTACACTTTCTTTCTCCACCGCCTAGGATAATGCCTGGTACATAGAAGGCACTCAATGAACAGTTGTTGAACAAATAAATGAATTGTTAATTTTCCTGACTTTAACTGTCTTGAAGGTAGAACTCAGGATTTATCAGGTCTACATTTAACTATATAACCCTCCTAACCCAGGGGACCTGGGGATCTGATATGTAACACAGACTCCTATTATGTTGTTTTCTATGTCACATCTCTACCACCTGATTCGTAACAGGGGGCCAAATAGGTGATGGAGGGCAAGGGGGAGGCAGTCAGGGGATGGAGAGAAAGAAGGGAGGAGGACAGACCCACAGAAGGGCAAAGAGATGTACGGAAGAAAGGATAAGCAGAAGAATCAGCCTTTGGTGTGACATGAAAGGGAGAAGCATGGGGCTGGGTTCCACTCCCACTCACCGATGGCCAGGGTCATCACCCGGAGGTGGCTGCGCACCAGTTTTACCACCTCGCTCTTCTGCAGGGGCGTGGCTCGGCAGCAGACCACAGCTTGGCAGCAAGCAGTCAGCTCCAGGAACTGCTTCTGCAGACTCTCCTGCAGCGCAAACTCCAGGGTCTTCCCTGTGATAATGAGTGCAGCCCGAAGCCCTGAGCCCTGCACGGTGGGAGGAGGCTGGTGTAAACTCGCACTCAGTGATGCTTGCTCTGGAGAAGCTGGGTTCTTCTGAAGTTCTTTCAAAATTGTATCCATCAGCATCTCACAGGCATTCTTGAAACAAGAGGCACAGACATTTACCCTCGGGGCTCCCTTGCTGGCCACTTTCAGCTAAATTTATCACTGCTATTCTTTAACATCTGCCGCATCCAGGCAACCCCAGGGAGGGAGTAACAGGTTCCTTTTGAAGACCTCACAGCTCTTCCGCAGAGACTTCTGTGTGTATGTGGGAAGGGGATAAATGGATGAGGAACATCTCACTTCCAACTATACAGCTGAGAAACAGGTGTAAGATTTGTTTATTTGTGCAGTTTACAAATATTGGTGCAGTTTACTTCTCAAACTATAAATCTCAAGTGCGCTCTGGTCTCATTCTTCCATTTTCTATGTGCTTGGCTTTAGGCAAATTATATAACCTCTTTCACCTTTCAACTTTCTAATCTGAAAAATACAAATGTCTACTTATACAGTTGTTGTGAGGAATAAGTGAAATAATGCACGCAAAGCTCCTAGTGTAAAGCACAATACTCAAAATGTAAAACAGTAATTTTTATTTTTCTCTTCTTTTTGATTCAACACATTTATTCACTCATTCACTTACTATTTACTGAGAATTCTAGGTGCTGGGCACAAGTCAATGAACCGGAAGCCCCCACCCTCACCGAGCTAACATTCTGGTTCTGTTCTCAGTGGCCTCATCACGGTTGGTTTGCATACAATCCTTCCACTGTCCTCACCCCAAGCTTGTTAGGAAGGTCTCTGAAGACAGATAGCACTTTTAATTTATTTTTTAAACCATCATAACGCCTAAAAGAGGACCAAGTTAGTCACTCAATAAATATTCATTGATGAATTCTACTCAAAACAAACACAATAAATTTAACCAGAAACTACAGTATCAAATGACACAAAGGACAGAGCCAAACAAAAGCCTAGAGCAGTGCATTTAAGTTTATACACTCAGTCTAAAAAAATTTATTCATGAAAGAGTTCCTCACTCAGAGGCTATTTTCTCTTATTTCAAATGCTGTTTTATCAAGTATTTCTCAACCCACAATAAAATAGGTGAAAAGTAGGTACGGATATGTAGGCACACATGGACACAACAAAGACTTAACCACCACATACACAGTAAATAAGAGATTCAACTTCAAATGGAGCTACCCGGCAACTTTTACCATGGGTACAAATCTGATCCCATACACCTCAAATGTCCCCAGTGAATCAAATATGCTCATTAGAGGCTCAAAATGTAATAGTAAAAAATTATCTTTAAAAACCCTCTGGAGTTTGGTTAAATTAAAATGGTACATTTGGGAGGCAACATATTCTGCAGTCATTGAAAAACAAGATGCCTATTAACCTGTTGCGAGCTGTTTAGTTGCTAAGTCATGTCCGACTCTTTTGGAACCCTATGGACTGTAGCCCACCAGACCCATCTGTCCAGGTGATTTCCCAGGCAAGAATACTGGAGTAGGTTGCCATTTCTTTTCTGGGGGATCTTCCCAACCCAGAGATCCAACTCACATCTCCTACAGTGGCAGGCGGGTTCTTTACCAGTGAAGCACCAGGGGAGCCCTTACATCTGCCAGGGGCCATATTAAACAATTTCTATTTTCCCATTTAATACACACAACAATGCTACGAAATGGGCATTACTCTCAAATTACAGGTAAGGAAAATGACTCAGGTGGTTAACTCCCAAAGGTCACATACCTGGTCACTGGCAGGCTAAGCATTTGAATCCAGGTCTTACTAGACTTAAGGGCACATCCATTTTAGTGACTATAATGACCAGGCATTTTCTGGTGCTAACTCCCTCGCTGATACTGAGATCTGGCTGCTAGTTTTGCTTATGGGTTCCTGGGCCACTGTCCACTGCCAAGGAGAACTAAGTCTGTATTAAGGAAAATTCTCTTCCCTCAAAGTGTACCATCTAGTTGGGTATTGATTGACGACTGACCATAAAAACATGGCTAATCAAACATGGTAGCCTGTGGCCAAGACCCAAGACGTGATCCGGGTGGCGAGTTCCAGAGAACTTCTGAGAGGCAGGTTGCTATGACAAAATGACTGACAGAGCCTGACAACTTAGGAAGGAAGAAGGAAGGTTTTCCAAGCAAATTATACAACATGCACAAATCTTGGTATCACTGTATTAAGAATCTTCAATAAAATGCCTGTTTTACTAATTAGATTATTTGTGTTAGAGATTAGTGACAGGACTTCCCTGGTGGCTCAGATGGTAAAGCATCTGTCTACAATGTGGGAGACCTGAGTTCGAGCCCTGGGTTGGGAAGATCCCCTGGAGAAGGAAATGGCAATCCACTCCAGTACTATTGCCTGGAAAATCCCATCGACAGAGGAGCCTGGTAGGCTACAGTCTATGGGGTTGCAAAGAATCGGACATGACTGAGCGACTTCACTTTCACTAATTAGATTATTTGTATTAGAGATTAGTGACAGGGCTGGAGGGAAGAGGGTATCGGAAAATATAGGCTGAATCAAACCTTTTAAATTCCTTCTCCTTAAAAAGGAGAAGAAAAAACTTTTTTCCTTTCAAGTTCTTTCAACTTTTGATATTCTCAGGTGCACTATATAAGATTTGCCACTAGAGGGCAAGATTATCCTTTGAGCCTAATTTTAGAATTATCAGGAAAATATTCACACAATTACACCAGAAATCACTTCCCCTCAGCTTGAAAGGGAGGTAGATGCCTGCCTCACAGCTTGACATATTTTGTCATCATGGGCTAAATCTGGTCAACTCAGTGACAATTCAATATGCGGGTAAGAGAGAAGCAAATCCATTGGAAATTCTTTTAATGGGAATTTTTTGCTTTGAAGCATTATATTTTCCAAGCTTTAAAAATAACTAAACAAGCTACACTGCTGGATAGTAGTAGCAGTACAGTCACTAAGTCGTGTCCAACTCTCTGACCAAATGGACTGTAGCCTGCCAGGCTCCTCTGTCCATGGAGTTCTCCAGGCAAGAATATTGGAGTGGGTTGCCATTTCCTTCTCCAGGGGATCTTTCTGACCCAGGGATCGAACCCAGGTCTCCTGCATTACAGGTGGTCTCCTGCATTGCAGGCCTGATTCTTTACCAACTGAGCCACCAGGGAAGTCCCACTGCTGGACAGAAGAACTAATTATCAAGGCGCTAATGGTTTTTCTTTCTCCTAACAGTCATGAATCACAAGTATTCCACTGGCTTTGGGGAAAAGAAAAAAAAGGAGACTGGGCTAATCTCAAGGTACATACTTTACTTTCAGTATTGAGGATAAAGAGCTTGTCATTCGGCTCCAGCAGTTTGCACGCATAAGCAATATTGACAGCTGTCTCCTGTTTGTCCCCTGTCAGCATCCAGATCTTGATTCCAGCTTTGTGAAGGGCTTCTATAGCCTCAGGGACCCCCTCCTGCAGACGATCTTCAATGCCAGTAGCACCTAAAAAATAACCGGAGTTCAACAGGGCTTGTAAGAAACAAAAGCCAGCTGAAGCTCGCCTAAACTAGGACAGAACCCTTCTGTTAGCTGATCCTGTTCTGAACTATGCAAACCACTCCAGTAGCTTCAAGGGGTCCAAATGAAATGTTGACCCCTCAGACCAAAATCATATACAAAAAAGTAATATTGGGGGAAGGCCTTAGCAATCAGTGAGTTTATCAAATTCACTTGCTCTCCTCCTGGCTAGCTTTCTTCTAGGGGGATTGAGGGATTTCATTCAGTTACTTACATAAACTTACTCCCCAATTTTATAATTCTCTGATACTCCCAAGGGTAAAGACAGGCTTTTAAAGAATGTTCTGGTCAGTAACCCACAATATCTATTTTTAATGCTCTTTCATACCATAAGTCCATAATTTCCTTTTCTAAAACAAATGAGACTAGCTATATTTTGGAACTCAAAAGCTCTGCAGATTTTTAGGTAACACGGTACATGTGTCATATCTTATAATATCTGGTAATCAAGCATATTACTATTTCTTTAGCAAAACTTATAAATTACAATAATCACACTAATTAGGATAATAAATATTTTAAACTGTCTTATCAAATCAGGCCTGATCTTGCCACTAAATGAGTTTTGGCGCTAAACCTACAGAGCATGTTGAGTTTGGGACTGCAGACGAGGAAAAGTGGATCTATTATAGACCACTCACGCTGTCATGGAGAGATGACTTGGGAGGAAGATCATTACTCCACTGGCTAGAGACCAAGTCAGGTCATTGCTTTTCTCTGAACCTGAGGAATGGAGCTTAGAGACTGGTATTTTGGTGTGTTAGAAGGCAATGGCACCCCACTCCAATATTCTTGCCTGGAAAATCCCATGGATGGAGGAGCCTGGTGGGCTGCAGTCCATGGGGTTGCTAAGAGTCGGACACAACTGAGCAACTTCACTTTGATTTTTCACTTTCATGCCTTGGAGAAGGAAATGGCAACCCACTCCAGTGTTCTTGCCTGGAGAATCCCAGGGACAGCAGAGCCTGGTGGGCTGCCATCTATGGGGTCGCGCAGAGTTGGATGCAACTGAAGTGACTTAGCAGCGCATTTATATTAGTATCTAAAGGTCCAGACTCTAAAACAGTGCTTTTCAACCTTGACTGCCTCTTGGGAACTACTTGGGGAACTTTGAAAAATTCAAATACCCATGCCACATATCAGGCCAATTGAATCAGATTCTGTGGGTAGGCACTGGTATTATTTAAACTGCTCCAGGTGATTTTAAGATGCAGTTCAATCTGAAACAAGAGCTATCTGTGCAACTTTTAGCTGAAACCAAAAGGTAAGAGAGAAGAGAAAAAAAAAATTAGTGCAATTGCAGGCACAGAATAAAGAATATGGGCCCTAGAGTGAGTGATGGATAGCTCTGAGCATCTCCCCAGCTCTGCCAGTGACTAGACTGTGACTCTGAACAAGTCATTAAACTGCTCCGCGCACCAGGTTTCTTCTGCGTAAAACAGATCTGTAGTGTGGGATTCAAAAAGACAACATATATCAAAAAGCCTTAGCCAACCTGGCAAGAAACTCTAGCTTTCTTCTCTTGACCAAGGGTATTTATTCAGCTTTATATTCTATGCTAAGTGTTGAATTGTTAAATGATCTTAAGGATGATCACGCTGACCCTACCACCAATGAAGTCAAGTTTACTGAGGTCAAAAATGGACTGGGAAGGATTGGAAGGTGGGTAGAAATCAAACTGGACAGGGTGGATAGAAACACATATATCTATTAGACCAAAGTGGGGAAAAAAAGGCACTGGTCAATAACTAATACAGAGACATTAAGCATTAAAAAAATTCTCCCTTAAGACAATACACCGTAGTCCACCTACCAAGTAAAGTCAGTTTGTTCTCCAACCTCATGGCAGATTCAAGGAGTAATTCTTCCCTGTTGTCAATGCTGGTTTCAGCTAAAAAATGATTTCTCAGCCACTCTGCATATTCAGTGTCACTCATGACCTATGGGGGCGGGGAAAAAGCTATGAGGCAGGCTAGGTGATAAACCTGTCAAGACCCACGCTAGAAAAATATCAAACCATGAACTCATTTTAGGTATACCTCTTTCTGGTTCACTCAGGCAAGGTCCTAATACCACACCCAGTAGCAAACTGCCCAAGCTCTGTGATCAGACTAGTAAAACCCTGAGGATGGATAGACCCTGTAGCTCAGTATCTCTGGGAAATTCTACTCATAAGATGAAAGTGGGTTAATCTATTTAATTAAACCAGGAACTATGCAGAGAGAAAGGAGCCACTTGAAAGTGAAATCCAGGGGGATTCTAATGGTGCAGTTGCGGAAGTGGTGTTAGGGACTCAATTTCAGGTGTCACAGAGCTAGAGCAGCAGCACTGTTTTGTCTGGCTGCACCATGAGGCACGTGGGAACTTAGTTCCCCCACTTAGGGATCAAACCCACACTCCCTGCATTGGAAGCATGGAGTCTTAACCACTGGACCACTGGAAAAGTCCCACCTTTGATTTCTTTTGATGGTTGGTTTATGGGGTGAGTTATTCATAGGAATTAAAAGAAAGAGAAAGCCAAATGAGTGAAGCAAGAAAGCTCTCTTCCAA
Organism: Aepyceros melampus; assembly: GCA_006408695.1. Lineage (NCBI taxonomy): Eukaryota > Metazoa > Chordata > Mammalia > Artiodactyla > Bovidae > Aepyceros > Aepyceros melampus. The sequence goes on from SJXQ01007149.1 coordinate 53,559, forward strand.
ACAAAACATTAAGTGGAATTCCTAGAGAAAGAACCAATGCTACATGTTCCTTTGTCTTCAGGGTGCTATAGAAAAGAAATCTACTTTCAATTCTTATAAAGTAGCATGGAGTTGATGGGGTGAGCCAATTTCTCTACTCATTCTTGCCCACAAGGTAATTTGATTTGGGAGAATCTGACATCTGCTGGGCTCTATCTTTATTAGGACAGAATCATTCCACTGAAAAGGCAGAGACTCTGTTTTGATCTTGATTTCTTCACTCTTACAACCATGTGTGAGACAGGCTTTTGATTATCCTTGCAGCTGATATTAAGTGCTTCGGAGTCTATAACATATGCTACTTTCCCTAAGGCAGTTCCCAAGAATTAGAATTTGGGAAATAAATGAGAGATGCCTGCACTGGTCTCAGGACCTAGTTACAGTCTCCAATTCAGTTAAGACTCCAATTCAGTCTGCAGTGCTCTCAGGAGCTCTATCATTTAGGAATTATTGGACAGCCATTAAAGTATGGGTACTCTGACTACCCTTTGGGCTTCCCTGGTGGCTCAGAGGTTAAAGCGTCTGCCTCCAATACAGGAGACCCGGGTTCGATCCCTGGGTTGGGAAGATCCTCTGGAGAAGGAAATGGCAATCCACTCCAGTATTCTTGCCTGGAGAATCCCATGGACTGAGAAGCCTAGCAGGTTACAGTCCACGGGGTCGCAAAGAGTCGGACACGACTGAGCAACTTCACCACTTTGATCTACACATCTCTCTCCATCTTCTCTACTAGTTAAGAGCTCACAATGAAGGACAGAAAATTGACACTCTGGCTTCTAACACAGCAAAAATTAACTGCAGGGCTCAGAGCCAGGGAGGGAGAGGATGACAGAATGGGTGGGAGGTAGTTATGGAGAAGAGAGAGAGTTAGCAAGAGCTGCCTCCTTGGTTCTCCTCCAGTATTTCCCCTGTAGGGGCTGACAGATAAAACACTGAAGGACAAGAAATAAGAAACAAAAAACAAAGTCTTAGCTATATCTTGACAGCAGACTCCCTTCCCTTCCCCATAAATACATTCTTTCCTTGTCCTAGGCCTTACCAGACTCTCCTTCCCTGCCTTAAGTAGACTTCCCCATCTTCTCCTGCCACGGCTCTCATCAATGAGCTAGCTGAAATCTCCACTGAAGGAAGAAACATTACCTAGGTGTGCACTTGGGGATACAGTTGTAGGGATGGGACTCGGTATGTCTTGGCTTATTAATAAAGGAGGGGAATCTAAAGGTGTAAGGCTTTGCACGGGCTTATTACACCTGAGTGGGCTTCCCAGGTGGCTCTAGTGGTAAAGAACCTGCCAATGCAGGATACATAAAAAGATGTGGGTTCAACCCCTGGGTCAGGAAGATGCCCTGGAGAAGGAAATAGGAACCTACTCCAGTATTCCTGCCTAGAGAAGCCCATGGACAGAGGAGCCTGGTGGGTCCACAGGGTTGCAAAGAGTCAGACACAACTAAAGCAACTTAGCACAAAGCACACATTACAGCTAAGCAGCTGGACTTGGTCAGTCTGAAGCCAGGCCCCACTGGCCAAGGGGCACAAAAAAACTTGAATTTACTCTCAAAAGACTCTGTATCTCAGTTTCTCCCAGGCTCCCAGGGATGGTTTTGGTAGTACACCCCTCAAATCACTTGTTGGAACTCTACTTTCTTATTACATAATTTTTTATGTAGAAAGGAAAAACTAGGTCTCAGGATTATTCTACATAGAGAATAATCAAAACTGAGATAATATTTAGGGAATTTATCTGGATTTACAGATAAAGATGTACAAGCAAACAAGGAAAAAATATCAAGAACTTCTAAGGGGAAAATAAAGGCCAGTCTCTGGCCTCATTCATTAAAAATGCTACAAGACAGAGGAATGACATTTACAAGGTACTGAGAGCCAGAGAGTAGGATCCAGGGATTTTTACTCCCAGCCATACTGTAGTTTTCAAATGAAAATACTCAGATCTATTGAAAACTTTTCTGGCAAAATACTTTGAGAACAAACTCCGACCAACTAATACATAAGGAATAAAGAAGCTATATGAAAAGAAAGCCACTGGCCCAGGAATTTTCTCAGATATCTGGATCAGGGTTTGAAACATGCTTGTTTTCATTAAATGATGGTAGAACACAGGAAAGAAGGAAGCCAGTGGGTGCCCCAAGCAGCCTCACCCTCTTCGCTATACACAGGGTGCGCAGGCCTCGTTTGGCGTAGTCATCCAAGTGCTTCTGGGTTTTCTCCCTTATCATCATCTGCTGTTTTTCCAGACCTGGTCCATCTGAAATAATTGACGAAACACAAGTGCTCCTACCAGTTTATCCAACGACAGACATTTTAAAAACATAATGGAAGCTTAATTCATAACAAACAAAAGGCCTCATAGTTTTGAATCCTAAATGTGCATTTATAAAAGGGACTCCCTCAGAATAAATCTTTCCCTGGTTCATTTCTCCTTGGGGAGAAAAAGGCCCCCAAATTAATACAAATACCATTCCCACAACAGTGATAATGACAGTAACAATGATTATACTGATGCTGGCGTCTTCCACTGAGCACTTACCATTTTCTAGGCTCTGAGCAGAGGCACTGCATATATTGTATACAGTATATCCCTTTGATCCATTATCTGCTGATTATACTATGGACAAATGTTATTTGTTTTTGTAAAAATGTGAAAGCCTATGCTTGAGAACCCCAATATTGCATGAGAAATATATAAAAGTGTGAAACCCTATACTTGAGTGTAACTTCTATTGTTTTAAATATTTATGTCCTCTGCCATGAGTTACACAACATTCTTACTTTCAAAAAAAAAATACAGATTTGAACCCTGGTCTATGGAACCCCAAAACTTATGTGCCTTCTTACCAAATCCTAGGCAGCTTCCCCTACTTCCTCAAGTGTGATGGGTCCTCACAGATCTGCTTTTGCCTTTACAAGACCATTGAGAGTGGCCCTGTGATCACGAAGCCCTTCCCATCACTTCTTTCTCAGACCTGCATGAACCCACCTGGGGAAGCCACAGAGAGCAACTCCATGACTGTGGAATCAGCGCCCTTTGTATATACCACCACTTGGTTGGAAAGGGGGTGCCGGACCACCACAGACATTCTTTTTCTTACTGAGTCGAAGGGCAGGATATGTAGGAGTTGAAATGTTAATGGTCCCAAAGCGGCAAAGTCCACCACGACCTGCTCTGGGGTCCGGGACTGCAGAGTGCATTGGTAAGCCCGGGCAGCGTACACTAAGGCAGCTTCATCGGGGCTCTCAGCCTCGTAACACAGGCTGGAGGTCAAAGGCTGTCCAGGGAGGGCTTCCACCTTGCCATTTGCGATGCCTGCATCGCTGTTTTGTTTCTCAATTTCTGTGGGACACGCTGAGTTATCAGAGCCCTGGAGGCTCTCACTCGTCTGGGAGATCTCTTCCTCCACAGGTGAGGCTGGCTTCATTCTATTAAACAGAGAGAGTCTGCTCACAAAGGCATTTGGGACTCCAGATGGCTCTTTCCCACTGGCAAGAGATGGCGAACTTGACCTTCGGACAGACAGTCTCTGGAAGAGGTTTTAATCTCTTCCAAAGATTTAATGGGCATTCCACGCAGAGAAGAGAGTCCAACCTAGGAAAGATAACATGAGAAGGTCTCAATAAAACAGTCAAAAGCAGTTGATAACAACTATGAAGTCAAACTAGGGGACAAAAGGACAATGAAAAGTTACTACTCCCTTACATAGCAAACTGTTTCATATTTAACAATGATGCAAAAAAAATTAATAAAATAAAAGCAGCCATTATGAAAAAGATGTGCTAATGTTGGTAGCACTGTGAATTTCTACAACCATTTAGGAAGCAATCTGACAGCTCATAGCAAAAGATACAAAGTGTGCTAATACTGGTAGCAGTGGTCATACTTTTAGCAAATTTTTCTGATAAAATAACTTAATATAAAAAATTATCTTTATTATATGGATCCAAGCATGGCACCCCACTCCAGTACTCTTGCCTGGAAAACCCCATGGACGGAGGAGCCTGGTAGGCTGCAGTCCATGGGGTCGCGAAGAGTCGGACACAACTGAGCGACTTCACTTTCACTTTTCGCTTTCCTACAGTGGAGAAGGAAATGGCAACCCACCCACTCCAGTGTTCTTGCCTGGAGAATCCCAGGGACGGCAGAGCCTGGTGGGCTGCCGTCTGTGGGGTTGCACAGAGTCGGACACGACTGAAGCGATTTAGCAGCAATAATAATTTAAAAATTATAAGTATTTAATAATAACAAATTAGAAACATCTTAAAATGTTATATACTATTTAAATATCAAGTTTATAAAGATTACAGGGCCATACTGAAAAAGCTATAAAAATAGTGTGAACAACAGAAAAACAAATGAGTGATTTATAGAAGAAAGTAAATCAAAAGACTAACAAAATGTGTTTTTTCTTTCATTTTTCAGATTATAAAAAAGGTGGTTAATTTGACTTAATAGGCCAATAAAGTAGTTTATGGAAGACTATCAATATCATGATATGAATTCAAATTTCTGCTTTTATAGAACTTTTTCTTGTTCATATTCTGACTTCTAGATCTTAATCTTATCAGTGATTCAATTTAGAATTTAATACTAATTGGGAAGACCAACTAATTGAATTGTAAAATTTTCACAATAGAAATGTCCAAGGAATTAAAGAATTTTCTCCTAATAATTATTAATTTTATGATAGTTTGAGGGACTCATGTTGGTCAATTTGCAAACTTACTGGTAACACAAAAATGAAAAGTGAACTCAACTACAGGTGACATTTCTGTATTACACATGAATTCCAATGAGCTCTTTATTCACTGCCTTGCTATCACTACCTTAAAATATCATGAGGCTTAGGCTTTTATATGCCTATCGAGATTTTCTTTCAGGCCACAGAATATTACATTCTTTGGGGATAAGACAACTATATTTCTTAAGCAGAAAACACCAAAAGATGTCTGCATTGGAAACAGATGTGTATCAAAAGGTGTTGTATGAAGAGAAAAAATAGAATAACCAGTGATGTATCCTCTAACTAGATAACTTCAAAGAGCAAGTTTCTAATTGAAATCTTATAAAAATACAGTTTCTGATCAAATGAAAGCTTAATGAGAAGTTATTTTTATGTTAAAACTGACCACCTCTGAAGGTACCAAGAGAAAATGATCTAATAGAAAATGAAAATTTAATTGGGTTGTGCTGCAAATTGAATTTCAAGTGGATGTGTGCAAAGGGGGAAATAGTTTTACTCAAGGAAGACAGCACAGCAAGTGGTGAATCACCAATCTCTAAAGCAAGCTTTCCTTTTTAACTGAAAATGAATTTTCCATGAATTCTAAGCTACAAAGAAACTTTAAAGATTCAGCTTGTGTGGGAACAGCAGAACCTTGGTATATTATAGATGTATTGGATCTTCCAGTGATTGAGTTTACATTACCCAAGTGGCATATGAAAAGGTATATTATCATTAAACATGATAATGAATCTAATACTATATATTTTGCTTGATGTAGTGCATATGTTGGGGGTCTCAGAAGTTTCACAGAAAGCTTCAATTTGGTAGGCAAAGTAAAGCAAAATGAAGAGAGTCCCTTTGCCAAGAACTGCTCTCATTAGCTATCCTCCTGGAAGCAAAGTAGTCTAATAGCATGGATCCATACTCCCTGGGTTCAATCCTATTTCCCCAACAAACTGGTCCTGTATCCCTGGGCAAGTTACTTAAGCTTACCTGTAAAACGAGGAGTAGTAGAGTAATAGTACCTAACTCACAGAACTGTTGGGAGTATTAAACCTATTAATACCAATAAATCACTTGCTGCTGCTGCTGCTAAGTCACTTCAGTCGTGTCCTACTCTGTGCGACCCCATAGACGACAGCCCACCAGGCTCCCCCGTCCCTGGGGTTCTCCAGGCAAGAATACTGGAGTGGGTTTCCATTTCCTTCTCCAATGCATGAAAGTGAAAAGTCAAAGTGAAGTCTCTCAGTCGTGTCCGACCCAGCGAACCCAGGGACTGCAGCCTACCAGGCTCCTCCATCTATGGGATTTTCCAGGCAAGAGTACTGAAGTGGGGTGCAACATCATAAATTCAGAGTACAGGTTAAGCGATGTATAAATGTTACATGTTACTATTGTTAATTACAATCCATATAAGACCACGGGGCTTCCCAGGTGGCGAAAGTGGTAAAGTACCCACTTGCCAATGCAGGTTAGATATAAGAAACTCCAGTTCGATCCCTGGGTAGGGAAGGTCCCCTGGAGGAGGGCATGGCAACCCACTCCAGTGCTCTTGCCTGGATAATCTTGGGGACGGGGGAGCCTGGTGGGCTGCCCGTCTATGGAGTTGCACAGAGTCAGACACAACTGAAGCGACTTAGCAGCAGCAGCAGAGTAATAGTACCTAACTCATGGGACTGTTGGGAGTATTAAACCTATTAATATCAATAAATCACTTAGAACATCATAAGTGCAGAGTACAGGTTAAGTGATGTATAACTGTTACCTGTTACTACTGTTAATTACAATCCATATAAGATCATGGGCTTCCCAGGTCACGAAAGTGGCAAAGAACCCACCTGCCAATGCAGGTTAGATGTAAGAAACTCCAGTTCGATCCTGGGGAGGGAAGGTCCTCTGGAGGAGGGCAGAGCAACCCACTCCAGTATTCTTGCCTAGAGAATCCCCATGGACAGAAGAGCCTGGCAGGCTACAGTCCATGGAGTTGCAAAGATTTGGACATGACTGAAGCAACTTAGCGCGCATGCACAGTAAGAGCACATAACAAATATATTTAAACCCAAAGTTCTCTTCTGGAAGGTGACTCTCGTTTGCATTAGTCTTACCTTTTGCCGTGGCTGGTTAGGAGCAGAAACCACTACTGTGTTGCAAATTGCCAATGCAATAAAGAAGTCGATGATGTACAGAGTCTCCAGCGGTGGATCTGGGACAGTCTCATCCGTTGGGGTGAAGAGCAGAGGTGTAATCTGACTAAACTTGTCCAAAAGCCTGGTGTCTGGTACCACATCTGTTTCCTGAATATCCAATAAGACAAAGTGTGGTCACAATAAGCAACTAAAAATATGAGTTTTAAATCTACACAAGAAGCATGATTTCTAACCAGAGTCTGTGAAACATGAGACAGTAAACTATTCTTTTTTAAAAAATTTAATGTACATGGTATCATGGGTAGTGAAAAAAAGGAAATAAGAGACAAAAAATTAAATGGAAAATCCAGAATGCATAATATGAAAGGAGATTACCTTGACTATTAAACAAAGTAAGAGATAGAGACAATGCCTTTCACCAAATTCTAATTGAGTGAGTGTTTCCTTATTTTGAAATATATAGTGCAGAGCTATATTTTATTGTAGGATTCTACTTTGGGCATAGATTCATCCAACAGCAACCGATGAATATTAATTCTTTTAAAAGTGAGCATGTTATTCATACTATGTTATTTTTTTAATTAATTTTTATTTTTTAGTTTGTTTTGCTTTACAATACTGTATTCATTTTGCTATACATTGACATGAATCAGCCACGAGTGTACATGAACTCCCAATCCCCATCAGTCCCAGGCATCCTGCATCCTGCATTTATGGCTCAAGTCACTACTATTGTTTAAAAACCAACCCTCAAAATAAAAACTATAAGCAGTTTAACAGAGTTTATCTGTATTTCCCTAGTAATACCTTACAAGACATGAACATCCATACTTGCTATGCTAAGTTGCTTCAGATGTGTCCAACTCTTTGCGACCCTATGGACTGTACCCCCTTATTCATGGTTCTTCTGTCCATGGGATTCTCCAGGCAAGAGGACTGGAGTACGTTGTCATTCTCTCTTCCAGGGGATCTTCCCAACCAAAAGATAGAATCAGCGATGAACATTCAAGGGTCCCTCTAAGAGAGTTCTGATTATCAAATATATTTGGCAACTGTGACCTATGCCCTTCTCTTTTGTACAATTCCTTTTACAAATTGGCTTTAAGAAGTTTCATTATTGGGGGGAAATACTTCATTCTGTTTAACACAGTACTTTTCACACTTATTTAGAAGTACTAGCTTTAATGACTGAATACTGTTGTAGAAGTTTCGTTCTAATTTTGTAATATGTAGTCAACTGCTTTAGAAATTTTTTGGATGATTCAAAAAAGGGATCATCATCCCTGAATCAAGTTTTCCAAAAAGTGCCACTGTATTCTAGAGGAATCCAGGATGCTGGCAAAGCATACTGACTTCAGGAAAGCCAAGAGAGGCGATGGAGAGAACAGACTCAAATAAGGAGATGCTTGATGTTAGACTCAGTGATCATGGCTTGCATTTTACACTTAGGAGTTCGGTTAAGTTTTAACACAGGCTCAACAAGCAAAGAGCACAGGCTGGAAATCATATGGGTTTGGGTTCGGGCTCTAAATCCACTACATGCTTTCTAGGGGCCTCAGGCAACTTACTTTTTAACCCTCTGAGCTTCATTTCCCTCTTCTGAATAACCTTAAGAAGTATACCTACCTCAGAGGGTGGCTGTATAAAGTAAACAAGACAAGTGAGACAAGACCAGCACAACAGAAACTGAAATAATTTTATGTTCCTTTTTCTTCTGGAATGACACATTCATTTTCAGGCAGTTTACCTGGTTCACAGTGGGTTTCAAAGGTCCAGTGTTCTGCTCTTAAAAGACATTCTTAAATTTCTATCTAAAGACAGCATCTATTGTTCTGTGATAGTTTACTCAGCAAAAATTTGAACCATGTTGTTTGATAGAGTTTGTAAATGTTTGTAATCTGATGACTGCTCATTAACTAGTTGGCCACATTCCCTCTCACGTCTCACACAGAGTAACACTGAGCCAGCAGGAGTCTGTGCTGTGCCCTCAGTTACTTGGAGAACCATCCCTTCCTTGAGGATCCCCTTGCCAAAGATGGTTACAAGAGAGTGGCAAGGTCTGATGCTTGGGAACCTTGTTGCATGGCATTGATGAAGGCTATGATGATATTGGCATCTAGTGAGTGTGAGAGAGGCCATAGGCTGGAGCAGTATTTCCAAAGGCATCCTTCTCAAAATGTTTATACATATTAAGCAAAACTCCAAAGAGTTCCATACTAAAATAAGTTTAAGAGATGTTTAAATAGGTCTCTCTATTGTAGCACTTCTAAGAGTGTTTATAAGGTACCGGGAATCTCCAAGAAGAAGCCAGTATGCAGGTTTTGGCAATGTTACCTCCAAGAGACATTTGCTCTTTGGAACACGATCAGGATTGAGTTACAGACCTCAGAAGCAAACAGTGATTTTATTGTACTGATGATCTCTACACTGATGAGTAACTGGCTTTAGAACATCAGGACTCTACTTCATTCTGAAGTTACTCTAAGACTAATGACAGATTTGTAAGTTCCATCTTGGTGACAAACACTGTTGACATAAGTCAATCTAATGTGTCATTCAGGGAATTTAAGAACCGAAGCTGTGGCCACGAGAGTAAAAGAAGACATGGAGGTGACCAAAGCTGGGATTCTGATTGGAAACTGTATTTACAAAAAGAATTGTCGAAATAGACGTGAGGAACTCAGGACCATACAAGACCCTAAAAGCATCAAAAAAAAAAATTATAATATAAAGAAGAGGCCAGAAGATTTAAGGAATGAGCCATGTCAAAATGAAGCTGCAAGAACAAAATATTCTCTTTAGTTAGTGTCTCTAACAAGTTAACCCTGAGTGACTAAGGTGTTTAGTTTCTGAACTCAGGAGAATAGAGTTATCACACATAATTGTTATGTATAAGATGGTTTGACAGATTTTTTTTTTCCTTCTAAGATCCCAATCTTCCTCATGGATACCTTCTATTTCAAAACTGCCTTTTGCTTTTTTTTTTTCCTGTGATGGACAGCTCCTGCCTTTTCTGAACTCGAATTAACCCAAGAACCAAATCCACACCATCTAGCTTTAAATAATTCCTTGTATATGTACTTCTCTCCCCACAGGGAGAGTTCCTTCAAAGGAAGGAACCTGTATCTTATAGATTTTTGTATACTTTTTAAAATTGAAGAACAGTTGATTTACAATGTTTCAGGTATACAACAAAATGATTCACTTATATATACATCTATTCTTTTTCAAAAATTTTCCATTCTAAGTTATTATTTGGTATTGAATATACTTCCCCAAGCTACATAGTAAATCCTTGTTGCTTATATATCTTATGTATTCAGGTCAGTTGCTCAGTCGTGTCCGACTCTTTGAGACCCTATGGACTGCAACATGCCAGGCTTCCCTGTCCATCACCAACTCCTGAAGCTTGTCCAAAATCATGGCCATCGAGTTAGTGATGCCATCCAACCATCTCATCCTCTGTCATCCCCTTCTCTTCCTGCCTTAAATCTTTCCCAGCATCAGGGTCTTTTCCAAGACGTTTTCTTGTATGATAGCTTGTATCTCTTAATTCAACCACAATTTTTTTTATGTATATAGTAGCTTGTATCTCTTAATCCCATGCTCCTAATTTATCCCTTCCCTTTTTCTTCTTTGGTAATCATAAATTTGTTTTCTACATTTGTGAGTCTATTTCTGTTTCATAATAAACTCATTTGCATCATTTTTTTAGATTTCACATGTAACTGATATGGGGCTTCCCTGGTGACTCAGTGGTAAAGAATCCACCTACCAAGTGGGAGAGTCAGGCTTGATCCTGGGTTAGGAAGATCCCCGGAGAAGGAAATGGCAACCCACTGGGGAAATTCTATGGACAGAGGAGCCTAGAGAGCTACATTCCATGGGGTCACAAAAGACTCGGACACAACTGAGCGATTAAACAATAAGTAATATCATATGATATTTGTTTTTGTCTAACTTACTTCACTTTGTATGATAATCTCTATCCATGTTGCTGCAAAAGGCATTATTTCATTATTTTTTATGGATTTTTTTTTAACATATCTTTTAGATTTTTGGATTCCTAATTCAGTACCTGTGTCAGTAGCTGGCACATGGAAAAGCTATAAAATTTTATTGCTGTACATTACTAACAAACATTTGCTGGTTTTATATTCCATAAACAAGGGGGTGGATAACATTAAAAAGATGTTATTCTTAGAAAACAAAGACATAACCCCCTCCTACTTGACCTCAAATAGACTTTTTTATGCAGTGAAAAATTGTATACTCTTAATTAGAGACTACAGAACATGATGTAGACAGCTTATCATATTTAAAGTAAGCCTTATCTGTTTCATGGTGGGAGTACAACATCTTAGTCCTAGCATCTGGCTATTTAAAACCGTACATTTGCTGCCATGATTCATATATCTTCTTACCAGGCTGCAGATTTCACATTCACCTTTCTTTCTCCCTCCCTCCCTCCCTCCCCCTCCTACTTTCCTTCCTTCATTTCTTTCTGTATGTTCCCCCTGTGCAAACCTAATTAAAACAAACAGTGGCAAAGACTTCTCTTTGCTCTCTCAAAGTGTCTGCCAGTGGTCATGTATGGATGTGAGAGTTGAACTGTGAAGAAAGCTGAGCACTGAAGATTTGATGCTTTTGAACTGTGGTGCTGGAGAAGACTCTTGAGAGTCCCTTGGACTGCAAGGAGATCCAATCAGTCCATTCTGAAGGAGATCAGCCCTGGGATTTCTTTGGAAGGAATGATGCTAAAGCTGAAACTCCAGTACTTTGGCCACCTCATGAGAAGAGTTGACTCACTGGAAAAGACCCTGATGCTGGGAGGGATTGGGGCAGGAGGAGAAGGGGACAACTGAGGATAAGATGGCTGGATGGCATCACGGGCTTGATGGACATGAGTCTGAGTGAACTCTGGGAGTTGGTGATGGACAGGGAGGCCTGGCGTGCTGCGATTCATGGGGTCGCAAAGAGTCGGACACAACTGAGTGACTGAACTAACCATGTATTGAATGTTAACTCTGTTTTCAAACTGAAAATGACTTGGACCCACTTTGTTTATGCAAATTTGAAAACGTCCCAAGTTTAATAATGAACAAAGATACTCCACGTGGGAGATAAAACTGACCAAATTCTAACACTGTGCCCTGTTGTTCAGTTGCTGAGTCGTCTCCAACTCTTTGCAACTGCTTGGACTGTAGCCCACCAGCCTCCTCTGTTCATAGAATTTCCCAGGCAAGAATACTGGAGTGGGTTGCCATTTCCTTTTCCAGGGGATCTTCCCAATCCAGGGATCAAACCCATGTCGCCTGCTTGGCAGGCGATTCTTTACCACTGAGCTGCCTAGGAAGCCCAACACTGCACTCTACTCCTCTACTGTCACCTGTACCTAAGGTTTTTATCTCACTCCCTGCTGCCACCCGCACTCCAGTCTTAGGGACTCAGCACTTCATCTGGACAACTTTGGCTTAAATATAGATACAAATGCCTTCTGCCTCAGATTCCTAAATACCAAAGACCTAAGAGAAAAGACAAAGGCCAACAGCCACACATGTACAGCTCCTCCTCTCCACTATGTTCTCCCCAGTTGTGTGGTTCTGAGCCTTTGCACATATTACATACTGTCTGCCCTGAGTGCTTTTCCCTCCTTTTCTACTGTGTAACCCTCTATTCATTAGTTTAATCATAAAATAAGTTCTACCTCTTTTGTGTGGCTTTTCTCGATCCCTTCTCATCCCCACAGGTTGATGACTCCCTTCTTTGTGCCTTTTTAATACTATGGATTAACTACCATTACTGCATCTTCAATACAGGATTACCTCTATTTATTTTTATGTCTGCCTCTTCTATCAAAAGAAAGCTGAAAGATGGGGATGTGTCTTATCCGTTTTATATCCCAGGCTCTAGTATTATGTCATTATCTTCCATTACTCAAATTATGGAATATTTACTCCATAAATATTTATTATTGATCTTTGGTATCAGCAACACCTCAAGGAAAGAGGGGTGCACAGAATATATGGGATCCTGGGTGCATGGAATTGACATCCTAGGTGGGGGAAATAAATTAACCTATAAATAGATGGTTCTAGATCCAGACAAGTGTGCAGGAGATGAAACCTACTTTGGATTGGGTGGTCAGTGAAATTTACTGAATCTTACTACCATGTTGAAGAACTGATGTTTTTGAACTGTGGTGTTGGAGAAGACTCTTGGGAGTCCCTTGGACAGCAAGGAGATCAAACCAGTCAACCGTAAATGAAATCAACCCTGAATATTCATTGGAAGGACTGATGCTGAAGCTCTAATACTCTGGCTACTGGATGCAAAGAGCTAACTACTGGAAAAGACCCTGATGCTGGAAAAGATTGAGGGCAGGAGGAGAAGGGGATGACAGAGGTGACATGGTTGGATAGCATCACTGACTCAATAGATATGAGTCTGAGCAAACTCCAGGAGATAGTGAAGGACAGTGAAGCCTGCTGTGCTGCAGTTCATGGGGTCACAAAGAGTCTGACACGGCTTAGCAATTGAACAACAAGATTTACTGAGGAGGTGACATCTGAGCTGAGACCTCAGTGAAAAGAAAGGAAACAGCCATATAAAGATCTAGGAGGATAGCACTCCAGGTAGAACGAACAGCGTGCTTGCTGAATGATAACTTCGAGGATTAAAGAAGCATAAAAACACTGACTCACAAAGCCAAGGTTTCTATTTCTAAAGTAGGCCATGTGAATCCAGGACTCAAGGTCCTCAATGTCATTCTAACCCCTGAAGCTGGCACACCTTTGCCAGCACTCTGCCTTGGATCCTCACCCTCTGACTCTCCCCTTGCCTCCCCCATGAGCGGCACCATCGTAACAACTTTTCACTTCCAGCATCATAGCCCTCACTGTGCTTTCACACTGGTGTTCTACAACCTGGGATACATGAACAGACTTTTAGTATCATATGTACAATTTTCACAGATGTCAGCTTTTCAGGTTAAAGGATCTACAGTTTTCTCAAAATAGTCTTTAGTCTTCAAGAAGGATAGAATTGGCTTGTCTAGAGCAAGCATGAGAGATGGTCTCGTATCTCAAGAAAGACCTCGTCATCCTATATATGAGTCGAGTATTCAAAACACAAAACGATGCAGCAACCCCAGAGAAGCTGTATAATCAGCACAACACATGAAACTGGAGTATAAGACAAGTCAAAACAGATTGAACAGGAAGACTGAGCCTGTTGAGCAGCTTCAAATAATGATATTTCACTGAGAGCAGACATGGGAGGCTCTGACCTTAGATGCAGAGGATTCACGGTGACGAAGTCCTTGCTCTTAAGGAGCAAGGTCAACATCAGAGGCAGAAATAAGGCCAATGATATGAGGACTAAGGGACTGAGAGCAGGAGGGACTGTGTAAACAGAACTTAGAAACAAAGAGTCTGAGAAGTCTTTGGAAGAAATATTTAAAGAAGTATTTCATCAGATCTGGTAGACAGAGGTACATGGTGAGGGGAGAATGAATTTTAGATGGGGGAAATGGTACAAAAACCATAATGACTCCAAATTAGGAAATAATCCTTTGTTTCACAAAGAGAGTGAGGCTGGATCGGGAAACCGAGAGGGAGGCCATGGCACAGTCCCACCTGGTCATTAGTATCCTTGACTTCCAAGTAAACATAAGTCAACATGTGGTTAACTGCAGGTGGCTGGAAAAGGTAAAAGATCAGCAGAGTAATGGGCAAAATTGATAAAACCGAAGAAAACAGACATCTACCTCTGATATAGCCTGAAAATGAGTACAGAGAAGAGGCTGTATGCATTCTTTACCTTTTTTTTTTTCCCCTCAGAGACTGGAGAAAAATTAAGTCCAGATGTTTGGAATAGCTTGACATATGGTAATGATAGGATATAAAGGTATTATATCCTTAGAGCCAAAGAAATGCATTGGATGAGTTTCAGTGAAATGATTTTCCTAGATTCTAAACTGCCCTATTTGTTGGAACTTTGAAAAGAGCCAGATTCCCCTCAAGGCCTTTCTAGGACAAATGAGATCCCCAGGGAATACTCAGATCGCACCTCTACTGCGAAAGTCCAGATAAATTCACTGCAGAGACAAAAGTCTTCCCAAAACTGTTTATTTCTTGTTATGTCACCTGTTTCAGAAATCACCAACTGCTTACCAGTCTCATGGCTAGGGAATCCTCATCTTGAATGAGGATAAGGAAAAGTTAATGAAATGTGGAGGGCAGAGAAGGCAGCTGAAATTTTATCAGTGATTTTAAGTGCAGCAAAAGTTTTGATTCTAATCTTTCTCACAAGCATCTTTCCTCTTTCCCATTTTCCACATGGTTCTTCCTCTATATTCTCCTCTCAGGACTTAAGAACACATCTTCTTGAGCTCTGATATAGAAACACTAGAAAATGATCTGCTGAGGACCAGGAATGGAGAAAAGGACACAGATTTGGTGGGATTTCTGGGAGGATTACAAAGAGACAAAAAGGCCTTGGAGGATACTGAAAGGCCTCTGATTTCTCAATCAATTAGACCCACTTAGCAGTGTATGAGATACCTCTGCTAAGTTGTGCTGGATCTGAAAGTGAGCCATGATCATTAAAGCAAGGCAGCTTTCTCCAGGCTCAGAAGTGATTGACCTTGACCAGAAACATGTTTTTCAGAAATGGTATACTATCTCTTAACACTGATCTCCAAAATCAAGATACTGTGAATGTGTGGCAATCAGACTGAACTTACACAGTCTCTTCTCAGCGACAAAAGACAACAGTGTGTGGCTCTATTATAATTATGAGAATGTTCTTTCATTATTCATCACAGACAGACAAGTTTCAAGTCACGCATTCACACTTACAATGGGGCTACTGAAAGCAGCCTGTCTGGAACGAGGCACTTCACTGGCTCCTTCTCTACTTTCTAGACAAAACAGCTCCCCGTAAGATGATTCGAGGAGATGCTTCCTAAAGGCCGGCTGTGAACTGTCCTGCAGCTGGGGGCCCTCGGTTTTGCCATATTGCTGAGGGAGCCACTGGGAGTGTCGGCAGAATCTTCATCTTCAGAGGCAGCTTCCTGATAGGATTCCAACCTCTTGGCTGAGGGAAAGAAAACCACACTGGGTCATTCCCTGAGATAACACTTGCAGGTCGAATATATCAAGCATTTTCTTAAACAGCTATTTCACACAATCTCCTCTTTTAAACCTGGCTTCCAAACTCTTCCGATACTCTTGAGTTAATGAACTTGTATCACTGAGAAAAGCAGCAGCAATGAGAGAGGCCACATGAGTTCCTTCCTTCACCACCTACATGCTCTTCCTCCGTGGCGTCATCTGGTCCCATCTTTAAACTCTTATCTCTGTGCACATTTTTGGCACATATCTGCATGGTTCACTCCCTTACCCTCTTCAAGTCTCCTTGAATCATGTCCCTTTGTCAGTGAAGACTTCTCAGATCTAACCACACTGTTCATTATATAGCCTACCTCAGAACTTACCACCATCTATACATCACAGACCTTATTTTCAATTCTTTGAATCATCCATTAGAATATAAACTCCAAAAGCGCAGAGAATTTTGCCTTTTGTTAATATGATATTCCTAAAACCCAGGGCAGGAGTTGGTGCTCAAAAAATACTAGTTGAATAAATAATGAACACCTTAAATTTGGTACAGTAAATGTAGACTGCTCCTTCTATTCCCCCGGGCTCCTGTCAAATCACTCTTTCTCATCTTTGTAAATGAAACCTAAATATCTACCTAGCTATTTATACCAAAAATCTAGGATTATCCTTGATTTCTTTTTTCTTCCTTATCCCTAGTATTGAAAACATCACCAACAGCTGTCTATTATTCATCTAAAATATATCCCCAAATACCTAAACTTCTCTTCATCTCCATCACCTTAATCCAATGCACCATCATCTCCCAAACAGACCAGAACAATACCTCCTGACTGGCCTCCTTGCTCTATGTACTCCACTCCTGAAACAGTAGCTAGCGTGATCTTCCAAAGATAGAGCAAATCAGACTACCGCCCAAACGAAGCTTTCTAGTGGCTTCACAGTTCACTTTGAATAAAATCTGAATTCCTTATCTTGGTGTACATAATTCAAAATGATCTGGCCACTGATGACCTAACTTTTCTGGCCCCTCTTTTACACTAAATCTAGCCTCACTGGCCTTTCTTTACTTTGAAAACTGTCAAGCTCATTTCTGTTTGAGAGCCCCTATACTAGCTGCTCCATCTAATTGGAAGTCTTTTACTCCTGAATTCAAAAACCAAGTCATTCAGATCTAGGCTCTGATATCCCCTCTAGAGAGGCCTTGCTCAACCATCCCATTCAAAGTACTTTCTGTTCATTCTATATCATAAAGTGTAAGTAAGTTGTGTCCAACTCTTTGAGACCCTATAGACTATAGCCTGCCAGGCTCCTCTGACCATGGGATTCTTCAGGCAAAAATACTGGAGTGTGGTGCCATTTCCTACTCCAGGGGACCTTCTCAACCCAGGGATCAAACCCAGGTCACCTGCACTGCAGGCAGATTCTTTACCATCCACAACACTGGGGAAGCCCAATTACCCAATTTTAATTCTCTGCAAAACAATTTTTAATATTTTTTATTTAAAAATTAATTAACTTGTGAAGCTGTGAAAGTGCTGCACTCAATATGTCAACAAATTTGGAAAACTCAGCAGTGGCCACAGGACTGGAAAAGGTCAGTTTTCATTCCAATTCCAAAGAAAGGCAATGCCAAAGAATGCTCAAACTACCGCACAATTGCACTCATCTCACACGCTAGTAAAGTAATGCTCAAAATTCTCCACGCCAGGCTTCAATAGTATGTGAACTGTGAACTTCCAGATGTTCAAGCTGGATTTGTGGAAACAGAGGAACCAGAGATCAAATTGCCAACATTCGCTGGATCATGGAAAAAGCAAGAGAGTTCCAGGAAAACATCTATTTCTTTTTATTGACTATGCCAGAGCCTTTGGCTGTGTGGGTCCCAATAAACTGTGGAAAATTCTAAAAGAGATGGGAATACCAGACCACCTGACCTGCCTCCTGGGAAATCTGTACGCAGGTAAAGAAGCAACAGTTAGAACTGGACATGGAACAACAGACTGCTTCCAAATAGGAAAAGGAGTACATCAAGGCTGTATATTGTCACCCTGCTTATTTAACTTATATGCAGAGTACATCATGAGAAACGCTGGGCTGGAAGAAGCATAAGCTGGAATCAAGATTGCCAGGAGAAATATCAATAACCACAGATATGCAGATGACACCACCCTTATGGCAGAAAGTGAAGAGGAACTAAAAAGCCTCTTGATGAAAGTGAGAGAGGAGAGTGAAAAAGTTGGCTTAAAGCTCAACATTCAGAAAACAAAGATCATGGCATCTGGTCCCATCACTTCATGGGAAATAGATGGGGAAACAGTGGAAACAGTGTCAGACTTTATTTTTTTGGGCCCCAAAATCACTGCAGATGGTGACTGCAGCCATGAAATTAAAAGATGCTTACTCCTTGGAAGGAAAGTTATGATCAACCTAGATAGCATATTGAAAAGCAGAGACATTACTTTGCCAACAAAGGTGAGTCTAGTCAAAGCTATGGTTTTTCCTGTGGTCATGTATGGATGTGAGAGTTGGACTGTGAAAAAAGCTGAGAGCCGAAGAATTGATGCTTTTGATCTATGGTGCTGGAGAAGACTCTTGAGAGTCCCTTGGACTGCAGGGAGATCCAACCAGTCCATTCTGAAGAAGATCAATCCTGGATGTTCTTTGGAAAGAATGATGCTAAAGCTGAAACTCCAGTACTTTGGCCACCTCATGCAAACAGCTGACTCATTGGGAAAGACTGATGCTAGGAGGGATTCAGGGCAGGAGGAGAAGGGGACGACAGAGAATGAGATGGCTGGATGGCATCACCAACTCGATGGACCTGAGTCTGAGTGAACTCCGGGAGTTGGTGATGGACAAGGAGGCCGGCATGCTGCGATTCATGGGGTCACAAAGAGTCGGACACAACTGAGCAACTGAACTGAACTGAATTTTCTCCAACAGAAGTTCTATGAGAGGAGTGTCCTTGTCTGTCTTGTTTATATCATGCCCAGTGTCTGGTCTTGTTTATATTATGCCCAGTGTCTGGAACAGACAGTAGACAATCAAAAACTACATGCTTGTTTGGATTGCTAGTTATCTGTATTCATGCCAATTCTAGCTACTGAATAGGTATGGCTTTCAGGAAGTTAATTTATAAAATAGAGTCTGCATATTCTATTTATTTTAATAGCTTTTGTCTGTTTTTTAAGGACAAGGAGAGACTCAGAGGCAACATGGTGATTCTGTGTTCTAGGACTAATTCTTTCAAAGAGTAAGTGGCTTCTAGCAAATCACTTGCCTTTCTAGGCCTCTGTTTTCTTACTGGAAAAATGAACGATTTGGACTCCATGACTTTAAGATCCTTTCCAATTCTGCAGTTCTGTAAGTTTATTATATTCTCTGCCTAAAAAAATATAAACGATTTCCCTATATGTCCTTTGAACTTCAAAAACAGATATATTTATTGCATCCCAAATTCTCTGAGGTTCTCCACTCTTATCCGTGCCTTTGCTCACGATAACCATCCTCCTTTCTACTTACCTCAGTCCTAGCTCCTCACTGAAGACCTCTGCTTCATCCCACTCTCTGGTACCACTTTATAGCTTAGATGTACTGCTAAATGTTACTATGTGCCAGTCACTTGTCTCATTCAATCACTGTAACAACCTTCTGAGGTAGATAATATCAATACCTTCATTTTATAAATAAATAAATAAAAATTAAGTAAGTTTCCCCATCTCAGGAGTGATACAAATCAGTTTTATCTCCAGTTCTATTAAACTCCACAGCCAGTGCTGTGAGTCTTCATGCTATACTGTTACTAAATATAGCCAAAAAATTAAAATGGTCAATATTCCCTGCTTGATTTCCATGAGTCCATGTTTTGTAGTTTAAATATTATATGAAAATGAATAAGGGTATGAATAGACATATGAATAACATCCCTAGCATCAAGGGAAAATCCACTGTAGGATAGAGCATTAGCACTTACTGAGTACCTCCTTTTCATCAAGCATCTTGCTAGGTCCTTTATTTTTTCTTAATTTTTTATTGTTATTATCTTCCCTTCCTTTTTCATACTTCCTCTAGCATTCTTTGCTGATCCTTGGCCACACTGCCAGGACCACTGCCTGTGATTGTACATGCTTTGCTAAGTCTTTGATATAAACAACTACATATAGCTGTATCTATATATATGTTATCTTCAAAATAATTTTATTGGCTAGAAATTATCACTGTTCCACTTTGCAGCTAAGGAGAGTAAGACAGTAAACAGTTCAGAGTGGGCAGAGCTGGGATCTGAATTTGAGTTTTCATGACTCCAAAGTCAGACAAGTATCTGCTATATGTCCTTAGCAGTTACTTATAGGGCCTCCCAGGTGGCACGAGTGGTGAAGAACCCACCAGCCAATGCAGGAGACATAAGAGAGGTGGGTTTCGATCCCTGGGTTGGGAAGATCCCCTGGAGGAGGTGGTGGCAACCCACTCCAGTAATCTTGCCTGGAGAATCACATGGACAGAGGTGTCTGGCAGGCTACAGTCCATAGGGCTGCAAGGAGTCAGACACGACTTAAATGACTTAGCACAGCACACAGTTACTTGTATACAAGAGGTTAGCTCAGTGATTCTGAATGAGGGTCAAATTTATCCTCTAGCAAACATTTGGCAATGCCTGTTCACAATTTGGTGATTACATCTTGGGAGGAGTACAATGCTATGCAGTGGGCAAAGGCCAAGAATGCTTCTAAATATCTTAAACAACTCCCCGTTAAGACAAAGTCAACCAGCTCAAAATGTCAATAGTGCTAGTTTGATAAATGCTTGAGTAGCTAAAAAAATTTACATACTTGAAACACCCTCTTCCAACAACACAAGAGAAGACTCTACACATGGACATCACCAGATGGTCAACACTGAAATCAGACTGATNAAGCATCATCTTTTAGGATTTGAAATAGCTCAACTGAAATTCCATCACCTCCACTAGCTTTTTTGCAGTGATGCTTCCTAAGGCCCACTTGACTTCACAATCCAGGATGTCTGACTCTAGGTGAGTGTGAGTGATCACACCATCATGATTATCTGGGTCATGAACATCTTTTTTGTACAGTTCTTCTGTGTATTCTTGCTCCCTCTTCTTAATATCTTCTGCTTCTGTTAGGTCCATACCGTTTCTGTGCTTTATTGAGCCCATCCTCACATGAAATATTCCCTGTTGTCTCTAATTTTCTTGAAGAGATCTCTAGTCTTTCCCATTCTATTGTTGAATGGACAGTATGAAAAAGCCATGACATAAGCTGGCATAATTCTAAGAACTGACCTCAAAGAAATGAGAACTGGAGATGAACTGTACCTAAAACAATCAGAATGATGCTGGTCAGACCATTGATGATTGATGTCAAGATGACCGTCAGAGCTGACTGTCCTGATTCTGCCTGTAGCCCCCTCCCTCAGCCTATAAATGCTCTAGCCCACTGACTGACAGGGGGTTGAGTCTGCCTTGGACAGGAGTCCACCTTCCCTACTGATTGCCAGCATCCAAATAAAGCAAACTTTCATTCCCACCAATCTGACCTCTTTAATGGCTTTTGAGCAGTTAACAGCTGGACGTCACTTTCAGTTACACTGTGACCTTGGGGATATTTTAAGGAATAGGACATGGACCCCATCCTCAGAGAGCCAAGAATGATGAAACAGAGAATCGAGGAAATCAACATCTTGTCAGAGGAAGGAGAGGACGTTCCACAATCAGGTCAGGGTGGCTGGGAGGGATACTGTGCTCATCTGCTACAAGTTACAGACGTGTGACATATGAACATTGAGGACACAAGGGAAAGAATAAAGCCACTTCCGGATGGTTGGTGAAGGCACATGCCTTTCTCCAACCCCACATGCCCTCCACTCTCTCTACCCGCTTCTCCCCGCCAAGATTATTCTAAACATTGTCAACCCTTCTGCAGCTCCTAATCAATCTCCAGCCCACTGCTGTCTGACCGCGCAGCCACTCCACTGACATTGCTCTCAACCATGTCACTGTCAGCCCCTCAGGGAAGAAATTGAAGAAACCGAGTTTTTATCTTACAGACGACCACCTTGCCTGGATGGCTGTGCTCCAAGTTTTCTCTACCAGTCTTCCTGAGCCCCTCCAGTCTGTTTCAACTAGCAAGCAGATGAATTATACATTGTGAAGCTGACTGTGAAATTGCCTCTATCGAGGCCCCATTTTTAAACCTTCTTCTGCTTTGACTCTGGGATGAAACACGACATCTGAAGCTTGCCTGGGCAAAGCATGCCACAGTCCTGCTGGGGCCAGCCTCCTATTCCCTCTGCTGTCTCTGCACTCCATCCACATGGACCCTCTGGTAGTTCCTAAAATTCAGAGTGCCCTTTCTCCTCTGGACCTCACATATGCTGCTCCCATGGCCTGCAGAGCCCTTCCTTGATCTTTGCTTAGCTAAGCTTGGCTTGTCCTTCAGAGCTCAGCTTAGAAGTCACTTCTTCCAGGAAGACCTCGTGGATCTTGAATCTTAGTTAGGTGCCTCCACTCTGCCCTTGGGAGGACCTTGTATTTACTCCCCCAGAGCTTGTGCCTGGTGACCTGTTTCCCTGAGGCTATGATCTCCGTAGGAGTGGCGAGTGAGGAGCTCAGGCTTGGAACAGAAGGAGCCTCTGTATTCTCATTATTTTGGTGTCTCCATTAGTCCATTACCAAGGTCTGCCACTGCCTGATTCTCACATGACACAGGTATCCCTCGAGTAGGAATGTGATCTCATCACATAAAGAGATCACATAGCAAAGTATCCGAGTGAAGGCACCAGGCAGTCTGCCTAGCTAACTAGCTCTGTGACTTTGGGCCACTTACCTACATTTCCTTGGCCTTGGTTTTCTCATAACAGAATAGAGCTGATAAGAACTGATAAGCTGGCTAGGAGTCAGCACAGCAGTACTGGTAAACGTTTATCAACTGGCTCTTCAAGAAATGAAAGTGAATCTGGGACATTAACCCATTTCCTCGGTGTAAATATCCCCACCATCGCCAGTTTCAAGCTACCATGACACCACCATCGCCAGTTTCAAGCTACCATGACACCACCATCCATCCATGGATTATGGAGTTCTCCCATCATATGGTTAGAACGGATGTAAATAATCCTAAAAACATAAACAAGAACGTAATGTGATAACGTATTGGAAAGCAATCAGCTGTGCATATCACCTTTTAAAATATAATTTCCTTAATTTCTAACTTATATGCCGGTACATAATGAGAAAGACTTGGCTAGATGAAGCACAAGCTGGAATCAAGATTGCTGGGAGAAATATCAATAACCTCAGATATGCAGATGACACCACCCTTATGGCAGAAAGTGAAGAACTAAAGAGCCTCTTGATGAAAGTGAAAGAGGAGAGTGAAAAATTTGGCTTAAAGCTCAACATTCAGAAAACTAAGACCATGGCATCTGGTCCCATCACTTCATGGCAAATAGATGGGGAAACAGTGGAAACAGTAGCTGACTTTATTTTGGGGGGGCTCCAAAGTCACTGCAGATGGTGATTGCAGCCATGAAATTAAAGGATGCTTATTCCTTGGAAGGAAAGTTATGACCAATCTAGACAACATATTAAAAAGCAGAGACATTACTTTGTCAACAAAGGTCCGTCTAGTCAAGACTATGGTTTTTCCAGTAGTCATGCATGAACGTGAGAGTTGGACTGTGAAGAAAGGTGAACACCAAAGAATTGATGCTTTTGAACTGTGGTATTGGAGAAGACTCTTGAGAGTCCCTTGGACTGCAAGGAGATCCAACCAGTCCATCCTAAAGGAAATCAGTCCTGGGTGTTCATTGGAAGGACTGATGTTAAAGCTGAAACTCCAGTACTTTGGCCACCTGATGCGAAGGGCTGACTCATTTGAAAAGACCCTGATGCTGGGAAAGATTGAAGACAGGAGGAGAAGGGGATGACAGAGGATGAGATGGTTAGATGGCATCACCGACTCAGTGGACATGGGATTGGGTGGACTCCGGGAGTTGGTGATGGAAAGGGAGGCCTGGTGTGCTGCAGTTCATGGGATAGCAAAGAGTTGGACACGACTGAGCAACTGAAGTAAACTGAACTTCAAACTTATAATTTTTTTTAATAATGGCTCTGTTTTACAACTGGCTCTCAAAATTCCTCAAAACTTCACAGCTGGCTCTCTTGAGTCAGCATCTATAGGCTCCAGAAAAACCCTGGGTAGGGTGTATGTGGAAAAGATGGAGGGACAGCTCACAGATTCTAGAGCCTCTTGATGAAAGTGAAAGAGGAGAGTGAAAAATTTGGCTTAAAGCTCAACATTCAGAAAACTAAGACCATGGCATCTGGTCCCATCACTTCATGGCAAATAGATGGGGAAACAGTGGAAACAGTAGCTGACTTTATTTTGGGGGGGCTCCAAAGTCACTGCAGATGGTGATTGCAGCCATGAAATTAAAGGATGCTTATTCCTTGGAAGGAAAGTTATGACCAATCTAGACAACATATTAAAAAGCAGAGACATTACTTTGTCAACAAAGGTCCGTCTAGTCAAGACTATGGTTTTTCCAGTAGTCATGCATGAACGTGAGAGTTGGACTGTGAAGAAAGGTGAACACCAAAGAATTGATGCTTTTGAACTGTGGTATTGGAGAAGACTCTTGAGAGTCCCTTGGACTGCAAGGAGATCCAACCAGTCCATCCTAAAGGAAATCAGTCCTGGGTGTTCATTGGAAGGACTGATGTTAAAGCTGAAACTCCAGTACTTTGGCCACCTGATGCGAAGGGCTGACTCATTTGAAAAGACCCTGATGCTGGGAAAGATTGAAGACAGGAGGAGAAGGGGATGACAGAGGATGAGATGGTTAGATGGCATCACCGACTCAGTGGACATGGGATTGGGTGGACTCCGGGAGTTGGGATGGAAAGGGAGGCCTGGTGTGCTGCAGTTCATGGGATAGCAAAGAGTTGGACACGACTGAGCAACTGAAGTAAACTGAACTTCAAACTTATAATTTTTTTTAATAATGGCTCTGTTTTACAACTGGCTCTCAAAATTCCTCAAAACTTCACAGCTGGCTCTCTTGAGTCAGCATCTATAGGCTCCAGAAAAACCCTGGGTAGGGTGTATGTGGAAAAGATGGAGGGACAGCTCACAGATTCTCTCCCTGGACCTGGGAGGGCAGGTTCAGTTCACTGTGATGCAGAAGAGGAAGATGCTCCCTTGGGCTTCAAGTTTAACTGAGGCTGGACCTCGGGGAAGCAGCAATGCTGTGACCCCTCTTTGGCTTCAGTCTTTGTGTTCACACCATACCTGCCAAAAGCCCTCTGGAGAAACAAGTGCAAAAGTGTTAGTCGCTCAGTTTTGACTGACTCTTTGTGATCCCATCGACTGTAGCCTGCCTGTAGGCTCCTGTATCCATGGGATTTCCCAGGCAAGAATACTGGAGTGGGTTGCCATTCCCTTCTCCAGGGGATCTTCCTGATCCAGGGATCGAACCCAGCTCTCCTCTTCTTTACTGTCTGAGCCACCAGAGAAGCTCCTGGAGAAGCAAACAGGACCTCAAACCTTGGCCCTAATGATTGCAAATCAGCAGCAAACAGCACAGCAGCTGTCTGAAGACTGCCAGTCCATGTTATGCATCATGTCTTATTATTTTAACATATCTTTATGGTATTAGTCAATGTTTGCCATCTATTAAACATATGAATCCAGTTTGATCATTTCTTACAATGATTAACTCATCGGTGGCTTCACATTTTTGCGCACATGTGATATTTCATCTGTTGAAGTTCTATCCTTATGTGTGTGTATTCGGTCAGTCACTCAGGCATGTCTGACTCTCTGCGTCCCTATGGACCATAGCCCACTAGGCTCCTCTGTCCATGGAATTTTCCAGGCGAGAATACTGGAACAGTTTGCTATTTCCTACTCCCGAGTCCTTACATCTCCTGCATTGGCAGGCAGATTCTTTACTACTAGTGCCACTTGGGAAGCCCTATCCTTATACTCTAAGAGAAATGGAATTTCTTGGTTCAGAGAGTTTGGGAAATAGTTACCTCCTTGCGCTTTAAGAATTAATTTTTCAACTCAAGGCTAACCACCCAACCAGGAGCACTAAATGTCAGGTTTACCTACCTTTACATTAGTCTCATTTTATTTTTATTTTTAAATTTGTTTTTATATTACTTTATTGATTTTATTTGGAGGCTAATTACTTTGCAATCTTGTAGTGGTTTTTGCCAAACATTGACGTGAATCAGGCGTGGGTATTCATGTGTCCCTCATCCAGAAACCCCCTCCCACCTCCCTTCCCATCCCATCCCTCAGGGTTGTCCCAGCACAGCAGCTTTGAGTGCCCTGTCTCATGCATCGAACTTGGACTGGTGATCTAATTCACATATGGTAATATACATGTTTCAATGCTATTCTCTCAAATCACCCCACCCTCGCCTTCTCCCACAGAGTTCAAAAGTCTGTTCTTTATATCTGTGTCTCTTTTGCTGTCTCACATATAGGCTCATCATTACTATCTTTCTAAATTCCATATATATGCATTAATGTACTGTATTGGTGTTTTTCTTTCTGGCTTACTTCATTCTGTATAACAGGCTCCAGTTTCACCCACCTCATTAGAACTGATTCAAATGCATTCTTTTTAATGGCTGAGTAATATTCCATTGTGTATATGTACCACAGCTTTCTTATCCATTCATCTGCTGATGGACATCTAGGTTGCTTCCATGTCCTGGCTCTTGTAAACAGTGCTGTGATGAACATTGGGGTACATGTGTCTCTTTCAGTTCTGGTTTCCTCAGTGTGTATGCCCAGCAGTGGGATTGCTGGGTCATATGGCAGCTTTATTTACAGTTTTTTAAGGAATCTCCATACTGTTCTCCATAGTGGCTGCACTAGTTTGATTCCCACTAACAGTGTAAGAGGGTTCCCTTTTCTCCACACCCTTCCAGCATGTATTGTTCGTAGACTTTTGGATCACAGCCATTCTGACTGGCATGAGATGGTACCTCATTGTGGTTTTGATTTGCATTTCTCTGATAATGAGTGGTGTTGAGCTTTTCTTCATGTGTTTCTTAGCCACCTGTATGTCTTCTTTGAAGAAATGTCTGTTTAGTTCTTGGGCCTATGTTTTGATTGGGTCATTTATTTTTCAGGTATTGAGCTGCATGAGCTGCTTGTATAGTTTTTAGATTAATTCTTTGCCAGTTGCTTTGTTTGCTATTATTTTCTCCCATTCTGAAGGCTGTCTTTTCACTTTGCTTATATTTTCCTTCATTGTGCAAAAGCTTTTAAGTTTAATTAGGTCCCATTTGTTTATTTTTGCTTTTATTTCCATTACTCAGGGAGGTGGGTCATAGAGGATCCTGCTGTGATTTATGTCAGAGAGTGTTTTGCCTATGAGTTTCCTCTAGGAGTTTTATAGCTTCTGGTCTTACCTTTATATCTTTAATTCATTTTGAGTTTATTTTCATGTATGGTGTTAGAAAGTGTTCTAGTTTCATTTTTATACAGGTGGTTGACCATTTTCCCCAGCACTACTTGTTTTTTTTTTAATTGAAGTATAATTGATTTACAATGTTGTATTAGTTTCTACTATACAGCAAAGTGATTCAGTTACATATATATATTCTTTTTCATATTATTTTCCATTATAGTTTATCACAAGATATTGATTACAGTTCCCTGTGCTATATAGTAAGACCTTTTTTTCCCATCCTATGTGTAATAGTTTACATTTGCTAATTCCAAGCTAATTCCAAATTCCTAATCCTACTCTCCCCTACTCTTTCTTCGCCTTGGCAATCACCAGCCTGTTGTCTGTGATGCTGTTTCTTTTTTATTATTTTTATTTTTATTGGAGTATAGTTGATTTACAATGTTGAGTTAGTTTCAGCTGTACAGCAAAATGAATCAGTTATACATATACATATATCCACTCTTTCAGACTCTTCTTATACAGGCCATTAAGAGTATTGAGTAGAGCTCCCTGCGCTATACACTAGGTTCTTATCAGCTATCTCTTTTGTATATAGAAGTGTGTATATGTCAATCCAAATCTCACAGATTGTCAGGCTGAGTGAAGTCAGACAGGGAAAGACAAATATCATGTGATATCACCTTTATGTGGAATCTTAAAAAATGGTACAAGTACTTATTTACAAAACAGAAATAGAGTCACAGATGTACAAAACAAACTTATGGTTTGCCAGGAGAGGGGTGGGGGTGGAAGAATAAATGGTGAGTCTGTTTCTGTTTCATAGGTAAGTTCATTTGTATCGTAGCTTGGATTCTATGTATAGGTGATCGCATAGGGTATGTTCTCACTTTAAATGTCGAAATGTATCCCTGTTTGAAATGGTCCACAGCCCACTTCCCTATCACACAGAATGGACGGCCAGAGGGTCAGGCCAAAATGGGAACTTTTAAAATTGCACAGCAGAATGCTGACCTTGCCAACAATTTGTCCATGGCTGATGCATATGGTTACCTTTTCTACAAAGAAAGCTGGATTTTCTGTACAGCTGGCACTCAGATAATCAACTATCCAGATCCTATCAAAAACCTGCAGGAGATCTTTGAGACAGAGAAAATCAGGAATACAGTAACAACTTGTCCCCTTTCTCTGAGCTCCATTACTGTATCCAGGTAAACCACCATAATCCCCAAAGAAAAACAACAACCTATGTTCTCCTTTATTTTGCTACAATAGAAAAGCCTTCAAAATTCCAAATGAATGTGTCTTCAATTTTATTTGAAGGTCAATTAAATGATGGTTTTATGAAATGAAAATTCCACAGTTGTTGTGAAAACACCAATGAAAGATGGGGAAAATGTTGATGGCCATAAAAATCAGAGAATCAACTGTTCTTGAGTTTAGCATAAGAGAAGAGAGGAAATCAAAGCAGGGCCTTTTCAAATGTATTCTTTTTAATAGCTGAGTAATACTCCATTGTGTATATGTACCACAGCTTTCTTATCCATTCATCTGCTGATGGATATCTAGGTTGCTTCCATGTCCTGGCTATTATAAACAGTGCTGCAGTGAACATTGGGGTACACGTGTCTCTTTCAATTCTGGTTTCTTCGGTGTGTATGCCCAGCAGTGGGATCGCTGGATCATAAGGCAGTTCTATTTGCAATTTTTTAAGGAATCTCCACACTGTTCTCCATAGTGGCTGTACTAATTTGCATTCCCACCAACAGTGTAAGAGGGTTCCCTTTTCTCCACACCCTCTCCAGCATTTATTGCTTGTTGACTTTTGGATCGCAGCCATTCTGACTGGTGTGAAATGGTACCTCATTGTGGTTTTGATTTGCATTTCTCTGATAATGAGTGATGTTNTTTGCATTCCCACCAACAGTGTAAGAGGGTTCCCTTTTCTCCACACCCTCTCCAGCATTTATTGCTTGTTGACTTTTGGATCGCAGCCATTCTGACTGGTGTGAAATGGTACCTCATTGTGGTTTTGATTTGCATTTCTCTGATAATGAGTGATGTTGAGCATCTTTTCATGTGTTTGTTAGCCATTCGTATGTCTTCTTTGGTGAAGTGTCTATTTAGTTCTTTGGCCCATTTTTTGATTGGGTCGTTTATTTTTCTGGAGTTGAGCTGCATAAGCTGCTTGTATATTTTTGAGATTAGTTGTTTGTCAGTTGTTTCATTTGCTATTATTTTCTCCCATTCAGAAGGCTGTCTTTTCACCTTGTTTATAGTTTCCTTTGTTGTGCAGAAGCTTTTAATTTTAATTAGATCCCATTTGTTTATTTTTGCTTTTATTTCCAGTATTCTGGGAGGTGGATCATAGAGGATCCTAGCATGAAGCATTTTAGAATGAATTATCTTGTTCTTTCAAGAGCTTAATAACATAGTCACAGACTTCTGTGTAAATTGCACTGAGGTCTAGAACACCCTGTTCTGTTGCCCTGGCCTTGCCTATGGAAGGACTGTGCCCCTTGCTGGGGTCATTAGTAATTAGGGCTGTCAGGTTAGGTCATGGGTGAGAGAGCCCACAGAGGGGAAGGGGAAGACATTGGGGTTTTGGAGAGAAACTGAATCTGAATGAAGCCCCTGCTGGGCTGGGAGGCAGGAGGCAGATGTGAGCTCTGTAGCCTGCTCCCCTAGACAGCCAGGTGGGCAGATGGAGAAGGTCTCAGGGACCCAGGTCTCATTCATGAAATGATGCGACTTGGTCTCGAACTTTAAGGTTTAAAATAAATGGTTCTAGGGACTTCTCTGGTGGTCCAGTGGTTAAGAATCCACCTTCCAATACTGGGGACTCTGGTTCCATCCCTGGTTGAGGAACTAAGATCTCATCTCACATGCTATGGAGCAACTAAGCCCCCATACCCTCAACAAAGACCCAGAGCAGCAGCCAAAATAATAAAAGAATAGCAAAACAAAAGGTCTTGTAGGAGCCTCCAGACCTCACTGGCGGGGTTTTGTAGCATGTCTGCATAGAGTAGTGGCTTAGATGATGATCTTTGTTGAGTCAGTGTTCCGTGAGCCTGGATAACCAGGGTGGGAGGGACCCAGCAGCCACGAGCTGTCGAGTGCTGCCCCCTTCTGGTCACTCCGGAGCAGTGCGTGATCCTGAGGCTTGAACACGGAGGGAACTCTGTCCTTGACAGACTGAGGGGCTGTGATAGGAAGTTGATGTTTGTAGTGGTTCACTATTTTGCTGTCATAACTGAGTGAAAAGCAGTAAAATAGGAATCCCAAATGTCAGGCAGGAAGAAAGGAGTTCAGTTCAATCGCTCAGTCATACCCAACTCTGCAACCCCGTGGACTGCAGCACGCCAGGCCTCCCTGTCCATCACCAACTCCTGGAGCTTACTTAAACTCCTGTCCATTGATTTGGTGATGCCATCCAACCACCTCATCCTCTGTTGTCTCCTTCTCCTCCTGCCTTCAATCTTTCCCAACATCAGGGTCTTTTCAAATGAGTCAGTTTTTCACATCAGGTGGCCAAAGTATCGGAGATTCAGCTTCAACATCCGTCCTTCCAATGAATATTCAGGACTGATCTCCTTTGGGATGGACTGGTTGGATCTCCTTGCAATCGAAGGGACTCTTAAGACTCTTCTCCAACACCACAGTTCAGAAGCATCGATTCTTCAGCTCTCAGCTTTCTTTATAGTCCAACTCTCACATCTGTACATCACTACTGGAAAAACTATAGCCTTGACTAGATGGATCTTTGTTGGTAAATTAATGTTTCTGCTCTATACTGTGCTGTCTATGTTGGTCATAGCTTTTCTTTCAAGGAGCAAGCATCTTTTAATTTCATGGCTGCAGTCACCATCTGCAATGATTTTGAAGCCCCCCAAAATAAATTCTATCACTGTTTTCACTGTTTCCCATCTATTTCCCATGAAGCGATGGGACCAGATGCCATGATCTTCGTTTTCTGAATNGGGGGTCGGGATTGGGAGTTCATGTACACTTGTGGTTGATTCATGTCAATGTATAGCAAAACAAATACAGTACTGTAAAGCAAAACAAACTAAAAAATAAAAATCAATAAAAAAAAAAAAAAAAAGCAGGGCCTTAATTCCAGGCATCAAATGCTTAGTTTAGTAGATGATGAAAGCCATGTGACTCATGACATTTTCTTCCTCTCCTTGGCTCTCAGGGATCCCAAAGGTAAGGTTTATGATCATCTGAAATACAGACCTTCACCTCTAGCTTTCTTGGACAACTTCTCTTAGTTACAGGGCTTTTCACCTGTGGTTTCAGTCCAGTTGTTGCAAATGTAACTTTTATTGTATACGCCTCCATATTATTTTTGGAAGAAGTCCAAGTATGAGTAAGTAATAAAGTAATAGACACAGGTTACTAGGTTTGGGTTCATCATCTCAGTGCCATACCTCAGTGCTCAGAGATCACCGTGTCTGTAAGTACAAGCAAAATTCTTTCTATGAAGCAATGCTAAATGTCCATATCATCACTGTTAAAAGAAGTTGCCAGTTTCTGCTTCTTCAGACTAATGGGAAAAGGAGTACAAAACCTGCACAAGAATTTCAAAGGTTTCATTTAAAAAACCCGTTTCAACTTCCTCTCCCAAACATTACAAAAAGTGCCCACAAATAACATTTGATTCCTCATTTTCCTCCCCTTCCCCAATCATAAAGAAGCAGGTGGTCTGAATAATCACAGAGTGAAGAACCAGCCTTTGGTAACACAAAGCTTGTTGTGCTTTGAAACCCTAAGACTGTATTGTTGCTGCAGTTTAATCATTAAGTCATGTCCAACTCTTTGTGACCTCATGGACTGTAGCACTCCAGGTTTCCCTGTCCTTCACTGTCTCCTGGAGTTTGCTCAGATTCATGTCCATTGAGTCAGTGATGCCGCCAACCATCTCATCCTCTGCTGCTAAGACTCCTCATAAGAAGGATCCCAGGTTGGCTTTGTCTCCCCTGCATGACATCTGCAGAGCTGAAAAACACCTGGAGATCAAGACTGGGAAACTGAAGCCGAGAAAAAGGAAGTACCTGACCCAGGATCACACCACTGTTGGTGGCAAAGCCAGCAATAGATCCCAGAATGCAGAGTGCCACCTGATTTTGTTCCACTGAACCAGCTCACTCCACAAATACCAAGTCTCTACACTTTCTCCCTGGTATTTTTATTCTGAAGCAAAAAGAAGAAATAGAATTATATTCATGTTTACATCCTTGTTAACCATTCAGTTCAGTTCAATTGCTCAGTCATGTCCGACTCTTTGCAATCCCATGGACTACAGCACTCCAGGCTTACCCATCCATTACCAACTTCCAGAACTTGCTCAAACTCATGTCCATCAAGTCAGTGATACCATCCAACCATCTCATCCTCTGTCATCCCCTTCTCCTCCTGCCTTCAATTTTCCCCAGCATCAGGGTCTTTTCAAAAGAGTTAGTTCTTCACATCAGGTGGCCAAAGTATTGGAGTTTCAGCTTCAGCATCAGTCCTTCCTATGAAGTTTCAAGACTGATTTCTTTAGCATGGAATGATTGGATCTCCTTGCAGTCCAAGAGATTCTCAAGTGTCTTCCCCAACACCACAGTTCAAAAGCATCAATTCTTCAGTGCTTAGCTTTCTTCATAGTCCAACTCTCACATCTATATATGACTACTGGAAAAACCATAGCTTTGACTAGATGGACTTTTGTTGGAAAAGTACTGTCTCTGCTTTTTAATATGCTGTCTTAGGTTGGTCATAGCTTTTCTTCCAAGGAGCAAGCATCTTTTAATTTCATAGCTGCATTACATCTTTTAATTTCATCTGCCTTGATTTTGGAGCCCCCAAAAATAAAGTCAGCCACTGTTTCCATTATTTTCCCATCTATTTACCATGACGTGATGGGACTGGATGCCATGATCTTAGTTTTCTGAATATTGAATTTTAAGCCAACTTTTTCCCTCTCCTCTTTCACTTTCACCAAGAGGCTCTTTAGTTCCTCTTCACTTTCTGCCATAAGGGTGGTGTCATCTGCATATCTGAGGTTATTGATATTTCTTCCGGCAATCTTGATTCCAGCTTGTGCTTCATCTAGCCTGGCATTTCACATGATGTACTATGCATATAGTTAAATAGGCAGGGTGACAATATACAGCCTTAACATACTCCTTTCCCGATTTGGAACCAGGTTTAACCATTATCCTTGGTTTAAAAACCAAAACAGTAAAAATAACACTAAAAGGATATAAAACACCAAAATGGGAATTATATAGCTATTATAGAATGTTAAGCACTGTGGATATCCAGCAATACTACAATGTAAGAATGAAAGAGATATGGAGAGAATTAGAGTCCAGTGATTTGAAGAAAGATGACAAAACTGCATGTGTATTTAAAATGCCCTTTCAAGTTTTAGATGGATGCTTTAAGCAATAGGTAAGTTTAGAGGCACATGTGCCCAAATCCATTCTAACTCCAGCATCCCCTCTGGCATCTTCCATCAGCGATGCAGGAGCTAGCAGCTCAGAGGAGATGAGTCTGGTGGAAAGATGTGTGGACAGGTCAGGGGCTGTGCACGTGTTAGTCACTCAGTCGTGTCTGACTCTTTGCGACCCTGTGGACTGTAGCCTGCCAGGCTCCTTTGTCCAAGGGGATTCTCCAGGCAAGAATACTGGAATGGGATCTTCCCAACCCAGGTATTGAACCCAGGTGGCTCAGTGGTAAAGAATCTGCCTGCTAAAGCAAGAGACTGTGGTTGGATCCCTGGATTGGGACAATCCCCTGGAGAAGGCGATGGCAATACACTCCAGTATTTTTGCCTGGAGAATCCCATGGACAGAGGAGCCTGTCGGACTATGGTCCATGGGGTCTCAAGGAGTCAGACATGACTGAGCATGCACAGAAGATGCCTGAAGATCGTGTGCAGTTGGGTTACTGTGACTCACAAGAGGTAGAAAACTGATCACAGGTAAGAAAAAGGACGACCTCGCCTGAGAAACATTGATGCTGCTTCCTGGATTCCTAATTGGCCCTAATCCAATGGCTGGCATCTTTAAAGACCAGGGGAGTTTAGATGCAGACACACAGAGGGAAGACAAGCAGAGACTGGAATCATGCTGTTTCCAGTCAAGGAACGTCCAGGACTGCCGAAACTGCCAGAATCTGGAAGAGGCAAAGAGCTTTCTGAGAAGGCGCAGCCCGGCCATACCTTGATCTCAGACTTTCAGCCTCCAGACCTGTGAGAGAATGCATTATTCCTCTTGTTTAAGCCCCCTGCCCTCCACCCCCAAATAAGGCTGCTTTAAGGCCCAGTCTATGCCTCACCCTCCTGCCCCCAGCAGTCACCCAGACCCTCCCATCGAAACCTAATCACATGTCTTGGTCTCCTCGGCCGACGACAAGCTCACTCCATCCTACTGCCAGTGGCCGAGTCTATGTCACTACACTGAACTCTAGGCATCCTTGTTTTTTTAATTCTTGGAGTCTGAATGTTAAAGTCAGACGAAAATCCAGTCCCGAGAAAGGACCCAGGGAATTTGCTCTTCATCCAGCATTTGGGAGTCAAGGGCAACTGTGAGCCTATTTTTAAGCCACAAGGAAAAGAGTGAGGGTGTACATTTCTGTAAGTGTCTCTACATATCTTCTGAGTTGACAAAAAACTGTTGACATGTCTTTGGCAGTTTCGCTGGCTACACTTGCCACTTTCTTGGCATCTGGCTCCTATGTCAACGTTCTGCATACTATCTATTTCTTCCCTGGAAATAATCACTAAAAATTAAAAAAAAAAAAATCAGACCCAAAGCTTTTGTATTTTTGCTTCATCAAACCCCTTCCTTCTCACCAAATTCCAGTGCACATAGTGTCTCCCACTGTCTCCAATACAGCTGAAAAGTGCGGGGCTCTGCTGTCCTGGTGAACGGACTGCAAACTGGCTGGGATGTAAGCGCTGCCACACGGATTAGAAACAGTGGAGAGGATTGTAAACAAAGGGAGATGATAGATGCTTGTGTTGCAAGTGGGTGGGAGGTGTTTAGTGGGGTGTTTTGTGCACTGGTGATGGGCCCAGTTTCCCTGACTCTCTTTATTAATGATGAGGTGGGAGGGGAATCACTAACAGCACGTTCATTAATGGCAGGAGGATGCTAACTTGGGAGGTGTTGCAAACACCAGGGACAAGGCAGCAGCTCACGATGGGGGTGATGGTGGCAATCTCAGCAGAGGGGAGAAGGCCAGGGTTCCATGGATGACTAGGGACCCGGCTCACCCAGCAGAGAGACCACCTGACTCTCAACAGGGCGTTCACCTGAGTCAGTCACTTAGGGGAAAAAAAAAAAAAATATATATATATATATATATATATATATATATATTTAACTCCAATGTTTCTATAGTTTTTGGAGTACATGTGAGCCTTGGGCTGGTTGAGTCCTGGAAGCATGAAAAGAGTTAACCTGCTTTCACAAGCCGTGAAAAATCAAAAGACCTAAATGGAAAAGTCCATACAATCCCTGGACTTGAGTGAGAGCAGAAGACGAAAGGCAGTCCCCCCTGCACTATGAATAGTCAGAGAGTCTGACTCTCAGAAAGAGAATATTTCAACCCTGTCGGGCCTTCTGGTTTCTAGTTTTAAGGCTGCCGTTAATTCAGTGTCATTTTTAAAAGGTTCTCTTCCTTTTCTGGGCTTGTCTCGCTATCTTTTCCAGAAAGGACTCCCTGTTTCCTTCTCTCTCCTAAAGATGCTTAAAAGAGTGGTTACAACCCCCTTATGTAATGTTGAATTTAACGTTATCGAGGTGAAAAATTCATCAGGAAGACCTTGATGGGCCATGTGAAGAAGTCTGTTTCCTGCCCACAGGAACAACAGATGGAGAACTATTTACCCTGTTTTCCAAAGTCAAATGGTAAATCTGGAAGAATAAAATAGAGCTAAAGACTTTGGAACATTAAGCTCCTTGAAGAAAGCTGTTGCATAAATAATATATTATACGCACTTAAAATCTTACCTGCTTGCAAAATTTTCTTGCATTCTCTCAGACACATAGCAAAGTACTATTTCCTGTCTCATTCATTCAGTATTTATTGAACACTGACTGTGTACCATACATGAATCCTGCCCCCTGAGGAATTCAGTGTACCAGGGGCAACAGGGGAAAATCAGAATTAAAAACGTGCTTTTCAAATTAGTATGGGGATACTGCAGTGCTGATGTCGAGTGGGAGGGCAAGGCAATATCAAGCATGGGGCAGCCATGCAAAGGTGTAACAACTTAAGTATAACAGGCTGTCCAGTG
Organism: Aepyceros melampus; assembly: GCA_006408695.1. Classification (NCBI taxonomy): domain Eukaryota; kingdom Metazoa; phylum Chordata; class Mammalia; order Artiodactyla; family Bovidae; genus Aepyceros; species Aepyceros melampus. The sequence goes on from SJXQ01007149.1 coordinate 90,355, forward strand.
GTTGAGTATCCACCATCCAATCCAAGGGACACAGGTTCAATCTTCGGTCAGGGAACGAAGATCCCATGACCTCATGGCCAGAAACCCGAAATATAAAATAGAAACAATACTGTAACAAATTCAATAAAGACTTTAAATCAGTCCACATAAAAAAAAAATCTTTTAAAAATATATCATTAACCCAATTTCTAGAAATGGTGAGCAGTCCTGTGAGGTTACAAGGCAGGATGCAAAAGTGAAGTGGCATAAAATGATACAAAGAATGAAAATTTCCTGAGTTTCAGTTATTTTGGAGCAAAGAGAGGAAGTTCATTCCTCTCAGGGGAGTTTCACTGGGCTGGATTTTAAGGTCCTTCATTCCTGTGATAAGGAATTTGTTTTATATAATAGGGAAGCATTACTATTTTTAAATTAGAGAATAAAGATGCCAGATATCTGAAAAAGCAAACCAGTCTTGTACGTTTGCTAAAGTTCTCATTTAGTCAAAGCCTGACTTGATTTCCTTTATACCCAAGTGCTTCAGCTGATAAAATAATGTGTGATACACTTAAAGATCATTTTGAATGGTTAATATTACAACATACAGGACTGGTAAAATAGACCATCATGTACGTTCTGTACCAGGAATACCTCAACAAACTTGCTTTTTAAATAAATTTTGGTATGTTACAAAATATCTCCATTTTTAAAAACAAATGTCTTTCAGATTTGTCTTAAATACATGTTCATCACATCACCCCAAACAATCACTGTGTCCCTGTAACAGGATGACTTCAAATGGGCACATGGATAAAAGACATTAATTGATATTTACACCTTTTTCCTAAGCTTGCATCAGATCACTGCTATCTTCGTAGCAGTTGAGAACACTTGACTAAATCCTCTGTAGAGAATTGGGATTCCTGATTCTGTGTCTTCCACCACTCAGCTCTCTGACCTTGAGCAGTTGGACATTGCTCTGCTTTCTCCATCAATAGAACTAAGTATATAATACACTGACACTGGGGCTTCCCTGATGGCTCAGTGGTAAAGAACCCACCTACCAACACAGGAGATGTGGGTTCGATACCTGGGTTGGGAAGATCCCCTGAGAAGAAAATGGCAACCCCCTCCAGTCTTCTTGCCTGGGAAATCCCATGGACAGAGGAGCCTGGTGGGCTATAGTCCATGGGGTCAAAAAGAGTCGGATGTGACTGAACGACTAAACAACAAACATTAGTGTAACAGTAAAGAAGTGGATTTGCAACCTGATAACTACCAAGTTCTTTGAGGACCACAATACAGAAAAGATAGCGGGCCAGGCAGGGAGGCTGTGGAGGTGACTCAAACATGAAATAGGTGAAATAGATGAGTTTAAAGCTTCAGGTGAACTCTGAGATTCTGTGATCCCATGACATGTATCCAGAACTTTATTACGGTCTGATCTTGTTATCATCAGCTTACAGGCAAGGTCCACATACCAGTGTCAGCTTCTCTTGACCTAAAGTTCTCTATGCTGCGATGAGATGAAGATTCATCTCTTTATATTTCAAACACACACTCAAAAGGCCAGCTATGAAAGCAATGGGGTACACCAACACAGCAACAAAGTAAATGCTTTCTGAATCCAGAGTTGACTTCTGAATAAAAAACCAAAACTCAAACAAAACAAAATCCATCTTTCTGACTGTGACAGTAGCTCTGTGATGCTGCCTCTGAGATAAGAAACATCGGCCAAGAATTTCCCTGGTGGTCCAGTGGTTAAGATTCCACATTTCCAATGCAGGGGACTGGGGTTTAATCTCTGGTAAGGGAACTAAGATCCCATATGTCATTTGGCACAGCTAAAAATATATATCGAGAGAGAGAGAAAGAAGGAAAGAAGGAAGGGAGGGCAGTATTATAACCAAAAAAGAAAGGAAACATTGCCCAAGATACAAGCAGCCCCAGGGGGCCGCCACTGTCCTGTGGCTGCAGAGTGAGTGTGTGCATGCTCAGCTGTCTCCAACTCTGCACGTGTGTGCATACATGCTCAGTCATGTCCTACTCTTTGCAACCCTGTGGACTGCACCCCCACAAGGCTCCTCTGCCCATGGGATTCTTCAGGCAAGAATACTGGAGTGGGTTGCCATTCCTTCTCCAGGGGATCTTCCCAAGCCGAGGATCGAACTCACATCTCCTGCACTGGCAGGCAGATTCTTTACTGAGCCACTGGGAAGACCTTAGAAAATCCTACAGCTAGGACCAACTTCCTTTCTTCTCTCTTGAGTAGCTAGCATCCAAGAAACTTTCAATACATAGTAATAGAAATATTTTGGGTCTCAGACAATCCCGAGATCTTTTTTTTTTTTTTTTTTTTGTCTATTACAGCTCTGCTTTGAAGTTTATGCTCACCAAACTGCCTTAGTCAACATGGATTTCCATGTCTCACACTATTGCACTCAAGATCCTAACAAAATGTAACTTAATTCTGTGCCTGCGTACTAAGTCAGTTCAGTTGTGTCCAGCTCTTTGCGACCCTATGGACTGTAGCCTGCCAGTGTTCTCTGTCCGTGGGATGCTCCAGGCAACAATACTGGAATGGGTTTCCTCTTCTAGAGGATCTTCCCAACCCAGAAATCAAAACAGGTCCCCTGTGTCTCCTGCACCGGCAGGCAGGTTCTTTACCATTAGCGCCACCTTGAAAGCCCAACTCACTCCTGCCCATGCAAACCTAGATCCTCTGATGCATTCGGGATCTCCCTTGGGAGTTTGTGTTCAAGATCTCAGTTTTTATGTGATCTGAGACAAATAAAATATACAAGCAACCACACATATAAGAGCTCTCCTATTATTCCATCCATAAGTGTGGATGCATGGACATTCTAAGTCGAAGCTCTGCTGTTCAGAATAGTCATCCCAGATGAGCAGAGCTTGGTAATGATGAAGTCCAGGGTAAGGTTTGCTCCCTACAGGAATCTGTGCATTTTGCATAAAGGAAAATGATCATCACCTATTCCTCTTAAGCCCCCTTGCATGTATATGGCCTTAGTCACAAGGGAGTTCAGCGAGAGGGCAGGTAACTCAGAGCCTCACAGCCCTGCAAATATCCTTCTGGGCATGGATCAGTAGAATCTTGGCTGCTCAGTCCCTCAGTCATTTCCAGTTCTTTGTGACCCATGGAGTGTAGCCTGCCAGGCTCCTCTGTCCATGGGATTTCCCAGGCAAGAGTACTGGAGTGGGTTGCCATTTCCTCCTCCAGGAAATCTTCTCGACCCTGGGACTGAACCCACATCTTCCGCACTGCCACTCAGATTCTTTACCACTAAGCCAGTAGAGTCTTAGGGAGGTGCAAATACTGTTACTGGCAAAATCTAATCTATCCCTGGCCTTCCCCGGTGACTCAGATGGTAAAAAAAATCCAGGGGCAATATGGGAGGCCTGGGTTCGATTTCTAGGTTGGGAAGATCCCCTGGAGGCAGGCATGGCAACCCACTCCAGTGTTCTTGCCTGGAGAATCCCATGGACAGAGGAGCCTGGAGGGCTACAGTCCATGGGGTCACAAAGAGTTGGACATGACTGAGCAACTAAGCACAATCTATCTCTAAATTCCTTATGTCTATTGAGTTTGCTCCTTTTTTCACCAGAGAACATGGAGATGTTAATGACCTCATCGCTTACAATCCTTTAGATTTTGTTATCTTTGAGAGAAAGGAATCCATCTGGGGAGACTTGTTCATTTTCCTAGAAGAATGAGATGACAGCTATGATGTTTCTAGTGCCAGAAAAAAATTGACTTTTCTGTTCCAACTCAGCTTTTCCCATTAGGCTACTTTTCTAGAAGAGTCTGATCTGAAATATGGTCATACTTTTTTTTTAATTGGTGGCTAGAAATTTTTAATGTAAAAAGTAAGAATAAAAAGTAAGTAAAATAGCAAAGATACTGCAAAGGGACCCCCAGACTCACCCATAGACAATATTCAAAATCTAAACTCCAGATTTCCAATGCAATTGTGATTCAATATGACAGAACAACACAGGCTTGGAAAGTCATAATTGTTCTCCCAAGAGTTTCAGATCTATTGTGGATGAGACCTGTTTCTGGGGCAACAAGCTGCCGCACGGGCATGCCAATTTGTTTCAGTCACGTCTGACTCTTTGTGACCCTGTGGACTATAGCCTATATCCAGGCTCCTCTTCCATGGGATTCCCCAGGCAAGAATACTGGAGTGGGTCACCATGTCTTCCTCCAGGGGACCTTCCCGTCCCAGGGATCGAACCCGGGTCTCATGTCTCCTGCATTGGCAATCGGGTTCTTTACCATTGGTGTCACCTAGGAAGCCCCACAATAAGCTGGACTTTTTAGCAAATGTAAATTTCCTGCTAGTAGGTTAAAGACTTGGAGTCGTAAGAATTACCATTAATCACATAGCCTACAGGTGGTTTTTTTTTTTTTTTTTAATTCAGATCCAAGTGAATGTTGCCCAAACAATTAGTTTCTCTGAGATCCATATTCAGATAAAAAATCTAAGGAATCCTGTTGTTTCTGGACTCAAAGCCAAGCTCCCTCTCTTAACAAGCATGTAGGTGTATGAACTCCATGCTGAGGAGCTCTAAACTGGCCACAAAAACACTTAGGGGCAGGGTGATAGTGCCACAAGGTCTGAGAGTTTCCTTTTAAAAGCCCCCTTCCCACCAGCTCCCTTCCAGGCACATCTTTATCATCCGTGTGACACATTCAGAGGAAGCGCTAATGTCATTCAGATGCATTAAGCTGCACAAGCGGTTTGGTGCATTTCACTGGGACCTCAAAGCATCAACACCCCCGAGGCGTGCAGCCAAAGCAAGGAGCAGTCCATGTCGATACCATCCGAACCTGCGCTCTGAACACACATTACAAAGGCGCTCAATTACCCAGCCTATGCCATTAGGCAGCATCCCCCAGCCCTCCCGATTAATAATTGAACTCAATCCATACAGGAGAGTTCAGGCTAGTCTGGAAGATGCCTGCTAGTGTGCATTAGGAAGGAGCATCTCCAGGGGCCTCCAAGCACTCTGTCCATTTAACAAGTGAATCTATCAACTGCCGTCAACTCCTGATCATTAGAAACTGACGATCCTCCTTAAAACGTTCCTCTGCTCTACTGTTCATCTTTCTCCCTCTGAGTGCCTCCCCTCTGGCCAAGGCGAGCTGATTACCCCCACCTCTTGTAGTGATGTACAACTAAGCCCGCTTTGTGCCTGTGCTGCTGTGCTTAGTCGCTCACTCAAGCCCTACTCTTTGCAACCCATTGGACTGTAGCCCACCAGGCTCCTGTGTCCATGGGATTCTCCAGGCAAGAATACTGGAGTGCGTTGCCACATCCTTCTCCAGGGGATCTTCCCAACTCAGGAATAGAACCCATGTCTCCTGTCTCCTGCATTGGCAGGTGGATTCTTTACCTGCTGAGCCATTGGGGAAGTCCCCCCCACCACCACCACCAGCTCTTCATGCCTAGAGCACTCTTTCCCAGCTCCCAGGAGAGCACTCAGCCATCAGCCCTCTGGGAATTGCCTCTCTGATGAAGAGAGTCACCTCAACCAAGGTCACATTCCTTCCCAGGGCGGCCTCATCCACAGATGAGCCAACAAGAATGTGTCAAGCCCTGGTTCCCAGGCTCCAACCCAGGACAGCTCTGAAGGGCCACCCCAGCCTCAGAGCATCCTGCAGGCACGGCTTGGCTTCTGTCATGACTGAGGTGCAGCCCGACTTCTCCCCATTCATCCCTGTTCTCATCTTCCTTCAGGTATAACAGAGATCACACTCCCCAATACCTTCCTGCACATCTTCTCCATCTTAGACATCTCAGCAGGCTCAACCTACAACTGGAAAGAAATATCTATACCTTACCTGCCACCCCAAGAAGCTGTCATCAGAGTCAAATAGAATACTGTATGATAAAGTTCTTTATAAATTGCAAAGGACATAAAATAACACTTTTACACTTGCCCTTTAACTAAGACACCATAGAATTATGTGGTATTTGTACATGGAATAAATAAAAGTGCACATTTAGAGTTTACATAAAGCTAGAAGGTTCAAGCTCACCAAGGCTTGAGTTGAAATAATACTGACACCTTTCATGTGTTACTACATCACTTAAATTTTCATTCATTTATGACAAGTCTTCCATCTTCCAAATTTTAGAAGCATTGCCTGGCTTGGTGGTGGGTAAAACACCCCTCTTCAAAAAGTGTCAAAAACTTTGGCATTTTCGAGTCAGCTAAATAGCATCACTGAGATAGACCATCTTGTTGTCACCTGTATTTATAAATCCACCTGCAAACACTTAAGACTGGTAAAGACACATGCCCTGGGCCCACAAACCCAAATTCTTCAAATCCAAGGCTATAACCTAATGCTTTCAGCGTAGTGTTCCACTTAGGAATATCTCTTCCTCAGCTCACCATTTGACAGAAAATACAAACTTTTTGAATTTAACATAGCAGGAAATGCCCCAGGCTGGAAGAGACCAGTGTTTGGCGATGACCACATCTCTAGCCCTACAGGGGATTTTCTGATAGCTCAGCTGATGGCACCCCACTCCAGTACTCTTGCCTGGAAAATCCCATGGACGGAGGAACCTGGTGGGCTGCAGTCCATGGGGTCGTGAAGAGTCAGACACAACTGAGCGACTTCACTTTCACTTTTCACTTTCATGCATTGGAGAAGGAAATGGCAACCCACTCCAGTGTTCTTGCCTGGAGAATCCCAGGGATGGGGGAGCCTGGTGGGCTGCCGTCTATGGGGTTGCACAGAATCGAACACGGCTGAAGTGACTTAGCAGCAGCAGCAGATGAGCAGAGGTCAGAGCGTAGAGGTGGGTGTGTACATGTGTGTGTTTGTGTGTGTACACACGTGTGAGCTGGGGTCAGGGAAAGGCATCTTATTGGTGATGAAGATAGCAGGGCCCCCAAATAAATAAGGTACAGACCTTCAATAGCATAAGCAAGAGACAAAACATACTCAGCATGTGATTTCCAATTCCATAGGTCTTTCCAGCAGCACTTGTTTTTATAGAGTCCTATATTTCCATCTTCAAGTTAAGTGCCTAGTCCCCTTTCCCCCTTTTAATCTTAAAAGGTGCACACACTGAAGAGCCAATAAAACACTTTGTAAGGCTCTCAAGAAATGCCCAAATGTCTGCAATCATCAATCCAAGAGATGATGCTCCATCATATCACCCCAGATGGTCCAAGAATATGAACAACAATTTTCCACCTAATTAACTGCTGACATCTGACTATTCCAGGAAACAGGGATATATGTGGGAAATGGACTAATCCAGTCTCGAGCAGAACAGATGAAAAAATGTGTTTTCTGGAAGTGTCTAGATTTCAGGTCTTGGGAGGGAACTCAATTATCAATGAGTTACTTTAACAAAAATCACAATCTTTGTCAGAGGAAACCACGATAAAGCTTCTTCCCCAGAGAATGGATCCATGTCTGTGTATGGCTGAGTCCATTCTCTGTTCACCTGAAACTATCACATTGTTCATCAGCTATACTCATACTCCAATGCAAAATAAAAAGTTAAAAAATTAAAAACAGAATGTCTACAAATTTTTTTTAAAAAAAAGATTCTTCCCCAAAGGTGACAGCAACCAGAACAACAATTTTTGTTAAGAATCTCAATTACTATGTCTACCAAACTGGAGGATTGATCTCAGTACAATGAGAATTAAATGGCAGCCTAGCCAGAGAGTTTGGTAATTGCTGTAATAGGCTGAGAAATTTAGAATTTCATTCACAGAGTGATTGAATAACACATGAATGGTGGAAATGACACCTAAAATAAAATCATCAGGTGTAAAGGAAACACATTTAAATGAAACATGGCTACCTTTGCTCATTTTACAAGACTTTGTCTTTTAAAAATCATCTTGAATCATTTTCCCTTTAATTCATTAGGTAGGTTTGGGACCTACAGACATGCTGTTCTTTGGTTTTGAATCCTAGAGTTCAGAGAATTCTCAAGACACTATCCTAAAGTCATGTAATGAATTTCTACTCTTCTCTGTAAGACTCTAAATAAACCATGATAACAAAAAGTCTCCCTTACTGAACACCAGCAAGCTTCCTGGATAATTTAGTGCAGAGTCCAGCGCCATTTCCAACACAGCTTGGCTGAATGTTGAGCTCATTAAATTGACCTATGAGACGATTTATATGGCTTTTTAAAAAGAGCATAATAGTCCATCACATTAACTTATGAGCCATTATTTCCGTTACCATAATAACCACGGTAATTAGACGCTGTGTATTACACAGTAGATGAGCCAAGGTCTCTGATCTCTTCAATATCATTAGCCCGTTTGCTGATCATCCATCTTAAAACAACAGACTTGAAAGTTATCCTAAGTCAAACTTCTCCTTCTGGCAGCTAACCACCTTTGTTCTCTGTTTACCCATTCTGCTTCCGCTGCAAACCCTTGAGAGTGATGAAGTCAAGTAGCTGCCTTCTTCATGCTGACCGATCTCTTTTCTCTCATCTCATAGCATCATGGCCTTGAAACACTGCCCTGATGTACTGCTTGGAATTTCTTGCAGTAGACAAACATTTTTCTTTCCACAGGTTATTCATTAGGGCTTCCCTGGTGGCTCAGACAGTAAAGAATCCTCCCACAGTGCAGGAGACCTGGGTTTGATCCCTGGGTCAGGAAGATCTCCTGGAGAAGGGAATAGCAACTCACTCCAGTATTCTTGCCTGGGAAATCCATTGACAGAAGAACCTGGTGGGCTACAGTCCATGGGGTTGCAAAGAGTAGGATGCAACTGAGTGATTAAACACACAGCACAAAGTTACATCACTCTGTTTTTTTTTTAATTACTAGCATTGTGATTAAGTGATGTTTAGAGTAATGATCTTTATCCACTGAAGATAAGCATTATTTTTAAACTGCCAACAGATGTGAGGTTCATCCTCCAGCAACTATAAGGAAACCTCTTCCATCTTAACTAGAAACATCTTTCAACGATAAACCAATCTCCTGTGATTTTTCAAAAACTGAACTGGCTGTCCCTTCTTCTAGGACTAACATATATGCAAAGTTCTCTAAGATTAAAAAAGTTTTGCCTGTTAATGAAGAGAAAACACTTAGTAGGGAGAATCTTAGTCCCAGAGAGATTCTCTTGGAAATTCACTTAAAATTACTCCTTTTCTGAAACAATGAATTAATGATACTGTACAGAATGCAAAAAAAAAAAAAAGAAAAGAAAAGAAACCACTGTAGGGATAATTAAAGTATCTTGGATTTCTGAACACCCTAACTCAAGAGCTGAAGAATAAGCATTTTTAATAGAAGTTGGATTTGGCCCTGAGCTCAAAATTTAAATTATCCTAAGCTTAAGCACCTACTCACTCATCATTCTCTGATTTCAATTCTGAAAAAAATACATTTGAACTGGAATTAGTTTCTCTAGAAACGTTCCTAAAATGCATTTAATGCTCAGCACTTCAAACAAAGGAGAACACACTGTTACAGCAAATGAGAAACGTGAACAGGCCACGTCAAACCTATTTTTAAAAAACCATAAGTAGTTAGAGAACTCAACCCAGCTCCTGAATGTTACTCTCTAGAAAAATGTTTCATGAACCAAAGATTCTCACAGATACTCAACTCCTTTAATTACAAAGAAATTCCTTAAGAAAACCAGATAAAGTCTTAATGTTATTTAAATCACAGCCCCTTTATGCAATCAGTGTTATGAAGAAAAAACTGGATTACTGTAGAGACACTATAACTTATAAACTTTCATAAGCTTCTTTGTAGAAGGTGCTAGTCCAGAAAAGTCTGTATTGACTCATTTATGCTCATGAGGGTTATTTCTAGCAAGGGAAGTTAAGAATAAGTTTTAATATTTATATAACGTCTCTGCAACAAGCATATGAGAAAACTCTGCAAACAACATCTTGCTTTATTTCTCAATATTCACAGGTGGAAAGGAAAAAAGTCAAATGGTGCAATATTTTGCACAAGGGGGAAATGAGGCAAAAATAGGAGAGATGTAAATTATTAAAGAGGCCTTCTGGTCCCTCAACTTATCCATGATGGTTTACTCCTGATATTTGGAGTCTGAAGAGGTAAAACAGTATTAAGTCACAGGCAGAGAGAAACGAAACTAGAAATAGGGGCTCAGCATTCCATCAGGCTTCTGCCTACCTGGTGTTACACACAGGATGTACTGAAGTGTGTTAGCCACTCAGTCATGTCTGACTCTTCTCAACCCCATGGACTGCAGTCTGCCAGGCTCCTCTGTCCATGGGAATCTCCAGGCAAGAACACTGGATGGGTAGCCATTCCTTCTCCAGGGGATCTTCCTGACCCTGGAATTGATCCTGGGTCTCCTGCATTGCAGGCAGGTTCTTTACCATCTGAGCCACCAGCAAAGCCCGGATGTACTGCTGCTGCTGCTGCTAAGTCGCTTCAGTGTCCGACTCTGTGCGACTCCATAGACGGCAGCCCACCGGGCTCCCCCGTCCCTGAGATTCTCCAGGCAAGAACACTGGAGTGGGTTGCCATTTCCTTCTCCAATGCATGGAAGTGAAAAGTGAAAGTGAAGTTGCTCAGTTATGTCCAATCTTCCTGACCCTGGAATTGATCCTGGGTCTCCTGCATTGCAGGCAGGTTCTTTACCATCTGAGCCACCAGCAAAGCCCGGATGTATTGCTGCTGCTGCTGCTGCTAAGTCGCTTCAGTGTCCAACTCTGTGCGACTCCATAGACGGCAGCCCACCAGGCTTCTCAGTCCATGGGATTTCCCAGGCAAGAATACTGGAGTGGATTGCCATTTCCTTCTTCAGGGGATCTTCCTGACCCAGGGATCAAACTAGTGTCTCCAGTGTCTCCTGCATTGCAGGCAGATTCTTTACCCACTGATCCATCAGGGAAGCCCCATAAAACCTAGGCCATCTCCCTCCATCTGGTGACCCTAGGCATGCCCCTTCTCTGTAAAACATGTGTAGCAATATCAGCACTACCTAATTCACCAGGTAGAGTAAAGCAAGGTGATTAATGTGGAAGGGATTGCTTGTAGCTGCTTACTGGGAATGAGAGTGTCAGATTGCCTCTAACTTGATGGATGCTGAGGGCTGCTGAAGGTTCTACAAGGTTCATAATAGAGGGCCTGCTATTAAGGGGCGAGGGAGAACAGAGAAAGAGGAAACCTCCTTCCAGACATAATGAGATCAAAGGCGCCCGCGGGGTACATGATGTCTGGATACCAAACTGCATGGGGACAGGGGGCTCCACAATGTGTCAGAACAAAGTCTGAGGTGAGGGCAGATGTGGCACTAGCAGTAAAGAATCCATCGCCAGTGCAGGAGACCTAAGAGACATGGGTTCGATCCCTGGGTTGGGAAGATCCCTGGAGAAAGAAACGGCAACCTGCTCCAGTACCTAGAAAATCCCATGGACAGAGGAGCCTAGTGGGATACAGTCCCTGGAGTCACAAAGAGTCAGGCATGACAGAGCTCTCACACACACACACACACAGGTTCTAGCTAGGGTTCAGGAAACTCCCGTGTTTAATGGGTTTAGAATCCACACCTACCATCACACTAGGAAGCACAGGGTAACACATATTTGAATCCTCATACTTCATCAATTCGAAGATTCCTTTCTTTTTTCAAATTGATTGAAATACACTTGATATGGTCATCTAAGCCCAAAGACTCCCCTATGCTGGGAACAATAAATCATCCCAAAGATAATCCACCTAATACTACTGGAAAATTAGGCTGGGTGTCTTATGAAAACTGCCAGTGTACCATTTCTCTTAAAGATAGTGATTGCTACAGAACAGATTGGGTCAGAAGACCAGAAATACACTGCTGGCACCTAATAGGACTCAATGGCTTTGTGGGTCCAATTTATGGCCCTGGCTTCTGCCAGGATGGCTAGGAAGATGTGCTTTGGGATTCCCTTAGGCTCAAGCTCAGTTACATACAAACTTAGATGTGACTCCAGCAAATTTACCATCAATATGAGCATGAAGGACCAAGTGAAAATAATTTTTTAATTTAAAAAAATAGTTTACTTACAATATTACATTAGTTTCTAGTGTAGGACATAGTGATTTGATATTGATTCCTTCTGTATTGTTTACATTTTTTCATCTCTAAAACTGAGATGAATCAATGCAATGGCAGGTCATAATTGTCAATGCTCCCTTTTGCTTGCAAATATTAATACATCAAACATCTTCAACACACTCCAGTACTCTTGCCTGGAAAATCCCATGGATGGAGGAGCCTGGAAGGCTGCAGTCCATGGGGTCGCTAAGTCGGACACGACTGAGTGACTTCACTTTCACTTTTCACTTACATGCATTGGGAAGGAAATGGCAACCCACTCCAGTGCTCTTGCCTGGAGGATCCCAGGGACGGGAGAGCCTGGTGGGCTGCCGTCTATGGGGTCACACAGAGTCAGACACGACTGAAGTGACTTAGCTATAGCAATTGGATTCGATTAGTTGAATACAATTTTTCAATTATCTGATTTTTTTTCAATTACCTGTTTTTAAGTTGGTTCAAAGGACAGCTTTGCAGTTCTGCATCATGACCATGCCGTCTTATCTACTTTGTTGTTGTTCAGTGGCTAAGTTGTGTCCGACTCTTGCAACTCCATAGACTGTAGCACGCCAGGCTTCCCTGTCCTTCACCATCTCCTGGAGTTGCTCAAACTCATGTCTATTGAGTCGGTGATGCCATCCAACCATCTCACCCTCTGTTTCCCCCTTCTCTTCCTATCCTCAATCTTTTCCAGCATTGGGGTCTTTTCCAATAAGTTGGCTCTTCCCGTCAGGTGGCCAAAGTATTGGAGCTTCAGCTTCAGTATCAGTCTTCTGCTTAGGATTTTGCAATGGGACACACTCTGCCCAGGGCTCACCTTACCTCCACACTCAGGCCTGGAGAGGCTCCATAGTCTAAACTGAGGGCAGAAAGCATCAGCCAGCTTCCCTCCCCAGTGTCACAGTGGTTGGGCTCACATTGCATCAGCCCTCTGCTCCTGGGCCTCCCTTAAAACTGACCTGATGTCATTCTGAAGCTCTGTAAACAATAAATTCCAGCCACAGTCCTGCCCTTGCACCTACCTGGATTTGTCTGCCACTGCTTCAGGAAGACCATTCCAAGGCTTAGCTTTGGGAAACACACTCAGAGCTGTGAATGCTCATTCACCCACTGCCACTGATGTATATTCCAGATCTTTCTTACCTTTCTCTGTCGAGCTCAGCATTGCCTGTTTTCCAACCACAACAGAAAAATGATGGGCAGCTTGTCCAGCCTCATGATCTACTTTCAGTAGCCACTTCTACAGCAAAAGCAAGATCCATCTCTCAGCCTTACAATATGAACTAGCATGATGCAATGCAATTCTAAAGATGCAGCAGCCACCCCAGGCATTCGGCACATAGCAGACCCTGTCATAAAGCATGGAACGCTGTTTTCTGCGACATCTAAGAGCTTTGTATAAAATATGATATTCACAAGGAAGAAAAGAGAACTTTTAAATCTCAGGAAGAAAATGTACCAATGGGTCATAAAAAACATACCAAAAAAACCCATGAGGTCTTCTCTGGTGGCCCAGTGGCTGAGAGTCCACCTGCCAATGCAGGAAACACGGGTTTGATCCCTGGTCTGGGAAGATTCCACATGCCACGGGACAACTAACCCCATGTACCACAACTATGGAGCCTGTACTCTAGGGCCGGTGAGCCGCAACCACTGAAATGCATGGCCTAGAGTCCCGGCTCCGCAGCAAGAGAAGCCACTCCCATGAGAAGCCCTCACACTCCAGCTAGAGGGTAGGGGCCCTGCTGTCCACAACTACAGCAAGTCCACACGCAGCAACAAGGACCCAGTGCGGCTGAAAATAGATAAATAAACATAAAATAAAGCAACAGGAAGAAAGAGTTACAGAACTACAGGGAAAAGCATATGTAAAGAACAATCAGGAACCACTTTGTCTTCCCCCATCAAAATCACATCGAACAGCACAGTGCAACTATCAAGGCATCAAAGAGAAACTGAAGCTTGCCAAGGACACTTGCCATCCGCCTCTGTGGAGACTGAACCCTATGCTACTGCAGCTGTTGACCTTCGACATGCCCTGAAGGGAGTTCAGGATGGACGGGGAGGCACTCTATGCTCCAGGGAACCTGGGAGGACAGGTCTTTAGATAGTTGGGTATTTTCAGGAACAGATCTTACGATCCCAGGCCTTGCATCTCCTCATATCTAGAAAAGCATTAAATCCCTTCATGATGACATCAGTTCCCCCGTGACTAGCAGAAAACCTTCTGTAAAGTAAGTGCTTGACTGCATTGGACTTCCCCTTCACCACTGCCTTCCCCACTGCCTCTTTGGAGCGGTCTCTCAAGCTATCTGTGGTGCTGCCTCCCGGGCTGCAGTCCTCATTTTGCCCCAGGTGAAACAACTTGCAGTTCTCCTGTTGTGCATCCTTTTAGTTGGCAAAGGTATCGGGTGTCAGACCACAGTGCTATTACACACACACGTACACACTCTATTATCCTTCCTGAAAAGCTTGGGCTGTGGATGAAGAATACAGTTTCACATCAAAAACAATTTAGGCAAATCTAATCAATTGCTTTAGTCCCTTGGGCCTCACTTTTTTTTTTTTTCTTTCCACTCCTTGCACAAATCAAATTCTGACAGCCTCTCCTTGGGATCCTACCTGAGACCCAATGGTGAATTTATTGTCAACATTCAACTCCAGTGCATTGCCTTGCACAGAAGATAACAATCCATGAATTTCCAAGAAAATGAAAGTAAAAGTTAGTCACACAGCCATGTCTGACTCTTTACAATCCCATGGACTGTAGCCTGCCAGGCTCAGCTGTCCATGGGATTCTCCAGGCAAGAGTACTGGAGTGGGTTGCCATTCCCTTCTCCAGGGGATCTTCCCAACATAGGGCTGGAACCCTGGTCTCCTGCATTGCAGGCAGATTCCTTACCAACTGAGCTCCTTGGGAAGCCCTCCAAGAAAATGAGGTAACTTCAATTGTATGTTGGATTCATCATGTTATTTAAAGAGCACCCCACAAGACAGAGTTCCCGAAGCCCAGTTACACAAGAAACAAAGAACCAGTCGAGACATTCCTTGATAAGATCCTTAAAAATTATCTTTAATTGATGCCAAATATGAACAGATCATAAAGTGACAGAAGCAAGTAAAATTGCATAGATGGATACTATGCGCTTCAATTAGGTTCTCGATTCATAACATTCAGTGTCCTCTACCCGATCTATGAGACAATTAGGGCAGGGGAAACGCACAGTAGGTGAAAATGAGACACGTCGTTAACTCAAGGTGTCCGCCACTAGCGAACGCAAAGAAATGAAATGCGCTTTTTCAAGCTTAAGTGGTTTGTTGTCCTGATGTGCACTTCAAATTAAGATGACTCCGTTGGGTTTTAACCTTTGTAAGACTTTAAGATTAGAGGTATGTCATATAGAGCCCATGCTTTCTACTTATAGCTGCTGATGACACAGTTCTAAACAGTGCAGGACAGAGAAGAAAGGTGTGTCTGTAGGTTTCAGAAAGGAGACAGCTTTAACCTGGAATACCTCGCAAGGGGGGTTGTGTTTCATTTTGCTTTCTTTCCTCACACCATTTCTTCTTCTCTGATTTGGATGCCAAACTTTTCTCTCCTCTTTGAAGTCCTATGTCATAAAAAAAATTAACTCCTACTTAGCCCCTATGAAAATCACTGCAACGAGGGCTAATCTCCCTAAAGCTAAGAGTCCTGAGAGCTTCCCTCACATACACCTGGGCTCCCCAAGAAAGCCCAGGGTCCTTTAGCCTGAGCAAAGAGACCGGCACGTGATCCCCAGACTTCTAAACTTGACATGTCTACCCTGAATGAGTTCGTACAGTGACCCAAGGTAACGGGAACAGTTGTGGGTAACAACTCAGCTCCTGTTCACGTCTTTACAAAAAGGATAAGTAAGGTACATTCTTCTAAGGTTTACCTGAGTCGTGCTGGACGTAGTCGCGTATACCCTGAAATTCCATGTATAAATACGAGCACTAATACACCACATGGTGGGTGAGGGGTCACCTCCGGAGGTGGCCCTTCACTTGGGTTGCGTCAGGTTTAAAAATTTGTGTGTGTCTTCTGAAAATGAACAGAAATATCGAAAGACTTCACCCTTTCTTGGAAAAGCGGAAAGATAAAATGGCTGTTTTGCTGTTGGTGTTCTAACAATTGTGTCCTCTTGATGGTTATCACTCACCAGTCCTCCCCACTCCCGGGAGGAAGCTGTGGCTAGGAGAAAATGGGAATTCTTTTTCTCTTTTTGTTCAATCTCATCTGCCAAACGAGGAACCCAGTTTTCAAAAAGCATGTGTTTTGAGGTCTCCTCTATTAAATGGGAGGGTTAGGAAACCATTCCCACTGGCCTTCAGAGGTAAACTCATTTGAAAGATCAGTCACTACTCACAACATGAAAAAGGCTCTCAACAGACGAAACCAAATTTCTGCTTCAAGAAACCTCGTTCTCACTCACCATCCATAGGCATAGTCTCTTATGTCTTCTCAAGTGAGTCCAGATTCCACCGGGGAATCTGACCAAGCACACAACTTCATTTCAGAGAAATGACTACAGTCCACTGGCTATAGTCCAGGAGAAATTTCTGCTATTGGCTGATTTGATTTCGCCAAGCTAACCCACTAACACAGCTCCCTGTGAACTGTTTTAACTGATAATTAGAACTAAACTTCTCTAGTGGGTAGTAAGGAAAGGCTATGGGCACAGACAGGGGCAGGGAAAGAGGAGGTGCAAAAAAACACACCTTTCCTGGCTACTCTCTGTCTTTGAATCTGAGGACAGAGGAAACAGATGTCTTTGGTCTCTCTCATTAGATCACTCGAACTGAGTTAACCACTTCGGAGATTCTGGGCTGCCTAACAGCTCCAGGGGTGACCCAACCCTTCCCTGGCTGCCCTATGAAACTAGGGCCTCAATTCACCAGAAGAGCTGAGCTATGGCTATGACCAGGTCACCAGTCTTCCCCCTTCTGGAGAAAACCAGTATTCAAGACATGAGCCACGAAAGCTCAAGACCTAGGAAGGGGACAAAAAGCTAAACAAACAAAACACCCGATCAGAGAAACCTAAGGAGAGAAACTGAAAAGATGGTCATTCCGTAATAGGCAGTTTCGTGAAGTGCACCTTCAGGTCCACAAGAAACACTTCAGCTCATCCCTGTGCAAAGGGCAAGAGCTGGGCCAGACTTTGCATGCTGATGCGACACAGACAAGCCCTGTCCTCCAGTCTTACTCACTTGGTTTTGATGAGCTACATACAGATGAAAAAAGCAGCATTCGTTTTCCCCAAACCACCCACACTCCTACCGGCAGCTCCTCTCATCCTGGGGCGGGGGACAGGTCCCCTGCACGCACCGCTGTTCCCTGTAACACATCAGAAGGACCCAGCCCGTGCAGCGTGTGGCTGTGAGAAGCGCACCCCGCAGCCAGAGCATCTCTTCAGTCCTGGTCCCATTTTCTCGTTTTCTGACCCATCCCCCACAGTACCGGGCAGATTATTGCTGTTGACAGAGTGTAGCATTTCAAGTTGGGGGTGGGGGGTGGGTCCTAGACCTCAAAGTCTAAATAAAAAGATCAAGATAAGCCCCGGGAGATGTGGACGAGGTTGGCATTTTTTTTTTTCCCCAGTGGATGATTTAGAAGCAGGTAAGAGGAAAAGCCAGGATGAGTCAAGTTTCAAGGAAACGCCCCAGGGAGGGTGAGTGCCCTATGGTCGGATGCCATGCAGTTCTTGGCCTCCATCTTCCATGCTGTGAGCCACGTCCATCTTAGAGATTCACAGAAGCCGCACAGGAGAAGAAAACATCCACCTTCTTTTCTTTCAGCGGAGTCAGCAGGCCTGGGTGTAACTCCAGTTTCTTGGTTTACTGCCTCACTGCCGGTCCTAGGGTAGGGTGGAGGGGAGGGGTGGAGCCACAGGGAATATTTCTGGAAGCAGCAGCACAGGAATGAAAGGCGTTGGGCGGCAGGCAGCCACATGCTAAGTGCAAAGTGAGGGTCCCCACATCGGGTCGTTCAAAAAGCCACGAGTGCCTCCCCGTCGATGGACGGCTGCTGCTCCAGAGGCCCCGGTGGTGAGGCTCTCCGTCAGCTAAACACAAGGTCCTCACTGTTCTCAGGATGGCGTGTAGTGGGCAACTGAAGTTAGATGTTCAGCCTGCGAGTTGACCTCCAGGTGGGACTCTCATAGGAGCATCCTTGGGAATAGCTGAAGGGGGATGGGCCAGGAGGGAAGGCTGGCAAAAGGTTACTCTGAACCGGGTGTGTCTACATCCACAGTGATGCCTGCAAAGCTCAGACCATCAGAGATGGCAAAGTGCTGCCGCAGACAGAGGGGAGGATGGAAATCTGCTAGGGCCGCTAGGGTGGACCCGAGGAAGCCTTGCTTGTCCAGAGGACCCCTGCTGGGAAACAAATTCCCCATGAGTTTATATTGGCTTCTCGTGGAAGAGGAAGAAAACCAGTTTACGGTGCATGTCCAGTTGGAAGATGGGTCTTGGGCCCCGGTTTCCATCCCTCGTCAGGCTGCCAAGGGGACCAAGTCCAGTGGATGGTCAGAGGGCATCTTCACAGGTCTGCACTGTTCTGAGGTGCAGGATGGCGTGGCGTCCCCACAACGGGGAGTGAGACAGCCAGGGTGGCAAAAGGAAAAGCAAAATCTCTGTGCCCCCACCATCCCTCCCTCCCTTTCTGTTATATAACTTCTCAGCTGCATTAATGGAGGCACTTTCTGCAGTTCGCTGTGGGTACAGGATAAAGGCACTAAGCAACTATTAAATCAATTGGTTGAGTTTCTTCAGGGAGCCTCAGGGGGACGGCCAAAGTCCCTACAGACTTCAAATCAAGACTGCCAAAGGAAATCAGCTCGGCCTTGGGTGCATACAATGGAGAAACGTTTTTGTTCTTTTTTTTATTTACATCTCAAGAATGCACCAAAAAACATGCAGTATTGCACCTTTGTTTGTTGGTTTTGCTTGTGTTTGTCTCTAGCTAGAAAGAATACTTGTCCTTAGGTGTTGCTATACATACCTTGATCACTTCGTTTTTCAACTGAGCTTCCCATGAAGGGATGGGCATATTGGTCCCCTCTCTGTCTAACTCTGCACAGAAACCTGACATTTCCCTGAGCAAAGGCAGGAAAATTGACTAAGTGCTCCCCACCCCCACCCCCACCCACTATTTCTTTGGGGCCCTCCATCCCACAAACTTATAATTTTTATTATTTTTTAACGTTTTTACATTAAATGAATCATGCACTAATTAATTCAAGGTACACCTTAATCAAATCAGCCATAATGCTGAATAAGAGAACATGCTTGGAGCTCCGAAAAGTACTGTTCCCAGCTGACTAACATAGGTACTTAAATACAGTACTAATAAAAAGAGTTAATAAATGAAGGAGTGCACTTTTGGTGAATGAAATGAAGAAGAATCTATTTGTAGAACAATCGATTTCTAAGTAAGCGTATCCCCTATTGTCTGAGTTTATGTTCTCAGCATGCGATTATAAAATAAATTAGGATCAGATTCAAACATGCTTACACTTAGTTCCATTTGTGCTCTCTTGCAACAAGGAGGCTAAGGTTTTACATCCAGTTCTGGAGGCTGGGAGTCAGGGTGCAGGACTTGTGAGACAAGACCCCTTGGGCATATCTGCAGTTGAGAATCTTAGCAGCACTGCAGATGGATCAATGAATTGCATTCAGTTATTACTGATTCTTAGAGAAGAATTTTGAAAAGAATGGGGACAGAGGGAAAATCTCTGCAGAACCAGGACCAATATCAGATTTCTAAGGTGCTTGGTGAACCAGTCTTAAGGAAATTTTTTTTTTCACCTTGGAATATGCAGTTCGGTGGATCAAAATAAAAACAAGCTCCGAAAAGTACTGTTCCCAGCTGACTAACATAGGTACTTAAATACAGTACTAATAAAAAGAGTTAATAAATGAAGGAGTGCACTTTTGGTGAATGCAAATGAAGAAGAATCTATTTGTAGAACAATCGATTTCTAAGTAAGCGTATCCCCTATTGTCTGAGTTTATGTTCTCAGCATGCGATTATAAAATAAATTAGGATCAGATTCAAACATGCTTACACTTAGTTCCATTTGTGCTCTCTTGCAACAAGGAGGCTAAGGTTTTACATCCAGTTCTGGAGGCTGGGAGTCAGGGTGCAGGACTTGTGAGACAAGACCCCTTGGGCATATCTGCAGTTGAGAATCTTAGCAGCACTGCAGATGGATCAATGAATTGCATTCAGTTATTACTGATTCTTAGAGAAGAATTTTGAAAAGAATGGGGACAGAGGGAAAATCTCTGCAGAACCAGGACCAATATCAGATTTCTAAGGTGCTTGGTGAACCAGTCTTAAGGAAATTTTTTTTTTCACCTTGGAATATGCAGTTCGGTGGATCAAAATAAAAACATCTGTTCGTTGCCGTTTTGGCTGGTGTATCATGTTACATACAATACATCTGATGCACTGTCTTAAATATGTTGTGCAGTTTGCCAAGATTTCATATTAGAGTCCCATGCAAAATTTCATTTGATATTTCTAAGCGATCTTCTAAATTCTCATTCAGTCACATGAAAGAAAAAAATTAAAGAAGCCAGTAAGAATTAAAAATGGGAAGCACGTGATTCTTACTTTACCTAGACTAGTTCATGGAGTGATTTTAAGCCAGTTTTAGAAAATACACTTTCTTTTCCCATTTTTTTAATAAAATGAAAATAATTTCTTTTTTTTTTTTTTCATGGCTCCTGAAATCTTCCGGTTTTCCACCCCCAACATGGGCAATGCCCAACACTGGCAATGCACAATGCATTGACGGTTCAATGGAACGTCCAAAGCTTACTTAGTAAAGTATCTACACAGAGAGTGACTTTGGTCACTTGGGGTTTGGTTTGATTTTTTTTTTTTTTAAGTCTTTCAAGCTGCTAAGTGGGGGGCTTTTTAAAATTTCTTTGCTTGGCTTTTTAAACGTCAGTCAGTAGCTTGCTCTTATTAACGCAGTTTTGGTTAGCTGTGGTACAATTGCCAGTTCTGATATTGGCCTGTCTAAAGTGGCCTATGCTATTATTCATATCCTCTTCGATCTCCATGTATTCAGATTTGCTGAGAGTGGACGAGCTGCGCCGACTGAGGTCACTGTCAGAGGCTAAGTTAGGGGCGCTAACGTGGAGCAACTGAGCCTGCTCTTCCCCCTCAGTTTCTCGGTGGTAGAAATAGTTGAAATTGGACACAATGACAGGTACGGGCAGGGCAATTGTCAGCACACCAGCGATGGCACACAAGGAGCCCACGATCTTGCCTCCAATTGTCACAGGGTACATGTCACCGTATCCTACGGTGGTCATGGACACCACCGCCCACCAGAAAGCATCAGGGATACTGGAAAAGTGCGACTCAGCTTCTTCCGCCTCGGCAAAGTACACTGCGCTAGAGAACAGTATGACCCCGATGAAGAGGAAAAAGATGAGCAGCCCTAGCTCCCTCATACTAGCCTTGAGGGTCTGGCCCAGGATCTGCAAGCCCTTAGAGTGGCGGGAGAGTTTGAAGATCCTAAATACCCTTACCAACCTGATGACTCTGAGGATGGCCAGCGAGGTGGCCTGCTCACCCTTCTGGTTCCCCTCCTGCTCTGCTATCTCGGTGCCCAGGGTGATGAAATAGGGGATGATGGCCACGATGTCGATGAAGTTCATGATGTTC
Source organism: Aepyceros melampus (assembly GCA_006408695.1). Taxonomy (NCBI): domain Eukaryota; kingdom Metazoa; phylum Chordata; class Mammalia; order Artiodactyla; family Bovidae; genus Aepyceros; species Aepyceros melampus. The sequence goes on from SJXQ01007149.1 coordinate 112,133, forward strand.
TTGAAGAAGTCCGTCTTGCTGGGGCAGGCGAAGAAGCGCACCACCAGCTCGAAGGAGAACCAGATGATACACAGCGTCTCGACGATGAAGAAGGGGTCCGTGAAGATGTTGGCGTTGTAGACCACCTGGTGTTGTCCAGGCGGTGGACGGCGCCCGGGAAGTCCTTCTCGTCCTTCAGCTCGGGCAGCGTCTCCAGGCAGAAGATGACGATGGAGATGAGGATGACCATCACGGAGACGATGGCGATGACCCGCGCGGGCCCCGAGCTCTCCGGGTACTCGAAGAGCAGCCACACCTGGCGCTGGTACTCCTTCTCCGGCAAGGGCCGTTCCTCCTCCTTGATGAAGCCCTCGTCCTCGCGGAACTTCTCCATGGCCTCCTCGCCCAGCTCGTAAAACTTGATCTCCTCGGAGAACATGTCCAGCGGCACGTTGACCGGCCGGCGCAGCCGGCCCCCCGACTGGTAGTAGTAGAGGATGGCGTCGAAGCTGGGCCGGTTGCGGTCGAAGAAGTACTCGTTCCTGAGCGGGTCGAAGTAGCGCATGCGTTTCTTAGGGTTGCCCAGCAGCGTGTTGGGGAACTGCGCCAGAGTCTTGAGCTGCGTCTCGAAGCGCAGCCCCGAGATGTTGATGACCACACGCTCGCAGCATTCGTGGTCGTCGTGCTCGGCCGGCCGCGGGTAGCTGCCGTCCTGGGGGTGGCCTGGGGCGGCCGAAGCCT
>SJXQ01007149.1:114744-166966 GCA_006408695.1 Aepyceros melampus
TAAGAGCGTGTCCCTCTTTGACCTACGACGGGAGTTGAAGTTAGCTGGCCATCAGACTATTCTGAAATACCGAGAATGTGACTTGAGGGAAACCAAAGGCTTCGTGGGTTTATGGGCTTGTCTGCCAACTTGGTGCTGATTGGAATGAATCTGAGAAGCGAGTGGCTTGCCCACCTCCCACCCACGTCCGCCTTCCCGCAGCCTCTTTTCCGGACCTAGTGCCTTCTCGGGGCCACTTTGCAAGGCTGGCCACTTCTCGGGGAAAGGGTCCGCCCAGAGGCGCTGGGGCGGGGGTGGGGTGTGGAGCGAGAGCCGGGGGCGTACGCGGGGCGCTCGGAGTGCGGCTACAGCTGCGCCCCCAAAGACGCTTCTGCGCCTGGGCGCCTGCAGCGCGAGAGGAGGCAGCCAGCAGCTCGGGCACTTCAGTTACTGCTGAGTCTCCAAGGAGGCTGCGAGCACCGGGAGTCGCAGCCGATTGGCTGCGCGGCTGCCTAGGGCCCACCCGTTCGCACCGCAGCCTCCGCGCTGCCTCCCGCCTACACGCCTCCCGCCTACACCACCCACCCCTTTAATCAGAGCCAAAGATTGAGTCCTCCCCGCTCTATTGTGGCTAGTGAGAGAGGCAGGGGCCTCTGCCGGTTTACCCAGGCGGTGCAGCAATCCTGGGGACCCAACTACTTAAGCTCCCCGCCCACCAACTCCAGCTTTCCTTTCAGAGAAAATAAGTATTGTTCTCTCCACTCCCCCCGCAGGAGCGTATCCCAGCTTTTCTTTTACAAACAATGAGATTCTGTTAAACCCCTCCTTTCCAAATTAAGCGCTACCCTTTCCTCCACCTTCCAAACACACACTCCTGTATCCCACTAAGTCTGCAGTTTCTTTCCTTTCCACCTTATTGCTTTATTGAGAAAAAAAAACCCACGAAGCTCTGCATTGGAATATCTGTGGCTCAGATGGTAAAGAATCTGCCTGCAGTGTGGGAGACCCTAGTTTGATCCCTGGGTAGGGAAGATCCCCTGGAGAAGGAACTGGCAACCCATTCCAGTATTCTTACCTGGAGAAACCCATGGACAAAGGAGCCTGGCGGGCTACAGTCCCTGGAGTCGCAAAGAGTTGGAGAATTCCAAACACACACTCCTGTATCCCACTAAGTCTGCAGTTTCTTTCCTTTCCACCTTATTGCTTTATTGAGAAAAAAAAACCCACGAAGCTCTGCATTGGAATATCTGTGGCTCAGATGGTAAAGAATCTGCCTGCAGTGTGGGAGACCCTAGTTTGATCCCTGGGTAGGGAAGATCCCCTGGAGAAGGAACTGGCAACCCATTCCAGTATTCTTACCTGGAGAAACCCATGGACAAAGGAGCCTGGCGGGCTACAGTCCCTGGAGTCGCAAAGAGTTGGAGAGGACTGAGCGACTAACACACACACATACCTATTTAGTTGCTGCTGCTGTGGTTGCTAGCGCTGTGACAGCCCTATCGGAGAGCAAATACCCTACTACTAGACCCAATAAACATTTTCTGACCATCTCCTAGCAATAAGGGGCTTCCTACCTTGCTCCTGTATCTCCCTTTACCTGTAGCCCCCCCATTTCTTTAAAAAGTTGCTCATACTGTCATCTCCCCAGCTTCCTCTGGATGCACTAGGACTGATTCAGCATTAGGAGGTTGACTTGCTAGAAGAGATTTACAGACTGGAGGAGATCCCAGATTCCTAAATCCAGGGTTTAATAAGGGGGCACAATAGGATCAGGAAGTTTTCAGTGTCCCTGGCAGATGTCTTTAGAGCACGTCTGGACCTCCAAGGAATTGGAAGAAAGTTGCTGAGCTAGGAACTCACTTGATGCAACCTTGCCATTGGTAAGGGTTTGAAGATGTTAATTTATTCAGCAATTTGCTTAGCTCCAGCTTTGTGTCTTCCCTGGTGGCTCAGACAGTAAAGAATCTGCCTGCAATGCAGGAGACCTGGGTTCAGTCCCTGGGTAGGGAAGATCCCCTGGAGGAGGGCATGGAAACCCACTCCAGTATTCTTGCCTGGAGAATCCCCATGGACAGAGGAGCCTGGGGGCTGCAGTCCATGGAGTCACAAAGAGTAGGACATGACTGAGCAATTAAGCACAGCCCAGAACAGCTTTGTGTCAGCCAAGTTCTAGCACTGAAGCCGTGGTAATAACTAAGGCATGAGGTCCCAGACCTCTCAGTGTTCACATTCTTGTAGAAGAGACAGTCAACAAACAAACCACTGTATATATGAACGGCATTTTTAGTATCCATTCATCTGCCCATGGACACTGAGGCTATTTCCTTGTCTTAACTATTTAAATAGTGCTGCTATGAACATAGAAGTGGTATATTTTTCAAGTTGTATACAGTTTTGTCTAGATATACAAGATGGAATACTACTCAGCCAGATAAAAGAAAGAAATAATGCCATTTACAGGAAAATGGACGGGCCTAGAGATTATCATACTAACCGAAGTAAGTCAGAAAGAGAAAAACAAACATCATATGATATCACTTATATGCAGAATCTAAAATGTGACGGACAGGAAGTTATCTGCGAAACAGACACGGACACGTGGACACAGAGAACAGACTTATGATTGCCATGGGGGAGGGATGGACTGGGAGTTTGGGGTTAGCAGAGGCAAACTATCACATACAGGATGGATAAACAACAAGGTCCTACTCTATAGCACAGGAAAGTATATTCAATATCCTGTGATAAACCATCATGGAAAAGAATATGAAAAACTGCATATAGGTATATGTATGTATCACTGAATCATTTTGCTGTACACCAGAAACTAACACAACATTGTTATAGTTACACAGCTATACCTCAATAAAATAAATTTTAAAAAGACAAATAAACCCTGTTAGGTAAAAAAAAAAAAAATTAAGAGGATAGAAAGTGACAAATATAGGTGTGCGTGGATAGGAAGTGTCTCTCTGCAGAGGTAGCATTTGAACAAAGAACTTCAAGAACTGAGAGGGTAGAGAACAGGAAGATCAGAAGGCTGGGTGTGAGAGCCAATGCAAAGTTTCTAAGGCAAGGACAAGCACAGCATATTTGGAAAACAAAGGGGACCAGAAAGAAATGACCAAGGAAAAGTGTGGGAGAAACTAGGTCACAAAAGCAGGCGGGGATCTGCTCATGCAGAGCCTCTTAAGCCACTCTAAGAATATTTCATTTTATTTTGAGCACAATGGGAGGTGATCGGAGGACTTGGATCCATGAAGTAACATAATATGATTTGCCTTTTTTTTTTTTTTTTTGCCGCACTGCACAACTTGTGGGATCTTAGTTCCCTGACCAGCATATGAACCTGGGCCCTTGGTAGTGAAAGTGCAGAATCCTAACCACTGGACCTAACCACAGGGAATTCCCTGATTTGCCATTTTTAGAGGTTATTCTGGTGGCTCAGACAGGAAAGAATCTGCCTGCAATGAGGGAGACCCAGGTTCGATCCCTCAGTCAGGAAGATCCCCTGGAGAAGGAAACAGCAACCTACTCCTGTATTCTTGCCTGGGAAATCCCATGGACAGAGAAGCCTGGCAGGCTACAGTCCATGGGATCACAAAGAGTCAGATACGACTGAAAGACTTTCACTTTCAGGAGCAAGGCATAAGGTTGGAGGTTACTGTGTAGCACAAAGGAAGATGGCTTAAACAGCGAAAAGAGTAGTAGGAATGGGATTACATTTTGAAAACAGAGATAGCAGGATTCCGGATATGAAGAAACAGTTCAAGAACATCTTCTAGCTCTGTAACCTTAGTAACCAGGTGGATGGTGATGTCATTTCCTGGAGGAGTGAATTGGATAGCACTTGTCCCACCAGGATGGGAACTGCACAGTCTGGGACCAGGCGTGTTTTAGTTGTGACTGCCTTGGGCCATGGAGGGTTTACCTCAGAGTCTCCCTGCCTCACCATTCTTCCTTCCCTGTGGCCCCTGGCCCTGCCTCAGCTGCTGCTGGGTCAGCCAGGTCTGTGCCAGCAGCAGAATTCTGCCCAATGAAGTTGACCACACAGCGATGCATGGATTTGGAGAGCTCAAGGTGGCAAAACGTTCCAGGTGACCAACACGGGCACATGGAGACACTGATTAATGGACCAGCCAGAGCTGCCCTGTAGGAGGCTTGAGATAGGATGAAGCCTGGAGGTAAATTCCCTCTCTCTTTATTCTTTTCAAGGACTAGCTGCATCTCTTTGTGGCTCATGAAGCAGTGGTCAGCTTGGTAACTTGCCACATTCTACTTGCCCTCTATCCTTCCCTGTTCCCTTTTGCTCACTGCTTGGGGACCGTGCCTTCCATTAAAGCCAAGATCCTATCTCAGGTTCTGTTTTCTAGGCAGAGCAAGTCCAGACTTCAGTTTGAGACATGTTAGGTTGGCGCTATCTGTTAAATATCCAATGCAGATGATGAATGAGAAGTTGGGCACACAAGTGAGTCTAGAATTCGAAGAGGATTGTGTAGACCTGAATTTCTCACCCTTGGCACTTGGTCTGGATACTTTGTGGTTGTGGAGGGTGTTTTGTTTTGTTGTCCTGTGCATTTTTGGAGGTTCAGCAGCGTTCCTGGCTTTCCCTTGCCAGCTGCCAGTAGCACCTGCTCCCAGTCATGACAACCAATAACGTCTCCAGACATTGCCACATGTCCCCTGGGGGGCAAAATCACCTCCCCTGGAAACCACTGGGGTAGATGGTAGTTAAAGTCAGAGCCCCGGACTAGCATCCTTGGACATGAAGGCAGAAAGAGAAGAGCCAGTGTTCTGAAACAGCACCCCAGGATACTCTAATTCTTAAAGGTTGATAAAAGAAGAAAGTACCAGGGAGGGAGACAGAGAAACAGTGACTGGTGAGGGAAGTAAACCAGCAGTATGTGCAGTTCGTGAAAGCAAATGAATACAGTGTTTTTCACGGGAGGCAAAAAGAGAGACAGATAGACTGAGCAACTCAACAACAACAGCAACAGTGCTTTTTGGTGTTTAACTTTTTATGTTGGAGTATAGCCGATTAACAATGTTGTGACAGTTTCAAGTGGACAGCAAAGGGACTCACCCCTAGATATATATACACATGTATCCATTCTCCCGACACTCCCCTCCCATCCAGTCTGCCACATAACATGAGCAGAGTTCCCTGTGTTATACAGTAGGCCCTTGTTGATTATCCATTTTGAATAGAGCAGTGTAAGTACAATGTTTTGAGAAAGAAAATTATTTTTTTGAACACTGCTGATAGAATGAAGAAATTAGAATTGACTACCAGATTTACAGAGAGATGACATGAGGTGGGAGGTGGGAGGGGGGTTCAGGACTGGGAACTCATGTACACCCGTGGCTGATTCGTGTCAATGTATGGCAAAACCAATATAGTATTGTAAAGCAAAATAAAGTAAACATAAAAATTAAAAAAATAGAATTAACTACCAGATTTAGACAAAATTGAGATTAAAAGAAACTCAGAAAGAAGAACTAATGACAGTGGGTAAAATCGGATCTTGAAATTTTGGGGTCAACAGGGGGAAAATGGAGCAGAAGCTTCCGTCAAGGAAGGGTGACAAGACTTTTTTTTAAGATGAGAGCTATTACAATATGTTTGTATGCTGATGGGGATGATTCAGTAGAAAGGGAAAAATTGTTGATGCAGTAGAAAGAGAAACACTGGAGCAATGTTCGTGAGAAGGCAAAAGGAGAATGGGATGTGAGATCCAAATGAAGAGATTGGCTTTGGAAAAGGACAGCAAATCCATAGACAGTGAGGTGAGAGCAGAGTTCAGACTTAAGTAGTGGATGTGGCTGAGGAGTTTGTGGACATTCACTTATGCAATCTCAGTTAAAAAGGGGAGCAAAGGCATCAGCTGAAAGTGAGGGTGGGAAGGAGGTCTCGGAAGTAGGAGGGGGAAACATGTGAAATAACCACCCAGGGGGAAAGGAAGGTGAAAGCATCAGGGACCCCATGGCAGGATTGCCTGGCAGTATCATGGGCTCCCTTTTGGTGAGGGACCATGCATTTCAGTGATTGTTTAAGATAAACTTGGAAGTGAGTCAGGATAGAATTAGTTCTGATGACTGTTTATGGGAAATGTGAAACTAGTTCTAAATATAGCCTCCTTCTTAGCATTGGTTTCTTAAGTGTTATGTAGCGGTAGACAAGACGTGGCAAGGAAAGAACTGGGCTTACCAAGCTAGGAAATATCCATGTGTACTCACCTTAGATCCTGCTGAGGGCAGTGCTGCAAGATGGGGAATGAGTGGGGGTCTGAGGTGTAATCATAAAAGGTAACAGAATCACTTGAGGCACAAAGGAAACTTCAAGCTTCTCCGAGAACGTGAGATGACACTGCGTGGTGTGGATGACCACGTTAGCCAGCTGTCCTCTTGTTGGGACTTGTGAGCCAGCTTAGCTGTAGATAGGAGCTTCCCTGGGGGCTCAGATGCTGGCTCTGACTACGATGCCGGAGACTTGGGTTCAGTCCCTATGTCGGGAGGGAAGATCCTCTGGAGGAGGGCATGGCAACCCACTCCAGTATTCTTGCCTGGAGAATCCCATTGGACAGAGGAGCCTGGCCGGCTACGGTCCATGTGGTCGCAAAGAGTCAGAAAGACTGAGTGACTGACACTTTCTTTTTGTCTAGATGGGCTCCAGGGGTCCGTGAACGTCTGAAATTGCTTGCACACTGTCGTGTCTGTCAATAATCTTGTTTCTGAGGACCAAGTCTGTAAGTGATCTTTATCAAAATCTCAAAGGAAGCTTCCACTGGAACAGTTAAAAGCCTATATTTTTAAATCACAGATAAGTTCTAATTCAATGACTCTGATCATGAACAAGTCACTCCATTATTTTATATCTTCATCTCCTTATTTGTAAAATCTCTATTATTGTAGGCAGTGAGCATAAAAGACAAATTGAGTACTCAACAGGGCCTGACAGAGTTGAACTTCATAAAATGTCAAGGAGAAAAATGACCAGGAAGATTAGGAATCATTGCATTAGCTCTCTAAGAAACAGGATAAAGCAGTCCCTAAATAATTGAGAATCAGAGAAAAGAATGAATGTACCCCCTACCATCAAGAATTCTTACAGCTGGCACTTCCCTGGTGATCCAGTCATTGAGAATCTGCCTTCCAATGCAGGGGATGTGGGTTCAATCCCTGGTCAGGGAACTAAATCACCCAAGCCAAAAAGGACAAGCTAAGCCCTTGCACTGCAACTAAGATTGTCTGTGTGCCACAAATAGAGAGCCTAGCCCGCATGTGCCCCAAAACAGACCCAGTGGAGTCACAGTTAAAAAAAAAAAATAATAATAATCCTTTTAGCCAGCTTCAGTATTCAACCACAGCAGGGTAACGGGTGCTACACTTTTCTCCCACCATGAACAACTAAAAAACTGGCTAAACTACATGAGGCAGCACTGGGCAAGAGGCAGGGCAGGACTGAGATCTCTTATGCGCAAGTGCATGAATTCATAGTCAGTCGTGTCCAATTCTTTCCAACTCCAAGGACTGTGGGTTGCCAGGCTCCTCGGTCCATGGGATTTCCCAGGCAAGAATACTGGAGAGGGTTGCTATTTCTTTCCCCAGGGGATCTTCTCAACCCAGGGATCGAACCCAACTCTCCTGCATTGCAGGCGGATTCTTTACCACCGAGCCATCATAAAAGGGAAACAGATGAGGTGAGCTCTGTCACAGGCTGGCTTTTTGCCTAGAGGTACTTTCCAGAAGTATGCAGGGAGAAGGGACCCAAGCAGAGCCTGGAAATCTCACTGAGTTGGAGAGATGGAGGCTGGAGTCTGGTGAGGCTGAAGTGGCTGCAAGTTATAAGACAAAGCACTGAAGAGGAAGGAGCAACACCATGAAAAAGTACCAGAAATCTGCTCAGGGTTCGCTTGAATCTGTGAGTGAAAACCAAAGTAAATGTGGGTAGGTAGGGTGACGGGCTTCCCAGGTGGCTCGGCTGCAATGCAGGAGCTGCAGGAACTGCAGGAGGCCCAGGTTTGATCCCTGGGTCTGGGCGATCCCATAGAGGAGGAAATGGCAACTCACTTCAATATTCCTGCTTGGAAAATCCCATGGACAGAGGAGCCTGGTGGGCTATGATCCATGGGGTGGTAAAGAGTCAGCACAGGACTGAAGCTACTTAGCACCTAAGCACAGACGGGGAAACTCCAGAGGGGCTGGGTTGGTTTAACACCAAACATCAGTCAATGCAACTCACTACACCAGGAGAATCAGAGGAGATTCCCAATAGATGCAGAAAAGCTATTTGACAAAATTCAACACCCATCCATGATGAAAACAAAACAGAAAAACAAAAGTTTGACCCTCTAGAAATAGAAGAAATGTCCTTAAAATAAAAAAGAGCATCTACCAAAAATCTACAACCATCATTCAGGTCAGTTCAGTTCAGTTGCTCAGACGTGTCTGACTCTTTGCAACCCCATGAATCGCAGCATGCCAGGACTCCCTGTCCATCACCAACTCCTGGACTTCACTCAGACTCATATCAAGTCGGTGATGCCATCCAGCCATCTCATCCTCTGTCATCCCCTTCTCCTGCCCCCAATCCCTCCCAGCATCAGAGTCTTTTCCAATGAGTCAACTCTTCGCATGAGGTGGCCAAAGTATTGAGAGTTTCAGCTTTAGCATCATTCCTTCCAAAGAAATCCCAGGGTTGATCTCCTTCAGAATGGACTGGTTGGATCTCCTTGCAGTCCAAGGTACTTTCAAGAGTCTTCTCCAAGACCACAGTTCAAAAGCATCAATTCTTTGGCGCTCAGCTTTCTTCACAGTCCAACTCTCACATCTGTACATGACCACTGGAAAAACCATAGCCTTGTCTAGTTGGATCTTTGTTGGCAAAGTAATGTCTCTGCTTTTGAATATGCTATCTAGGTTGGTCATAACTTTCCTTCCAAGGAGTAAGCGTCTTTTAATTTCATGGCTGCAGTCACCATCTGCAGTGATTGTCATCATACTCAACGGTAAAAATGTTGAACACTTTCCAGGGCTGGAACAAGGCAGTACTGTGTACTCTAATCCTAGTTGTTGTTGTTTTAGTCATGTCTGACTCTTGTGCACCACAGACTGTAGCCCACCAGACTACTCTGTTGGTGGGATTTCCCGGCAAGAATACTGGAGTGAGTTGCCATTCCCTTCTCCAGGGGATCTTCCTGACCCAGGGACTGAACCCACCTCTCCGGCTTTGGCAGGTGAGTCTTTACCACTGAGCCACCTAGTTGGTGACAAGAGCACTAAAATGAGGTGAGAGGCATTCAGATTGGAAAGAAAGAGACAAAATTGCTCGTGTTCATAGACAGCATGATTCTGTACACGGGAAACTCCTACGGATTCTACGAGAAAAGCTGCTAGAAATAGTAAGTGAATTTAGAAAGGCCGAAGGAAACAAGGTGGATATATAAAAATCAGTACACCCTACCACCTACAACACCAAAAAACATAAAATGCTTAAATATTAATGTAACAACATGCTACATATAAGAGCTATACTTGGAAAACGATAAGACACTGCCGAGAGAAATGCCAAAAGACCTAAGTAAATGGAAAGAGATAACATGATCTTGGACCGGAAGACTCAGTATTATTATGATGTCAATTCTCCCCAAACATAATTTCAATCAAAATGCCAGCAGTCTTGTGCACAGAAATCGGTTCTAAAATAAAGCTGATTCTAAAACATATGAAAACACAAAGACCTAGAATAAAAGAAGTTTACAACAGAACTATGATAAAATATATTTTTAAAGTAAAAAAAACAGCAAGAACTATGTTGTAGGACTTTACCTTATTTTATGACCTACTATAAAGCTGTAATCCCTAAGACAGTGCAATATTGGTGTAAAAAGAGACACACAGATCCTTGGAACAGAACAGAGAGTCTAGAAATAGATCCATATTTATATGATCAATTGATTTTCAACAAGGTAATTAAGATGCGGAAAAGAGCGTTCTCAACAAAGGGAGCCGGAATAACTGAATATCCATAAACCTTCACACATATCTCACACTTACAGTTTCTATGAAAAAAGCTACTAGAATGAATACTTTTCATTTTTGATTTTTCAGTAGTTTAAAAACTACTCAAAATGAATCGAAGACCTAAATATGAAAGCTAAACTATTTAACTTCTAAAAGAAAATGCAGAATAAAATCTTTAAAATTCAGGACAAGACATAAACTGCTAAAAAATGTGAGACATTGAATTTCATAAAAATTAAAACGTCTGCTCTTCAAAAGACACTGTTAGAAAAATGAAAATGCAAGCGGGTAGAAAATGTTCACAGTATAAAGATAGGACACAGGACTTGTAGTCAGACATGTCAGTAACTCTTGCAACTCACTAACAAGACAACATAATGGAAAACAGACCAAACGTTTGAATGGACACTTCACAGAAAGAACACATTCTTTATCATTCTATTTATATGAACTTCTAGAATGAACAAGCGCAGTGGTTTCCTGGTACCAGAGAAGCTCAAGGAACACAGGTATATGAGGGAAATTTTAGGTGAAGGGAAAGTTCTGTATCTTGATTTTGGTGGTGGTTACATAAATGAATGAATGAATGAAGTCACTCAGTTGTGTCCAACTCTTTGCGACCCCATGGGCTATAGCCTACCATGCTCCCCCTTCCATGGGATTTTCTAGGCAAGAGTACTGGAGTGGGTTGCCATTTCCTTCTCCAGGGCTTCTTCCTGACCCAGGGATTGAACTCGGGTCTCCTGCATTGTAGGCAGATGCTTTACCACCTGCACCACCAGGGAAGTCAAAACTCATAGAACTGTGCACTTAAAATAAGTACACTTTATTGTGTGTAAATTATACCAAAATTAAATTTATTTGAAAAAATACCTGTTGTTTGGACTTCCCAGGTGGTTCAGTGGTGAAGACTCCACACTCCCAATGCAGGGGGCCCGGGTTTGATCCCTGGTCAGGAAACTAGATCCCACATGCTGTAACTAAGACGTGGTGCAGTCAAATAAAGAAACCAATAAATTTTTTTTTTTAATTGTTGTCAAATGAATCATACTGATGCACCTTGAGCAGAAGAAGGTTAGAAATGTTTGTTTGTTTGTTTTTTCTAGAGCTTAACCTGTGATGTTTCTTTCTTTCCTTTTTTTTTTTAAATAGATTTATTTATTTGGGGCTGTGCTGAGTGTTCGTTGCTGGGAGCAGGCTCTCTCTATGCAATGAGTGGGGGTCACTCTTTGTTGTGATGCACGGGCTTCTCATTGCAGCGCCTCCCTCGTTGTAAGCACCTGGACTTCAGTAGCTGCAGAACCTGGGCTCTGTGTTTGTGGCTCACGGGCCCTGGTTGCTCCTCAGCGTGTGGGATCTTCCCAGACCAGGGATCAAAGCCACGACCCCTGCACTAACAGGCAGATTCTCAGCCACTAGGCCCCCAGGGAAGTCCCCGTGAAGGTTTTTAAACTACTCTGAGTTATCCTTGAAAGGAGGAATCTCGTCGCAGGAATAAGCAGAGGAATTTCCCATCTTCCTAGGACTATTTGGGCAAGTTCACAACTTGGAGAAGAGGATTTAACATTTAGAAATTCAGCATTTCCAAAGTCCCTATTGAACACCTACTGATGGCCTCAGTCATTGTGTAATGTATCAGAGACAAGACAGACTCCTGGCCCTCAATGAGGTCCTATTATTTTGTGGAGACAAAGGCATAAACAGGTAATTACCATACAAGATGAAAAATGCTTTAATGGGACAGGCAGAGGTACACTCAGTAGAGAGGAGTGGCCTAAAGCCAGCATGGGGAGATCAAGAACTCCCAGGAGAAATGACAAGCTAACAAATCAGATGAATCCCAGAAGATGAATAGGAGATGTGGCTATAGCAGTGTCTTCTGGGCCAAAGTCAGCAGCACGCTTTACCTGAAGGTTCTAGATGTACAAGGGACTTGCCAGCATACCTAGAAACAAAACTTGGGTCAGCAGACCTGGAGGATTGAGAACAGGAAGGTGAGTAACAAAAAATAAGGCAAGGGAAGTTGCCAGGAGCTAGGTCAAATATCCCTAGCTGGTCACCATGGTGGACCATGCTGGTTTCCTCCTGAGCTTCTAGTTCTCTCTTTTGCTCCCCACCCCAAGCCACCAACAGGACCCCCTTGTACATAGCCTGAGAGGAAACCCACTGCTCCAGGGTATCGCATCAAGAATCAGCCTGTGACACATCCCTAACCCAAGAGATGGGAGGGGAAGCCTTCTGGAGGGCTTCAGGGAAAGCTTCCCTCAGTGGGAGAATGGAGCACAGAAAGACTTTTTCTTCACCCTCCAGATATCGTGTCTGGTGCTGTTGTTGCTGGTCAGTCACTACGTTGCATCTGACTCTTTGTGATCCCATGGACTGCAGCACTCCAGGCTCCTCTGTCATCTGCTATTTCCCAGAGTTTGCTTAAATTCATGTCCACTGAGTCAGTGATGCTATCTAACCATCTCATCCTCTCATGTCTGATGAGTCATCAGCATATGCATCTTGCTACCAGTTGGAATGATGAAGCCAACGCTGAAGATGTCACAGCAAAGAGGGGAAAAACCTGGATCCTGGTGAGCTGCTGAATCAAGCAGCTGTGAAGCTTCCTATCATGGAAATTCTTGTTTTAAAATTCAATGATTTTCTCATGGTTAAGTGAGTTTGAGCTGAGCTTGCTCATTAAATCTTCTTAAAGGATTTATCGTTAAGGATTTTAAACAGATTTGTAAATTATCATGGCTAATATTTGGATAAATAATTTAGATGTAGGGGCTTGTGTCAGTTGGAACTCTTTGTGATTATAGAAGTAGACACTTGACTCCATCCAAATGGCTTAAACTAAAAAGGGGGAGTTCAAAGTGTTAGTTGCTCAGTTGTGTCCAACTCTTTACGATCCCATGGACTGTAGTCCAGCAGGCTTCTCTGTCCGTGGGAGTCTCCAGGCAAGAATACTGGAGTGGGTTGCCATTCCCTTCTCCAGGGGATCTTCCCAACTCAGGAATCAAACTAGGGTCTCCTGGATTGCAGGTGGATTCTTTACCAACTGAGCTACCAGGGAAGCCCTCCATTTCTCATAATCAGTCACAAATACAATCAAAGTCCAATGACTGGAATGAGTATTTCTTATTTGTTTACCCCCAAGTCACCTTCCAATCTAGTCAGACTCCATGTCAGATGGAAACCAAGAAGTCCTTTCTCCCCTAGTCACCCCATTTCTTCTTTACCTCCTTTCAGGGTCCTGCCTTTCCTCCAGGATGGAGAAGAGGAACCACTTCATCCCTTGTGTCTGGGCCTGGAAAACCCAGGCTTACACCTGGCCCAGCAGGGTGATGGTGGGCCTCTGCAAGGATGCCCTGGGGAACAGTCACCTCTGGCTCATGTTGATCACCTCTCATTGTCACCCGAATGCGTTATTTTGGGGAAAGTTCCCCCCGCATCAGAGATAAGGATGGGGAAAATGTAGGTATGGAAAGGGCACTTACAGAAGGACCACAAGAAAGCATCAAAGGCCCGGCTGACATCAGAAACCAAGAACTGGAGGAAATGCCAGTGTGTCTGCTTGTGTGATATTTTTTCTCCAAAAAGTTTCAGCATCCCAGATGTTGAATAGAAAAGGAGGTTTGCAGTGTTGTGTTACTGTTGTTGTTTTTAAAAAGCTGTTAAAATGATGGGTTTGTCTATAAGATACAAATAGATTAGGGTGTTGGAACACAGATTATAATTTCTAACCCAAAACACATATACTGGAAGTGTTTACATCACCCAAACAGTCTGTGTTGAGTACATCACCCAGAGGCATAGAGTTTTGAGGCTTCTACTACCTAATTTTCTCCATTTTGTGACAGACCCAGAAATGTTCTGCAAATTTTCCCTGCTCTAAGTATTCACTAAACCCTGTAGCTTAATGTATCTCAGGCACAAGAAATAATATTAAGGAAAGACTGTTGGCAAGACGTACATGCATGGCCTAGCATGACAGCCATTAGCCACGTGTGGCTGTTCACATCTAAATGAATTAAAGTGAGACTTAATTTTCAGGCCCCTCCATCCATGTGTTAAGTGAGTAATAGTCACAAGTGGCTGGTGATCACTGTACTGGGTATTGCAGAGGCTCTATTGGGCAGAACTGAGGAAAGTCCTATTTGGCAATGCTGCTTTGACCTTTGGGTCATTCCAAGCACTCAGTGAGGGCAGTATGGTTTGGGTCGCTTGTATAATTGCTTTTATGCCTTTCGCTTGCAACAAGGAACATTATCAGAAAAAGCCCCATAATTCACAGTGGTAACTATCGTCAGAACTCTGTGAAAGGCACTATCCACCGGGTACACGGTGTCTTTTATGAAGGTCTCTGGAAGAAATCTGAATCTCGGTGTCAGAGTAATCTCTGCTTCTCTTCAACATGGATTGCTTTCATCTCACAGTTACTGGGCTTCATAAAGCGGGTTCATTGGCCTAATTGTCTTCAGGCAGACTTTACAACCTATGTGTGTAGTGTGTGTTTCCTGCCTGATTCTCCTTCACAATTGATTTTAAACTTGGGGGTTGAATTCTTTTAAAAACTACCTAAGTCCTTCCTGTCATAGCAGTAGAATGTAAATGAACAGACATGATATACATACATATACACGTGTGTGTGTGTACAATAATAACTTTCAAGTCACAACTCAGATATGTGTTCTTGGCATCAGAACAGTAGTCAGAACCCAGACACTAAGTGCTGTAATTCATCACCCTGGGGTCGTTCTCAGCCACAGTACCCTGAACTGTCACTTCGGGGTCAGGAACTCATAACCGAGTCGTAACTGAGGTGTCAGTGTCCTGTACAAATATTCAAAACTAAGCTAGAATCTGAGGCTTCCAAGTGTGTCAGTCACTCAGTTGTGTCCGACTCTGTGACCCCATGGTCTGTAGCCCACCAGGCCCCTCTGTGCACAGAATTTTCTAGGCAAGAATCCTGGAGTGGGTTACCATTTCCTCCTCCAGGGAATCTTCCCGACCCAGGGACTGAAGCCGGGTCTCCTGCATTGCAAGCAGATTCTTTACCGTCTGAGCCATCAGGCTTTTCCTACTTGATATATAACTGTTACTACCATTAATAGACCTGCATTGCGGCAGCTCAAATGGTTTCCACTGCGGTTTTATGTTTATATTTGTATATATTTACACATTTTCTCACACACATCTTTTTGCGGGCTTGTGCCGGCTCTGTTGCTACATGGGCGTCTTCTCTAGTTGTGGTGACTGGGGGCTGCTCTCTAGTAGCGGTCCTCAGGCTTTTCACTGTGGTGGCTTCTCTTGGTGCAAAGCACAGACTCTAGGGCACACAGCCTCAGTGACTGTGAACACAGGCTTGTTGCTCTGCAGCATGCGGAATCTTCGCAGGCCAAGGATTGAATCCATGCCTCCTGCATTGGCAGGAGGATTCTTTACCACTGAGCCACCAGGGAAGCCCTAAATACATATGTTTAATCCTGATCACATAGACGCCTTTGCTCTGACTTCATACTATGGAGCATCTGACATGCTACTCTCACTGATGACATGACATACATCTCACGCCCACACTCTGCTGCTGCTGAATCGCTTTAGTCGTGTCCGACTCTGTGTGACCCCATAGATGGCAGCCCACCAGGCTCTCCCGTCCCTGGGATTCTCCAGGCAAGAACACTGGAGTGGGTTGCCATTTCCTTCTCCAATGCGTGAAAGTAAAAAGTGAAAGGGAAGTCGCTCAGTCGTGTCTGACTCTTTGTGACCCCATGGACAGCAGCCCACCAGGCTCCTCCCCCCATGGGATTCTCCAGACAAGAGTACTGGAGTGGGGTGCCATCGCCTTCTCCACTCCCACACTCTACTAAGCCACAAATACATAGTCTGCTTAATTGTCAGCCTAGAGATGGATAGGGATGCATAAAACTGAATTCAGAATTTCCAAGACAATTTTGCTTGTCCTCATAAGAAAACATCTTTGGACTTTTTCCCTTTTATTCTCCATATCAATTAACTCTCTACAGCACTGCATACTTACTAGGTGCATGTTATTTCATGGTGGAAAAGGCAAAACTTGCATTCTCCACACCTTTGATACTAAAACTTCCCTGGCGGCTCAGACAGTAAAGCAACTGTCTACAATGCGGGAGACCCGGGTTCGATCCCTGGGTGGGGAAGATCCCCTGGAGAAGGAAATGGCAGTCCACTCCAGTACTCTTGCCTGGAGAATCCCATGAACAGAAGAGCCTGGCAGGCTACAGTCCATGAGGTCGCAAAGAGTCGGACACGACTGAGCAACTTCACTTACTTACACCTTTGATACATACATAATCTTCTTTGTTGACAAGGCAAGATGTTTGTGAGTGTAAAAGGACAGTTCCAAAGGCAGTCAAGTGAGCAGTGAGATCTCATGTGTTCTAGAATGGGTCGGAAAGACAGGGGCCCATCCAGACAGCTACTGGGCAGTTTGTGGGAGCCATGATGTTTGGAGGATCTGCAAAGGGGAAGGCAAGGGGGCAGATCACGAGGGAGGCAAGACGCAGTTATGGTGATGCACAGACCTTTCAGGGCACAAGGCACAGCTCGGTCTGGCAGTAGCACACTTAGGAAGAAGTGCTCAGGGTTGGTGGAGAGACAAAACAAGCTGGAGCCGGGCAGGGGCAGACCAAGCAGAGGATTGCAAACCCCTGCACACGCAGGAGCTCACCCGTGACCATCGAACATCGTCAATACCAAACCAATTATTTGTAGCCTCAGAAAGCAAAAATAAGAGCAAGTTTTCAGTCAGTGTTCAGTGATAGAGTGAAAGGAGGAGGGTTCCTGACGGCAATCATTATCTAATATGTAATAATGACTTGTTTTAAAAGTTATCTTTAGAATGCCTTTAAAGTTGTTGTTTGGTCATTAAATCGTGCCCAACTCTTTGTAACCTCATGGCCTTTAGCCTGCCAGACTCCTCAGACCATGGAATTTCCCAGCAAGAGTACGGGAGTGGGTTGCCGTTTCCTTCTCCAAGGGATCTTCCTGACCCAGGGATCAAACCCCCGTCTCTTGCATTGGCAGGTAGATTCTTTACCACTGAGGCACCTGGGAAACCCGCCTTTAAAATATCAAATATTTGAAATAATCTATAAAGTACCACATTTTATGCTTTTCAAAGCTCTTTCTTGTGCATCATTTTAAAACCCTCAGACAAACCCTCAGAGGTCGGGGGACCAAAGGTTTATTATCCTAATATGATAAAGACACTGAGCAAGAAGAACTGACAGGGGCCTGACTCCTCCATGTCCACATGGGCCTCGGTGAACCAAGACAGCAAACACCTCCCAGTTCACTGCCAGCCCCTCCACTCCACACTGCCTGAAACTGCTGCTGCCTCATTTTCAGACATTTTCAGCTAGAGTCCATTGTCACTGATGCAGGGAATTTTCTCTTTAAACACCACATTTTAAGTAACACATTAATTACAGTAGGAGGAGCATGGGATATTCAAAACTTTTTGCTTTTGAGGGAAACAGGTGACAAACCCAGACAGCAGATTTAAAAGTAGAGACATCACTTTGCCAGCAAAGGTCCAGATAGTCAAAGCTATGGATTTTCTAGTAGTCATGTATAGATGTGAGAGTTGGACCATAAAGAAGACTGAGCACTGAAGATTTGATGCATTTGAATTGTGGTGCTGGAGAAGACTCTTGAGAGTCCCTTAGACTGTAAGGATCAAACCATTTCATCCTAAAGGAAATCAACCTTGAATATTCATTAGAAAGACTGATGCTGAAGCTGAAACTCCAATACTTTGGCCACCTGATGAGAAGAGCTGACTCATTGGAAAAGACCATGATGCTGGGAAAGATTGAAGGCAAAAGGAGAAGGGGGTGGCAGAGGATGAGATAATTTGATAGCATCACTGACTCAATGGACATGAGTTTGAACAAACTCCAGGAGATAGTAAGGATAGGGGAGCCTGGCATACTGTAGTCCATCGAGTCACAAAGACTTTGCCACAGAACAATAGCAACAGCAAGGTGATAATTAAGAAAGATTGGTCCCTCCACCTTTCTGGAGTTTCCAGGTCTAGGAAACATGTCTCTTTATCAAGCTGGTTTGGATACTATCTTGCTTTAAGATGAAAGGATGAACAGCTTGATGGCCTGGGGGCTTTGTAAGCTGCAATGATGCTGTGGTTCTTTCCTCTAATGCTTGACTTGGATGGCATTGTCAGGAGTCCAAGTCTTTTATTTAAAGTGCATCCGAGAGAAATACAGCTGGATGTAAGCAACGTGTACATGCAGGGCAACAGTGTAAATATTTTATAGACTGCAGCACAACAGAATTAAATAATTTTGCTTGGACAAATGAATCTCATCCTCAAAGCCACTGCAAAGAAGCTAACATATGGGGCATGATAATTTTGCAAATAAAGAACACACTGCCATATTCATATAACTCTGCATTTTTCCAAAATCCTAGCACCTTCCCAGCACTCTTGGGAGCAACCTTACCTATTGTTCTTAGGAAGAAATCTTTTCTCTTGGCAGTCTGATAGATTATGCAACTCTATTTCAGTAATTAACTAATTGAGTCATGTGTGTGTGTGTGTGTGTGTGTGTGTGTGTGTTTCTTTCTGAGCTGTTAGATCTTCCTGTCTTTACTCTCAGAGTAGCATTCAGCTACTTTCCTTCAGAGAAAAGACCCATTTGACTGACCTGGTTCTCAGAAGTGCCCTCATTAACACTCTCCCTCTGAACAATGCCAACATCCCTTAGAGGTCACTCTCCAGCTCTCACTGCAGACTTTGACCCTGTGGTGCTCTCACACCTCAGATGTCAGATGTGTCCCAGACTCAGGAAGTAGCAGCAAGTTAAGACTGACCACCACCCACATTTACTCTCATCACTCCTCTTCAGCAGAACCTTGGAAATCCCAGCCAGAGCAAACAGGCAAGAAAATGAAATAAAAGGCATCCAGTCAAAAAGGAAGGGCTTCCCTGGTGGCTCAGCAGTAAAGAAATTGCCAGCAATGCAGGAGACAAAGGAGACACAGGTTCAATCCTTGGGTCCAGAAGGTCTTCTGGAGGAGGAAATGGCAACTAACTTCAATATTCTTGCCTGGAAAATCCTATGGACAGAGTCCATGGGGTCACAGAGTCATACATGACTGAGCACACGTGCACACAGTCAGAAGGGAAGAAATAAAATGGTCTCTGTTTGCAGATGACTTGATCTTATATACATAAAGCTTAGAGACACCACCAAGGGGAAAAAACTGTTAAACAAATTCAGGGCAGTTGCAGGATACAAAATCAACATACAAAAATCAATTACATTTCCATACATTAACAGCAAACTACCTGAAAAGGAATAAGGAAAATAACCCTTTGCACAATGCCATCAAAACAATAAAATACCTAGGAATAAATTTAACCAAAGAGGTAAAAGATCTGATACTGAAAACTCCAAGACACTGACAAAAGAAACTGAAGAAACCACAAATGAGTGGAAAATACACTGTGCTCATGGCCTGGAATAATTTACATTGCTTAAATGTCCACACTACCCACAGCAATCTACAGATTCATGGCAATACCTATAAAATTTCAATGACATTGTTTCATAGAAATGGGGAGGGGATTCTAAAAGTTGTATAGGATCATAAAAGACCCCCCAGAACCCAAGCAATCATGAGAAAGAAGAACCTGGAAGCCTCACACTTCCTGATTTAGAACTATATTACAAAGCTATAATCATCAAAACAGTATTGTACTGGCATAAAAACAGAGAGACAGATAAATGCAACAGAATCAAGAGTTCAGAAATAAACCAACACATATACAGAGGGACAACAGAGGACGAGATGGTTGGATGTCCATCACCGACTTGATGGACATGGGTCTAAGCAAGCTTCAGGAGTTGATGATGGACAGAGAAGCCTGGCATGCTGCAGTCCGTGGGACTGCAAAGAGTCGGACATGAATGAGTGACTGAATTGAACTGAACTGATATACAGTTAACTAATACTTGACATGGGAGCCAAAAACACCCAATAGAGAAAAGATAGTTTCTGCAGTAAATGGTGCTGGAGAAACTGAATAACCACATGCAAAGTAATGAATCTGAATCCCTACCTCACACCACTTATGAAAACTCATTCAAAATGGATTAAAAATTTGAAAGTAACCGCATAACTCATAGAAGAAAACACAAAGGAAAGCTTCTTGATATTGAACTCATTAACATTGTTTGGATATGGCAGCAAAAGCAAAAATAAACAAGTGAGACTACATCAAACCCAAAAACTATGCACAGCAAAAAAAACGATTACCAAAACAAGAAGACAATGTGTGGAAAGGGAGAAGACATTAGCAAATCATATATCTGATAAGGGGTTGATGGCCAAAATATATAAGGAACTCATACAACTTGATGGCAAACAATAAGTAATCCAACTTTAAAATGGGCAAAGAACTGAATAGACATTTTTTTCAAAGAAAACTTACAAATGGTTAACAATTTCATGAAGAAATGCTCAACAACACTAATCATAAGAAGGATGCAAATCAAAATCACAGGATAACCTCACAGCTGTTAGAATGGTTGTTATCAGAGAGGGAGAAAGAGAGAGAGCAAGGGCTGGCAAGGATGTGAGTGAAAGAACAGTGTGAGCTTTTGGTGGGAAGGTGAACTGGGGCTAGCCTCTTCCTCTTCAGGGTCTGTGCAGCTTTCCCTGGGTTGGACTTGTGCTCAAGCTTACTTCTCATCCTTTTTACTCTGATGTTGTATTTCTTTGTGTCTTGGCTTACTTAAGGGAAGGACTAGTAAGACTAAATTCTGACCTCTTTCCCCTTTGCCCTTTATATCTGAAAAAACTGAAGCCCTGATGTGCAAAGCTCAAGAATACTCTCAGTGTTGGAGCTCTGCTTAACTCTCTGCATCTCATTTTTTCCTTATATTTTTCCTGGTGTTGATTATCATCTTGTCAGCAACTTTTGCCTTTAAGGATGTTTTTTTAAAATATTGTAGCCAACTGCTATATTTAAAGTGGGTAACCAACAAAGACCTACTGTATAGCACAGGGAGCTCTGCTCAATGTTATGTGGCAGCCTGGATGAGAGGCGAGTTTGGGGGAAAATGGATACATGTGTGTGTGTGTTGCTGAGTCCCTCTGCTGTGCACATGGAGCTATCCCAACATTGTTAATCAACTATATCCCAAAACAAAATAATTTTTTTTAAATATTGTAATCAAATTTTTAATTGTATTAATGAAAAGGCTGGTTCAAATAACCTCATATGCCATAAGAATTAGAATTAATCATTATCTCTTTTCTCATAACTGCCTAAAGAATAGAATAAATAAATTCTTAAACATCCCTTTAGAAAGGTTTTTATTCCTGAAAATCACTTCTGCAAAGAACATCTCTCTCAATGGAGGAAAGAAGACACTTTGAATGCTACCTTAAAATATCTGTGTGGTTAGTAAGTGTCAGTGAAGAGGAGAGAGGAAAGAAGAAAGAAAGATGGGGACAAAGAAAGAAGATAAAATAAATATAATTAGATATATTCACCTCCTACTTTAAAGCCTGATAGAGGACTTCCCTGGTGGTCCAGTGGTTAAGCATCTCACCCTGCAGCGGATGCAGATTCTTGATCCCTGGTCAGGGAACTAAAATCCACATGATGTGGAGCACCTAAGCCTGTGAGCTGCAACTCCTGAGCCTGTGTGGCACAGCTAAAGAATCCACGCAGTGCAAAGCAAGATCCGGCATGACACAATGTAGATCATACTTGCTACAACCCATAAAAATAAATCAATATTTTTTAAAAGTCTGATAGAGATTGTAGACTAGAACCAAGGCTATCCTGACCTTAAGCCATTATTAGCAATGAAAGTGAAATTACCATGTCCCAATAAACAGACCATATCCTAACACAATTCTTTCCCAGTACTTTGACTAAGTGTTTGTAACATGCTTTGCTGTTGTTGGTGGTATTATTTAGTCATTAAGTCGTGTCTGACTGTTTTGGAACTCCAATGGATGGCAGCCCTCCAGGCTTCTCTCCCAGGCAAGAACACTGGAGTGGGTTTCCATTTCCTTCTTCAGGGGATCTTCCCGACCCAGGGATCAAACTCGAGTCTCCTGCACTGGCGGGCAGATTCTTTACCGCTGAGCCCCCAGGGAAGCCCTTGAAACAAACGTGCTTATGCAAAGCTTATTAAACGTGTTTGCAATTCCAGGACATTGATTCCAATTACAACAATGGAATGCAGGCAAGGTAGATGGAAGAATTTCCTGGAAGTGACTATGGTTAAACCAGGAAATACAAACATTTGGTGGAATCTCCTTCACAGATGGTATTTAAGTCTTCCCATGGTTCTGTGATTCTTTATGTATCTATAATAAAATCAGCGCTCTCTTGCAGAAGGAATGGGAATGGGCAAGATGCCCTTGGAGTTGCACTCAACCTAACGATCCTAGTAATCTAACTCTTTGGAAATCAATGGCTGAACCTAATTTGGGTCAGAAGGAAATCTTCCTAAGAGGCCATGAAGTAGTTTTTAATAGCTATGGGTAATGGAGGAACCCCTGCCACTGTCCTCAGCTCAAATTTCATTGTCACTAAGGCTGCTGCACAGAAATGGCATTTTAAAGACTCTTAAGTGCTTATTTAAACAAGTGGCCAAAATCAGCTTACATTCTGAGATTCTGAGTTCTTTGAGATTCTGAGTTTATTATAACATAATCTCTTTTGCTTCCCTGGTGGCTCAGTGGTAAAGAATCTGCCTGCCAGTGCAAGAGATGCGAAGCAGGTTCAATCCCTGGGTAGGGAAGACCCCTTGGAGAAGGAAATGGCTACCCATTCCAATATTCTTGCCTGGGAAATCCCATGGATGGAGGATTCTGGCAGGCTACCATCCATATGGTCATAGAGTCGAACACAACTTAGTGACTAACGACAACAACAATAAATCTCTTTTGCATGTTTTTGTTGGTGTTTCCTTTTGGCAACATCTTCATCCATCACGACTTGGTCTGCAGAAGTTGGTGGGAAGGATTTTGGCTTTGATCAATGGTTTCTCTCTGCAAAACAGTCTCTGTTGGTGAAAGTGTTTTGGGACACCCAGAATATATCCTTTCTCTGGAGACCAGCAGACCTTACCTGCATGTTAGAACTTTTCAGCGTTATACATACTTTTCTAAAAACTCTGGATCTGAGAGAATTTGGATGAATCTGTAAAATCTGCATTCACCCCAAGACCTTGAGACCTCCTCTACTATTGTTAGCATCTACTGTACAGGTGTCCCTACCTCCCACGCCTCTCTTAACCGAATCTGTCTGGCACACCAAAGTTAGATGAATGTTCCTGGATAAGTGCTGGGCATATCTTATTCTTAATTAAGAAGATCTTGGGACTTTCCTGGGTCCAGTTGCTAGGACTTTGCCTTCCAATGCAGGGATTGTAGGTTTGATCCCTGGTCGGGGAACTAGGATCTCACATGCCTCTCAGTCAAAAACCCAAAACATTAAAAAAAAAAAAAAGAAACAATATTGTAACAAATTCGTTAAAGACTTTAAAAGAAATGATCCCCATCAAAAAAAATCTTAGAAAGAAAAAAATATATATCTCTTCACTGTGCATTCCCTGGCGGTCCAGTGGTTAGGACTTTGCTTCCACTGCACAGGGTAAGAGTTTGATTCCTGGTTGAAGGACTAAGATGCTGCAAGCTGCGTGGCATGGCCAAGAAAAAAAAAAAAAAGCCACATCTCTTTGTTATCTTTTGTTTTTTAAGTTCCATCCATCCAATCTTATTCTCCATGTCTACTGGGCTTCCCTGGTAGCTCAGCTGGTAAAGAATCTGCCTGCAATGGAGGAGACCTGGGTAAGCCCTGGGTTGGGACAATCCCCTGGAGAAGGGAAAGGCTACCCACTCCAGTATTCTTGCCTGGAGAATTCCATGGACTGTATAGTCCATGGGGTCACAAAGAGTTGGATGTAACTGAGCAACTTCCACTTTCACTTTCACCACTCAGCCCCACCTGCCACTTCTCTCAGGTGGGTTTTCCCCAGCCTTCTACCCCCACACCACGTTCATCATCATTTCTCACCTTAGCTCCTGTGTTTCAAGAAGCATGGGGGCTGATCTAGGATCTCCTTGGTTCCTTCCTTCTCCCCACAGCCCCTCCACCTCCTGCACTGAGCCCCGTCATCTTCTTTATCAGAACCAGCCTTGCTCTCTCTGATTCTTGGTCATCGTTCTGAGCCAGGACAATCCAGGTTGACCTTGGACAACCTCAGTGTGCAGAAGAATGGGGTAAATATTGACCACAACCTGCCTTCTCTCTTCAATACCCATTCCTCAGAGAGAATAGCAATAACAACAACTAATACGTATTTGAAAGATGTCTTTTCATCCTCCCCACTCTTAATTTACTGATAACGAAAGTAAGCTTCAGGAAAGATAACTTTTTCCCAGTTACTCAGCTGCAGCATTGAGACTCAAATCCAGAAAAATCTGGTTTCAAGCAACTCTGCTTTAGGACTTGTGATGACAGGGAATTTTATTCCCTTTCATCCCTTTTGTTTTCCATCTTTCCAAGATTCCCTAGCAGATAATTTAGTTGTTTAAGAGGCAATGCAGTGTAGAAGAAAGAAGCAGGCTTTGGAACCACTCAAACCTGGATTAGAATGATGTCTTCAAGATTTACTAGTGAACTGGCTTTGGGCCAATGGCTTAACCTCTCTGTCCCCTGATTTTTTCATTTCCTAAAATGAGGTTACAGTGCCCTAGAACCCAGTGCAAAGTCTGGTATATCATAGAATATGTGTTGGTTTGTTTTCTCCCTCTTTCTTTCCCTTACTGTTTTTCTCTTCTTTCTCTTATTCTCTCTTTTTTAGCGTTTTCTTTAACCCTATCACAGACTGATGAAAGCATCCAGGGCTATTAGGGGACAACTGGGGGGATTTGAACACTGAATATTTATTAGTATATTAGAAGGATTGTGAATTTTTAGGTATAATAATTGTCCTATAATCCTGTTTCTAAAGGAGTTGTCTTTTTCTTGAGATTCATATAAAGCATTTATGGATGCAGTGATGTGATGTCTGGGATTGGCTTCCATAAAACCCAGTGAAACTCTGGGATCAGGAGCCAAGAGTGAAGGAATGGGTACCTGGAGATTCAGTATGATTCTCTACTTTTGTGTATGTTTGAACATTCGCAAAATAAAACATTTTCTAAAATGTCCGATCAGAAGGTTCAAGCCTCAGTGCCATCCTCATTGTCCCATCAGAGCCTCCCATTCTCCCCAGTGACATCTGGGCATCTTTTTTCTTGCTTACCCAATAACCTCTGGGGTTATTCCAGCCTCTGTGCCCGCCAAGCACCACACTGCCTCCTCCCCCACAGCTGGCATCTGGACAAATATCTCTTCCTGACCCCAGATGGCATCACAGCTTCCTCGGTCTGATCCTGTCAGCATATTTTTTCCAGGTACCTGATTCCTGGATGTGGCAACAACAACAACAAAAAAAACCCAACAGAGATGTCTTGGCTGCTCCCCCTTAACCACCCTCACCCCAGGAGCAGGTATTTCCCATTCTGATGATGTCAGCTCTCTGAGCTCGCTGCTTCCCCTGGCTCCCAAATAACAGCCCAGTAAGAATCTCACAGACTGCGGTCCCTTCTGGCCAGAGCACTCCTGGGGGATGGAAAGCCGCTAGGGCGGGCGGTATAATAATATTACTGATTATTAGTGGAAAAGCTGGTACAAATAAGCAATTTTATGGCTTTTAAGATTTGTAGTGGGGAGTGTTTGCTTACAGTGTTGTGTCCGTCGCTGCTGCACAGCAAAGTGATTCAGCTGTATGCATCCCTGGCTCACTCTGTGGTTTCAGTCCTGTCTGACTCCCCACCACCCTGTGGACTGTAGCCCTCCAGGATCCTCTGTTCACGGGATTCTCCAGGCAGGAATACTGGAGTGGCTTGCCATGCCCTCCTCCAGAGAGGGAACCAGGGATCGAACCAGCATCTCTTAAGTCTCCTGCCTTGGCAGGCGGCTTCTTTACCACTAGCGCCACCTGGGAAGCCCATGTATACATATATCCCCTCTTTTTTTTTTTTTTTGATTTCCTTCCTGTTTAGGTCACCACAGAGCACTGAATAAGGTTCCCTGTGCTATGCAGTTCAGTTCAGTTCAGTGGCTCAGTCATGTCCGACTCTTTGCAACCCCATGAATCACAGCACGCCAGGCCTCCCCGTCCATCACCAACTCCCAGAGTTCACTCAGATTCATGTCCATCGAGTCAGTGATGCCATCCAGCCAATCTCATCCTTGGTCATCCCCTTCTCCTCCTGCCCCCAATCCCTCCCAGCATCAGAGTCTTTTCCAATGAGTCAACTCTTCGCATGAGGTGGCCAAGGTACTGGAGTTTCAGCTTTAGCATCATTCCTTCCAAAGAACACCCAGGACTGATCTCCTTTAGAATGGACTGGTTGGATCTCCTTGCAGTCCAAGGGACTCTCAAGAGTCTTCTCCAACACTACAATTCAAAAGCATCAATTCTTCGGCGCTCAGCTTTTTTCATAGTCCAACTCCCAATCCATACATGACCACTGGAAAAACCATAGCCTTGACTAGATGGACCTTAGTCAGCAAAGTAATGTCTCTGCTTTTGAATATGCTATCTAGGTTGGTCATAACTTTTCTTCCAAGGAGTAAGCGTCTTTTAATTTCATGGCTGCAGTCACAATCTGCAGTGATTTTGGAGCCCCCCAAAATAAAGTCTGACACTGTTTCCCCTGTTTCCCCATCTATTTCCCATAAAGTGATGGGACCAGATGCCATGATCTTCGTTTTCTGAATGTTGAGCTTTAAGCCAACTTTTTCACTCTCTTCTTCCACTTTCATCAAGAGGCTTTTTAGTTCCTCTTCACTTTCTGCCATCAGGGTGGTGTCATTTGCATATCCGAGGTGATTGATATTTCTCCTAGCAATCTTGATTCCAGCTTGTGCTTCTTTCAACCCAGCGTTTCTCATGATGAACTCTGCATAGAAGTTAAATAAGCAGGGTGACAATATGCAGCCTTGACATACTCCTTTTCCTGTTTGGAACCAGTCTGTTGTTCCATTTCCAGTTCTAACTGTTGCTTCCTGACCTGCATATAGGTTTCTCAAGAGGCAGGTCACGTGATCTGGTATTCCCATCTCTTGAAAAATTTTCCACAGTTTATTGTGATCCATACAGTCAGCTATCTAGGTTGGTCATAACTTTTCTTCCAAGGAGTAAGCGTCTTTTAATTTCATGGCTGCAGTCACAATCTGCAGTGATTTTGGAGCCCCCCAAAATAAAGTCTGACACTGTTTCCCCTGTTTCCCCATCTATTTCCCATGAAGTGATGGGACCAGATGCCATGATCTTCGTTTTCTGAATGTTGAGCTTTAAGCCAACTTTTTCACTCTCTTCTTCCACTTTCATCAAGAGGCTTTTTAGTTCCTCTTCACTTTCTGCCATCAGGGTGGTGTCATTTGCATATCCGAGGTGATTGATATTTCTCCTAGCAATCTTGATTCCAGCTTGTGCTTCTTTCAACCCAGCGTTTCTCATGATGAACTCTGCATAGAAGTTAAATAAGCAGGGTGACAATATGCAGCCTTGACATACTCCTTTTCCTGTTTGGAACCAGTCTGTTGTTCCATTTCCAGTTCTAACTGTTGCTTCCTGACCTGCATATAGGTTTCTCAAGAGGCAGGTCACGTGATCTGGTATTCCCATCTCTTGAAAAATTTTCCACAGTTTATTGTGATCCATACAGTCAAAGGCTTTGGCATAGTCAATAAAGCAGAAATAGATGTTTTTCTGGAACTCTCTTGCTTTTTCCATGATTCAGCGGATGTTGGCAATTTGATCTCTGGTTCCTCTGCCTTTTCTGAAACCAGCTATACAGTAGGTTCTCACTATTATCTGTTTTATACACAGCATCAACAGCGTATATATATCAATCCCAGTCTCCGAATCCATTCCACTCCCCTTTCCCCCTTGTGTCCACATGTCTGCTTTCTACATCTGTGTCTGTTTCTGCTTCATGAATAGGATCACCTCCACCAATTTTTTATGGGTTGCATTTTACTGGAAAGCTGACATGAGGAAGGAGAGAAAAGAAAGAGCAGGCATACACAGAAGTTATTTCCTCGCTATATGGACTCTTTAGGTTAAGTGTGTATAATACTCCAGTCTGAATAAAGCAAAAAGATAAAACATTGAGTTATATGAGTCTTGGTGATTTTATAAGGAACAAATGCAAAAATTAATGATGCTAAAGCTGAAGCTCCAGTACGCCACCTCATGCTAAGAGCTGACTCATTGGAAAAGACTCTGATGCTGGGAGGGATTGGGGGCTGGAGGAGAAGGGGACGACAGAGGATGAGATGGCTGGATGGCATCATGGACTCAATAGACATGAGTCTGAGTGAAGTCCGGGAGTTGGTGAGGGACAGGGAGGCCTGGCGTGCTGTGATTCACAGGGTCGCAGAGTCGGACACAACTGAGCAACTAAACTGAACTGAACTGAATGAACAGGTATGTCAGACTAGATCAGCCTGAAGGGCTGGACCAGTGATCTCAGCAGGTGGTGTCCAGGTAGTTTCACAAATGGATCCTTGCAGGTTTATGGGTGTTTATTTAGGAAATAAATTTTCATAAATTTACTGGGTGTCTTGGGGACTGGGGCTTCCCAGATGGCTCAGTGGTAAAGAAGGAGTGAAGTTGCTCAGTTGTGTGTGACTCTTTGCTATCCCATGGACTGTAGCTTACCAGACTCCTCCGTCCATGGAATTTTCCAGGCAAGAGTACTGGGGTGGGTTGCCATTTCCTTCTCCAGAGGAACTTTCCGACCCGGGGATCGAACTGGGGTCTCCCACATGGCAGGCAGACTCTTTACCCACTGAGCCACTAGGAAAGCCACCAGTGGTAAAGAATCCACCTGCAATGCAGGAGACACAGGAGACGCGATTAGATCCCTGGGTCGAGAAGACCCCCTGGGGGAGGGCATGGCAGCCCACTCCAGTATTCTCGCCTGGAGAATCCCATGGACAGAGGAGCCTGGCGGCTACAGTCCATAGGTCACAAAGAGTCAGACATGACTGAACAACTAAACAACAGCAACAAGCCAGGCAACATGTACTGCTGATAATCATACTAGGGGACCAAGGTGAGCTAAGGTTAGTGGCCTGGATGATAAAGGGAGCCCACGTTCTCCTTCCCACCACAGAGTGACAACCTTTCAGTGGAACAAAGTTTCAGTGATGACCTAGCATGTCTCCAGCACTGGGCTGGCCATCACTGTGCTTTCTCATTAATCTAGATGCAATGTTCCTGCTCCACACCTTCCTCCTCTCTTTCCCCTCCCCTCTCTTCTCCTTTTGTTGTTGTTCAATCACTCAGTCATGTCCAACTCTTTTGTGACCCCGTGGACTGCAGCATGCCAGTCTTCCCTGTCTTTCATTATCTCCAGGAGCTTGCTCAAACTCATGTCCATTGAGTCGGTGATGCCCCAGACCACCATCTCGTTCACTGTCGCCCCCTTTTCCTCCTGCCCTCAATCTTTCCCAGCCTCAGTCTTTTCTAGCGAATCGGCTCTTCACAATAGGTGGCCACAGTATTGGAGCTTCAGCCTCAGCATCAGTCCCTCCAGTGAATATTCAGGACTGATTTCCTTTAGGATGGACTGGTTTGATCTCCTTGCAGCCCAAAGGACTCTCGAGAGTCTTCTCTAACACCACAGTCCAAAGGCAGCAATCTTCAGCGCTCTGCCTTCTTTATGGTTCAACTGTCACATCCATACACGACTACTGGAAAAACCATAGCTTTACCTTGATGGACCTTTGTCGGCAAAGCAATGTCTCTGCTTTTTAATACGCTGTCTAGGTGTGTCAGCTCCTCTTCTCTAGTTGCCTTGTATTGAGTGCTTCCTCTGGGCCAGGCGCTGGGCTGGGCTATGAGGATGCAGCAGTGGCCACGACTGTCCATCTGTGGAGCTCCATATGCCTGGGTCCACCTCTGTCCTGGTTTCCTGTGTGGAAAGCCCACTTCCCTCCCTCCTGTTGTTGGTCCGCACTGGTGGCTCAGAGGTTAAAGCGTCTGCCTGCAGTGCGGGAGACCCGGGTTTGATCCCTGGGTTGGGAAGATCCTCTGGAGAAGGAAATGGCAACCCACTCCAGTACTCTTGCCTGGAAAATCCATGGACTGAGGAGCCTGGTGGGCTACAGTCCATGGGGTCACAAAGAGTCGGACACGACTGAGCGACTTCACCTTCCTCCCACCTGTTAATCCGTCCCCTCTCTTCTTTTACAACTCTGCTCAAAAGCACCCCTCTCTGTGAAGGTCTCCCCTCCCTGCTTCTCCTACCAATTCAGGCCACTCCATTCCCCTGCAGAGCTCTGTCACTTGGATTACAAGTGGCACAATTTTCACTTGGAGGGTGAGTGAAAGGAATTCAGACAAGGGATTCTTTCAGGTTGTTTCCTTTACTCCATTCCTACCCGTCTGTGCGACCTTAGGCAGGGTGCTTAAACTTTCTGCCTCTCTGTTTCAGCCACTTTAAAGCAAAACAAACTAAAAAATAAAATTTAATTAAAAAAAAAATAAATAAAATGGGGATGGTAAAAGCTGCCTGGATTATATATCAGATTGTGGATGTTGAAACCAACAGAAAAGTTACAGAGGACGGGCCACTTTCACCAATTCATTGTTCACAGTGTTTATACTGAATATCAATCACTCATCTAAACACTAGATAGGATATAAAACTGCTGTCCAAGACATTGTATAGTTTGGGAGAAAAACATCAATTTCAAACCATGAAAACTGCTGTGGAAGCTCAGAAGAAGAAAGAAAATTCTGACTGGGGAACTCAGATGCTGTCATGGAGGAGGTGGTGTCTGAGCTGGACCACAAGAAACAGGCTTGACTGAGACATTTGGGGAGACAGATGATGACAGAAAGACAGTGTCTGTGGCAGGAGCATCACAAGCAAATGGCTGGATATGGTGGGGGAGATGGGTATTCTTTTGAGACCCCTAGCAGCAGGCGGTTTAGTTTGGCTAGAGTGTAAGTGTTTGTACAGAATAGTTATCCAAGATAAATCCAGAACTGAGGACGTGCAACATTGTTGAATTCGGATCCCAGAGCTTAGACTTCATTGAGAAGACCTGTAGAAACCATCAAAATTACTTGAATATAGAGCTTCCCAGATGTGGCTAGGTGGTAAAGAATCTGACTGCAATGCAGGAGACCCGGGTTCAATCCCTGGGTTGGGAAGAAAGTACTCAAATACAGGGGGGTACTTTTGGAGGTTTTCACCAGCAGCAAAGTAAAGAAAGTGTAGAGCTGATGCTACACAAGTGCAAATTATAAAGTGCAGTCATAGTAATTTACTGTGTTAGTATTAATAACTATATCCTCTTGTAGATGGTCTCCTTTCTCTGCATCATCTCTTAAGTCCCATATATTCATCATGGCACATTAAGTAGGAAGTATTGATCTAAAGGGATCGATGGGTGAGTTCCAGTTCTACGTTTGTCCACTGAAGCCCCATGCAGTAGCTGTGCAAGGTGTTGGCAAAAAGCTGGGGGAGGGGACCGATCATCTCTAAGCTGAGGATCAGTGTGGCCTCTCTCTCCTCTGTTCCTGCTGAGACTTGAATGGCCAGTCTTGCAGCTTCACAGACACTCACAAACAGAGATGCCGAAACAGCTACTGGAGAAAGCATCTGGCAGGCTCTGAGCAGATGTTACAACGACAGGGACATGAAGCCTGAAAGCCCAGCTGACATCTGAGCATTGCAGCGCTCGGCCTTCTCGACTGTCTCTTAACAGGATCTGCTGGATTCACTGTAAGACAGGAATGATAAGAAACTGCCTGGTTTACATATGTGATCAGAGGTGATCAAGAATGTTCCAGGATCCCACTGGCAGGAAATGAAGAGCTTAGCTACAAGCCTCAGAGAATAAGAGCAGGCATAAAACAAAAGTTTGTTGTTGGTTTGATGCTTGCTGTGCTGAGGGAAGGACATGGAGCTTATGAAGATTAGAGTTCCACTAAACAGTGGATGCTTCCATCAACTAACTGCCTGCTCTGTGTGCTGGGTCCAGAAAACTGTGCCAATTTTTCTCATCATTATATTGTATATAATTATATTGTATTGTATTATACTGTATGCCCATTATATTGTAACTCAGTTTGAGGTCCCCCAAAGATCTTCAGGGCACCCCAGTAATCCTGGTTTCCTTTTTCCCTGATCACTTTTTTTGACTGGAACAGGAAGGGAAGGGGATTGAGAATGGGTAACCAAGACCCAGAGAGAGCAACCAGTGCACATCAGTATATGAATGATTATAAAACAATAAAATGGGGACTTCCCTGGTGGTCCAGTGGTTAAGACTCCCTGCTTGCAATGCAGGAGGTGTTGGCTTAAAGCTCAACATTCAGAAAATGATCATGGCATCTGGTCCCATCACTTCATGGGAAATAGATGGGGAAACAGTGGAAACAAGTGTCAGACTTTATTTTGGGGGGCTCCAAAATCTGCAGATTGTGACTGCAGCCATGAAATTAAAAGACACTTACTCCTTGGAGGAAAAGTTATGACCAACCTAGAGAGCATATTCAAAAGCAGAGACATTACTTTGCCAACAAAGGTCCATCTAGTCAAGGCTATGGTTTTTCCAGTGGTCATGGATGGATGTGAGAGTTGGACTGTGAAGAAGGCTGAGCGCCGAAGAATTGATGCTTTTGAACTGTGATGTTGGAGAAGACTCTTGAGAGTCCCTTGGACTGCGAGGAGATCCAACCGGTCCATTCTGAAGGAGATCAACCCTGGGATTTCTTTGGAGGGAATGATGCTAAAGCTGAAACTCCAGTACTTTGGCCACCTCATGTGAAGAGTTGACTCATTGGAAAAGACTCTGATGCTGGGAGGGATTGCAGGCAGGAGGAGAAGGGGACAACAGAGGATGAGATGGCTGGATGGCATCATGGACTCGATGGATGTGAGTCTGAGTGAAGTCCGGGAGTTGGTGATGGACAGGGAGGCCTGGCATGCTGCGATTCATGGGGTCGCAAAGAGTCGGACATAACTGAGCGACTGAACTGAACTGAAGACAGTCAGATACAAAGTGGCATATTGTGCTATCACTCAGTTTGAATGAGAAACTATCAATAAATACCAGAAACACACAAGGATATTGTCAGGGGCCAGCATGAGGAATCCCACCCGTGACAGAGTCACGTGGCACACTCAGATGCAGAGCAATTTGAGTTATCGGATTTCTCCCTGGTTTTTCCTGAGCATTGTACCCCCAAAATAAGAATTTGTCTGTTTCCCCACTATTCTCTGCCAGTTTCTCAGAAAGAGTTAATTCAAAGCTTTAGCTTCCTGCATTTGAAAGGAGTGTTTCAGCCCAACCCTCCCTTTGATAATGCTCTAGCCTGCCTAACAGGTTCCCCTGACCTTTTACAAGCTTGTGAATTGCTCACAACCCCCCAACTGTGAGGGGCAAAAAGGCCTTGAAGTGTTTTAAAGTTACAAACCTTTTCTAAGAGCCAAAACCCTATTAAGTGATAGGATTTTGCTGTTGCCTCAATGATCACTGCCCGACCTCCTTATTTGCA
Organism: Aepyceros melampus; assembly: GCA_006408695.1. Lineage (NCBI taxonomy): Eukaryota > Metazoa > Chordata > Mammalia > Artiodactyla > Bovidae > Aepyceros > Aepyceros melampus. The sequence goes on from SJXQ01007149.1 coordinate 148,407, forward strand.
CCTGGAAAGTTCAGCTATACAAACAATATTTAGAAAAAGATATGTAGTAGTTTTTTTCTGTTGTTAGTAACACTAGGCTTTTGAGTTAATTGCTTTCTTTTATAAATCATTGTACTCCCTCTTGCTTGCTGTGTCCTTGCTATGTATGAAAGCAACTTTGTTTAGTGCCTCCCGAGAATGGCGCCAGACCTTGGAAAAAATAACACTTATCAGAAAAGAGCTGTAAATTGTTGAATTGGTCTTTTGGCCAGAAGATGATGTAAATTACCTAAGTCTTGTGTATACAATTAGGTATGCAGAGAATAAGCTTGGTCTCGATAAGAGTCAGGGCTGCTGTCATTGCCAAAATCTGTGAAACCCATTGATCTTCACTGTATAAAAAGGACATGTAAAAAATAAAGTTTGGACCAGTTTTCTCAGGAACAGTTTCTCTGAACAGTTTTTCAGGACCAGCTTTTCTCAGATCAGTTTCTTGGATGACTCACTCTCCCGAACTCCTTCTTTAAAGATATCTGGCTCCCCCCATGTCTCTCTCTCTCTGTCCTCTTGTACTCTAATTCCAGGCTGAATTCCCATCTGGAGCGGGAGGCTCACCACGTCTACTTACTTGCCCTGGCTCTAAGTTCTGCGAGAAAAGGGACCCAAAGTGGGGCCCTTTAGAGATTCAAGCGGACGCCGTTGGCCTACGTAGATGGTGCAAATCTCTTGTCTTCAGATTTTATTGGCTTTCCCCGTAAACCAAGTTATTCAGCCTCCTATTTTTCCACTAATTTCCTACTATACTATCCTATCCTGAGCTATCCTATCCTATCCTGTCCTATCCGCCCACTCTGGCCCCGCTTTGAATATCCCAGGGCTGGACCCTGGCAGGATATGAACACTTGATCAACTCCTAGCTTATTTTCAGAGTAGGTACATAATAGTAATTACAACTTGAATATCTTTAAGCATAAGATCAAATAAATGCATCTTCATAATCATTAGTCTCAACTTTTAAGATAAAGTTCTAAGCCCACTATTTCTCCCATTATTTCCCTGAAATTTTTGATCCCTATTGGCAAGGTATTTAATTTAAGTGGTTTTTTTCCTGCTAAGGAAAATAATCCTGTGAGTATTAATGGTGGAATTTCAAGTCAGTAGGGAAAGGATGGACTACACAAAAAAATGGTATTACCGCACATCAGAAACAAAAAGATTAGAGTTAAATATTTAAACATCCAGCTATAAAGTTGTTAGACAACCTATGAATGGACAATTTTATAATATTGAGGTAGAAAGGTCTTTCCAAATAAGACACAAAACCAAGGAGTTATGAGAAATGATTACGTATATGAACCTCTGTAGGCAAAAATTTATTGTAAAGAAAGATAAACAAATATGCAACAGTCTGGTTAAAAATATTTACAGCATACATAACAGACACACTAATAATATTAAAGAACAGTACAAATATTAAAGAACCCAAAATTATTATTCATTTTTGTTATTACTCATTTGTTAATGTAATCAGTTACATTAATAATTTTTTACATTATTCTTAAATTTCTGGGACAAATTCAACTTGGTCATAAAGAATTTTTTAATGCATTGATAGCTTTGGTGTGAATATTTTATTTAGGCTTCTTGTATCTATTTTTAAGTGAGTTTGGTCCATAATTTGCCTGTCTTATAACTTACCAAATTTCATATCAGAGTTCTGCAGGACTTCATCTTTATTCTCTGATGCAATTTATACAAGACAGGATTGTTTATTCCTTGAAGATTTGGTAGAATTCAGTATAACTATCTGATTATATTGTTTGGTTATTTGTTTTGTAGGTAGTTTATAAGCTACTGATGTAAAATTTTTTGATAGTTTTAGGTCTATTCTTATCTAGCTTTATATTCATTCAGTTTTGATGTTACATTTTATCTGTTACAAATATATTGTCATACAGTTAATTATGGTTACCCAATAATTTAATCTAAACTATATATACTAGCAATTCTTAGTTTTCACTTTTACTTTTTTGGGGTTTTTTCTGTGTGTTCTCTTCTATTTAAACAACATTGCTTAAAATAAACAAAATTGTCTTTTATTACTTTTTTTATAAAACAGGTTTTTAAGTTATTTTCATCTATTATTTTTTCTTGTTTCATCAATTATTACCTTTCTCATACCAATTATTACCATACTTCCTTTTTTTTTCTATTTCCACTAGATTAACTCATTGCTCTTTTTTTTTAACTTCTTATTTTTTTTAACTTTATTTTACTTTACAATACTGTATTGGTTTTGCCATACATCAACATGAATCCACCACAGGTGTACACATGTTCCCAATCCTGAACTCCCCTCCCACCTCCCTCCCCATACCATCTCTCTGGGTCATCCCAGTGCACCAGCCCCAAGCATCCTGTATCCTGCATCAAACCTAGACTGGCGATTCGTTTCTTATATGATATTATACATGTTTTGATGCCATTCTCCCAAAATAACTTCTTGATTTAGACCTTTACTTCATTAATTTCAGCCTTCTTTATTTCCAATATACATCACTGGAGATATATAAGCAGATTCTGGAGATACATGGACTCTTATAATTACTTTTTTACCTGCTTAATCTATTTTAGATAGATATATTAAAACCTCCTACTCTAAATGTATACAACCCCCTTATAATTCAAGCAGTGGTTCCATTCTATGGCTTGGATGGAAATGCTAGGTGTAATTCAGATGAGAGTTATTTCATATTCCTCATGAATTATTCCCTTAGTAATGAAAGAATGATCTTTGTCTTGGGTCTTCTTTGGTTGCCATTAATCTGGCCACCCTGGCTTTCTCCTAGATATCCTCTGATTGGTATGTGTTTCTCCATCCTTTTCTTTTCAACCTTGGTCTGTCATTAAGTTTTAATACTCTTCCCATAACATCAGGCTGTGCTTTCCCTGGTTCATTCTCCCCCTCCAAGATCTTTTGTAATCCTGAGTTCTGGAATGTTAATGTGTCCAAGTGACACGCATATCCAAATATCTAGATGGAAGCAAGAAGTCCTTAAGGGAATTTTGGATGGTCATGAAAGCCGGTTAGAGCCCCCTGGTTTGCATCTAGAGACAGGCAGTAAATAGCATGAGATCTGCAGGCTCCTACTGGCCCAGGCAGGCCATGTACAGCTCATGTGTGGCGGACAAAGTCACTGCAGGAAGATCCTTGTTTTAAAGTCAGAACCCATGAAATTCTTCTGCCTTCTGATATTTACAGGACCAGTAGATGAGGGTGTTGCTTCTTGAAACAGAAAGAGAAGGTCTAAGATGAATGGATAAAGAAGATGTGGTACGTATGTACAGTGGAATACTGCTGCTGTTGCTGCTAAGTCGCTTCAGTCGTGTCCGACTCTGTGCGATCCCATAGATGGCAGCCCACCAGGCTCCCCTGTCCCTGGGATTCTCCAGGCAAGAACACTGGAGTGGGTTGCCATTTACAATGGAATACTACTCAGCTATAAAAAAAGAATGAGATAATGCCATTTGCAGCAACATGGATGCAATTAGAGATTATCATACTAAGTGAAGTAAATCACAGAAAGACAAATATCATACAAGATCACTTATGCACAGAATCTAAATGACACAAATGAACCTATCCACAAAACAGAAAGAGACTCATGGACACAGAGAACAAACTTGCAGCTGCCAAGGCAGAGGAGTCAGGGGAGGGCTGGGATGGGAGGCTGAGGTTAGCGACGTGAGCTTTTACATAAAGAATAGATAAGCAGCAAGGTCCCACTATATAGCACAGAGAACTATGGTCATTATCCTATGATAAACCATAATGGAAAAGAATATACATATATACATGAAAGTGAAAGTGTTAGTCACTCAGTCATGTCCAACTCTGACTCTTTGCGACCCCATGGACTGTAGCCTGCCAGGCTCCTCTGTTCATGGGATTTTCCAGGCAAGAATACTGGAGTGGGTTGCCATTTCCTTCTCCAGGGGATCTTCCCAATCCAGGGATCGAATCCAGGTCTCCCACATGGCAGCCATATTTTTTACCATCTGAGCCACCAGGGAATACATATATATACACACACACACATATATGAATGTATATGTATATGTATATAACTGAATCACTTTGCTGTACAGCAGAAATTTACACAACATTGTAAATCAACTATCAGCTCAAACTGATCAAACCAGATCAAAGCAACTATCAGCTCAGTTGCTCAGTCGTGTCCAACTCTTTGCCACCCCATGGACTACAGCACACCAGGTTTCCCTTTCCATCACCAACTCCCGGACCTTGCTCAAACTCATGTCCATAGTGTGAGTGATGCCATCGAACCATCTCATTCTCTGTCGTCCCCTTCTCCTCCTGCCTTCAATCTTTCCTAGCATCAACTATACTTCAAACACACACACATATATGAATGTATATGTATATGTATATAACTGAATCACTTTGCTGTACAGCAGAAATTTACACAACATTGTAAATCAACTATCAGCTCAAACTGATCAAACCAGATCAAAGCAACTATCAGCTCAGTTGCTCAGTCGTGTCCAACTCTTTGCCACCCCATGGACTACAGCACACCAGGTTTCCCTTTCCATCACCAACTCCCGGACCTTGCTCAAACTCATGTCCATAGTGTGAGTGATGCCATCGAACCATCTCATTCTCTGTCGTCCCCTTCTCCTCCTGCCTTCAATCTTTCCTAGCATCAACTATACTTCAATAAAAATGTATATTAAAGGTTCTTAGAGATCTTGTATTAAAAAGAAAGAGAGAGAAAAGGAAAAAGTCTAAGATCTAGGGAAACAATGATTAAATAAACAAGCAGCATACATTTTTGAAGTCCATGTACCCCTGAAATCTCCCTGCATACCATCACTTAGACAACATATTGCGCTTGAAAATTGCTGAGTGGCCTCTAATCTCCCTTGCCATTCTAAAGAGTCTTTGTTTGCGTAAAATCAGCTTTGACTCACATCCCTAAAACCCGGAAACAATCAGGCAGGAGAACCAGAGGAACATCGAGTGTGAGCCAAGCAGCTAGATTGCCCCTTCCTTCTCCAGTTCATCCCTTTTGTTGGTTTTCCAGGAACTCTGAGATTCCTGCTGCTGTAAGCACAGCTTAAGAAGAGACACAGATCCCTGGTTCAGGAAGATTCTCTGGAGGAGGGCATGGCAACCCACTCCGGTATTCTTGCCTGGAGAATCCCATGGACAGAGGAGCCTGGTGGGCTACAGTCCATGGGCCGCAAAGAGTCAGACACGACTGAAGTGACTTAGCATACACACATATACACACGAACCAGGGCATAGGTCCTTTTTTGGTTGTCAGTTTTATCGGAATCCTTCTGTGGAATTTTTTTTGGTGTAGACTGGTTAGACGTCTCAAGGAAAGGAACCCCTGAGACCCACAACTGGCACAGAGGGAAGAGAAGTGACCTAGAATCAGGATATTCGGGTTAAAACTACAGTTTAGGTTCCAATCGGCTTTGGAAATGTCCTTTATCTTCATGGTCTGAAACAGAACATCTACAGACCGGGAACTATGATCCATGCTCTGTTAACCTTATTAGTGTGTTGACTTTTTTGCTTGTCTGTTTATTGAATGCTGCTAAAGCATAGGCCTATGACTCTGAGGCCTGTAAATAAAGGAGTTGGGATCTGACAAAGCCTGGAAGACACAAGGTTATTAAATTGAAAGAAGACCATGACAAGAGGATTTGTGACATGAGCCAATTCCCACGTCATGTGGAAGCTGTCGGACTGGTAGACAGGGACACATCTGATCAGCAACAGGAAGGAGCCCAGGTGCTGAGGCTCCTTTAAGGGGAAGGAGGGAGGATGTGCCTTCTTGTCCAAGGTGGAACCGTTTTGAGTAAATGTAGACACTATTAGTAACTATGCCTGGACACTGGGTGTAGACACGGCTGTCCTGGGCAAACCAAGATGGCTGGCCATCCCCCTTAGGAGATGAAGAAAGAGTAGAAGGTACTTTCCCTTTGGTTCTTCCCTGGTGGCTCAGTGGTAAAGAATCTGCCAGCCAATTCAGGAAAATTGGGTTGGATCTCTGAGTTGGGAAGAGCCCTTGAAGAAGAAAATGGCAACCCATTCCAGTATTTTTGCCCGGGAAATCCCATAGACAGAGGAGCCTGGAGGGCTACAGTTCATGGGGTCACAAAAGAGTGGGACGTAACTTGGTGATGGAACAACAGCAACTTTTCCTTCACATCTGTGAACTTCTCTATGGAGAGGTTGGTAGAGTTTTCAAAAATCTCTGTGATATAGGCCAGAAGGCCCTGGAGAAAGGAGAGGTTTGTAGTAGACTACTGCCTTCCACACCCCAGTCTCAGCCCTCCCATCCACAAAATGCCCATCAACCCAGAACTGACAAAGCCTCAAAGCTTCTTAAATTACAGGAGCTCAGGGCCTGAAAGTCTCCTGTTCAGGAGCCCAAGACAGTTGGATGAGAGAAATATAAATAAAGCCCCGTGGAGCCTCCCTCCAAAGGCTTGGTTCACAAGACACCTCTGAGCCCTTGCTACAACAATTTCCTTGGATGATGCCCGGCCGTCCAGATGGTGAGCCGGGTAAACAAGAAGTCCCTGTTCTCCGTCAGCGTCAGCACGCGCCTCGCTTGGGGCATCTGCCGAGCTGGCGATGGGAGCTCCGTTTACAGCTTGGCCCTCCTCAGCGCACCAGAAATGTGTCCTTGTGTAAACACCAGAGCCTCCTCCAGGAGGACACGTGGACGGGGCAGTGAACACCTTGCCCCAGGGGCCTGGGAGAACAGAAGCTTACCCGCCTCTCCCTCCACCAGCCCTTTCGCCAGCCTCACAACCCTCCAGCAGCCTCCAGGCCCCCAAATGCAGGAAGACACCCAACTGCTTCCATTTCTATGAATTCAAATGGCCTGCCAATTTTTCTGAATGTGTATTCAGCTGCTACCCTTTTATCCTCATTGGCTCTGCCTTTTACCAGCTCTGTGACCACAGGCCAGTCATTAACCTCTCTGGATCTCCCTTTTCTCAAACAAATAACAAAATAATACTGCTGATTTCACAAGGTTCTCTCCTTGCTAGTAGAACTTCAGAAAATATGTGTGACAGAAGAAAACGGGTATGTGTTAGTCACTTAGTCGTGTCCAACTCTTTCCAACCCCATGAACTGTAGCCCACCAGGCTCCCTTCCTCTGTCCATGGAACTTACCAGGCAAGAATACTGGAGTCAGTAGCCATTTCCTTCTCCAGGCAATCTTCCTGACCAAGAGACAGAACCTGGGTCTCCTGCATTGCAGGCAGATTCTTTGCCATTTGAGCCACTGAGGAAGTCTGCATATGGGTATGGGAGTGGTAAAATAGAGTTACCATCTGATCTGGCAGTCCCCTCCTGGGCACATATCTGGAGAAAACTCCAATTCTAAAAGATACGTGTATCCCATGTTCATTACAGCACTATTTACAATAGCCAAGACATGAAACCAACGTAAGCATGTATCTACAGATGACTGGATAAAGGAGATGTGGTCTGTATAAACAATGGAATACTTCTCAGCCATAAAAAGAACAAGGTAATGCCATTTGTGGCAACATAGGCTGGACCTAGAGATTATCACACTAAGTGAAGTCAGAGAAAGACAAATGTCATATGATATCACTTATACATGGAATCTAAAAAAACAAAATGACATAAATGAATTTATTTACAAAACAGACTCACAGAGACTTGGAAAACAAATTTATGGTTACCAAAGAGGAAAGAGAAGGGGGGGATAAATTAGGAGTTTGGGATTATTTAAACACTATTATATATAAAAGAGATAAACAATAAGACCTACTGTATAGCACGAGAAACTATATTCAATATCTTGCAATAACCTATAATGGAAAAGAATCTGAAAAAGGAATATATGTGTGTGTGTGTGTGTGTGTGTGTGTGTAACTAAGTCACTTTGTAGTACACCTGAAGGTAACACAACATTGTAAATCAACTGTACTTCAATAAAAAGAAAGAAAGGAAGAAAGAAAGAAAATATATGTAAAAATAGCCTTTTTGACCCTGAGTTCCGTGTTTCTGGTGATAGAGATCCCTTCCCTGATTAAGGAGGGTAATTTCATACAGGAAATTTATTTCCTGGTTTCAGGAAATAAAGTATTTTTCTTTTACCTGCTATTTCTTATGCAACTTTCATTTAAAATGATAAAACACTGACGTTGCATCTTTGGGGGTGGCCTGAATGCCATCCACTGCTTACTTTTTTAAATTATTTTTTATTTCTGTATTTTTGGCTGGGCTGCGTTGGGTTTTCTCTAGTTGCTGTGAGCAGGGGCTACTCTCTAGTTGGGGTGCATGGGTTTCTCACTGTGGTGGCTTCTCTTATTGCACAGCATGGGCCCTAGGGGAAGCAGCTTCAGTAGCTGTGGTGCACGGGCTTAGGAGACCTGTGGCCTGTGGGATCTTCCCAGACCAGGGATTGAACCTGTGTCTCCTGCAGCAGGTGGACCACCAGAGAAGCCCCACTCCTTACTGTTTCACTTTCACCTTGCAAGCAGGACTCATGGTCTGTTGCCTGCTCCCACCCCTGATTTATTCTCAGTGCCTCAGTGGTGGTCCTTCTCTTCTGTTGACCATAGTCTCCATGCCTGGCCTCCCACTTATGTCAGATGAATGAATGAACAATTGATTAAATGAATACCAGGACCATAGAAGCATTTTGGAAATTGAACAATGGCATATAACCTTGTAGCCGATGCATTGGATTTGAGACATCCAAATTCATCCATCACCATAGGAGATCTGCTGTTGTTCAGTCACTAAGTCATGTCTAACTCTTGCAATTCCATGGACTGCAGAATGCCAGCCTCCTCCGTTCTTCACTGTCTCCCAGAGTTTGCTCAAATTCATGTCCAAGAAGATTTGTACTCACTATTAAAAATGTGCCCTGACATTATTTTCCCAGTTCTGGTAGGAAGATGTAACCCATAAGCCTCAGAAGCCAGAGGAAATTTTTACTACCACTGAATGTTAAATCTCTCTTGAAGGGGATCCAGGCAGAGATCAGAGTCTGTCCTCGTAAACAGAGCCCATCCATACACGTGGCTCTGCCGCCAGGATGCCAGTTTCCATCCCTCACCAATCCCTGAGTGTCCAAGTGGGTCAGCTGTGGTCTGGGTAACTCATTCTGCCTCTCTGGAGGAAGGATCACCCCCAGTGTCTATGTGGATACAGGCCAGGGGAAGGCACAAGGGTCATACAGAAGTGTGGACCCCACTCCTGCTGGCTTGTTAGAACCAACTAATAACTTTTCAGGAATTCTGCAGCCCTGTTGATAATCCCTTGGTAGCCTGAGATCAGCCACAACAGGGGTATTAATGCCAAGGATATTTGCAAATGCTCCAAATCTGGGCTTTTTCTCTCTAGAGGGATGGTTTTTACCATTTGTCCACATCCTCTAGTGGGCACATCCCCCCCATTCTGAGCCCCAAGGGAAGCCAGAATAACATGGAACCTGTGAGCCTCAGCTGCTGCTTCTGCAAAATGGAGGAATTTGCCTTGTCTCCCACGTTGTGGACAAGCACAGCCTTATCCGTGGGTGCAAGAGAGGGCCTTCTTCCTGCTGGCAGGCTTTGAAGGAATACAGAGAGAATGTCTCCATCCAGACCTGAACCACTGCAGGTACTTTCCTGAATACAAATCTGACCTTGCCATTTCTCTGCTCAAAAAACTTTGATGATTCTGTTGCCTCCAGGTTGTAGTCAAATAAACCCTTCTTCATTCTCTCATCCAGTCTGCCTCTCAAGTTTCATCTCCTTCCCCCAGCCCCTCCTCTCTGCACCCCAGTCACCAGTTCTGGGCACTTTTCAGATATGCCTGGTGGACTGCTCCCTATGCCCTCTTTCCTGGATAAGAGCATCTTCACTTTGTGGGAGCGGGCTAGGCCCATTATCTGGATTCAGAATCTAGAGTGCATGAAGGGCAGCCAGGGAGTAAAGACATGGTGGAGGTGTTGATTTAGGGTTGGCTGTGGAGGCAGGCTTCCTGCCTGAGAGACTCAGTCCTACTGCCTCCCTGCTATGTGACATAGAGCAAGTTACTTAACCACTGTGAGCCTCAGATTTCTTGCAAACTGGGAATAATACTAGTATCTGCTTCATGGGATAGGTGTGAAGATGAAACAAGCTCTTGTACATTAACAGTTCAGCTCAGAGTACAGAATTAGCATTGAGACCTTTTAGAACTAACACCCAAAAAAGATGTCATTTTCATTATAGAGGACTGGAATGCAAAAGTAAGAAGTCAAAAACACCTGGAGTAACAGGCAAATTTGGTCTTGGAGTTCAGAATGAAGCACGGCAAAGGCTAATAGAGTTTTGCCAAGAGAACGCACTGGTCATAGCAAACACCCTCTTCCAACAACACAAGAGAAGACTCTACACATGGACATCACCAGATTGTCAACACCAAAATCAGACTGATTATATTCTTTGCAGCCAAAGATGGAGAAGCTCTATATTGTCAGCAAAAACAAGACCAGGAGCAGACTGTGGCTCAGATCATGAACTCCTTATTGCCAAATTCAGACTTAAATTGAAGAAAGTGGGGAAAACCACAGACCATTCAGGTATGACCTAAATCAAATCCCTTATGATTATACAGTGGAAGTGAGAAATAGATTTAAGGGACTAGATCTGATAGATAGAGTGCCTGATGAACTATGGACGGAGGTTCATGACATTGTACAAGAGACAGGGATCAAGACCATCCCCATGGAAAAGAAATGCAAAAAAGCAAAATGGCTGTCTGAGGAGGCCTTACAAATAGCTGTGAAAAGAAGAGAAATGAAAGCAAAAGAGAAAAGGAAAGATATAAGCATCTGAATGCAGAGTTCCAAAGAATAGCAAGAAGAGATAAGAAAGCCTTCTTCAGCGATCAATGCAAAGAAATAGAGGAAAACAACAGAAGGGGAAAGACTAGAGATCTCTTCAAGAAAATTAGAGATACCAAGGGAATATTTCATGCAAAAATGGGCTCAATAAAGGGCAGAAATGGTATGGATCTAACAGAAGCAGAAGATATTAAGAAGAGATGGCAAGAATACACAGAAAAAATATACAAAAAAAATCTTCATGACCCAGATAAACACGGTGGTGTGATCACTCACCTAGAGTCAGACATCCTGGAGGGTGAAGTCAAGTGGGCTTTGGAAGTATCACTACTAACAAAGTTAGTGGAGGTGATGGAACTCCAGTTGAGCTATTTCAAATCTTAAAAGATGATGCTGTGAAAGTGCTACACTCATTATGCCACCAAATTTGGAAAACTCAGCAGTGGCCACAGGACTGGAAAAGGTCCGTTTTCATTCCAATGCCAAAGAATGCTCAAACTACCACACAATTGCACTCATCTCACACACTAGTAAAGTAATGCTCAAAATTCTCCAAGCCAGGCTTCAGCAATACATGAACCTTGAACTTCCAGATGTTCAAGCTGGTTTTAGAAAAGGCAGAGGAACCAGAGATCAAATTGCCAACATCCACTGGATCACCGAAAAAGCGAGAGAGTTTCAGAAAAACATCTATTTCTGCTTTATTGACTATGTCAAAGCCTTTGACTGTGTGGATCACAATAAACTGTGGAAAGTTTGAGAGATGGGAATACCAGACCACCTGACCTGCCTCTTGAGAAACCTGTATGCAGGTCAGGAAGCAACAGTTAGAACTGGACATGGATCAACAGACTGGTTCCAAATAGGAAAAGGAGTACGTCAAGGCTGCATGTTGTCATCCTGCTTATTTAACTTCTATGAGGAGTACCTCATGAGAAACCCTGGACTGGAAGAAGCACAAGCTGGAATCAAGCTTGCTGGGAGAAATATCAATAACCTCAGATATGCAGATGACACCACCCTTATGGCAGAAAGTGAAAAGGAACTAAAAAGCCTCTTGATGAAAGTGAAAGACGAGAGTGAAAGAGTTGGCTTAAGGCTCAACATTCAGAAAACTTAAGATCATGGCATCCAGAACCATCACCTCATGGGAAATAGAGGGAAAACAGTGGAAACAGTGGCCCCAAAACATCAGACTTTATTCTTTGGGGCTCCAAAATCACTGTAGATGGTGACTGCAGCTATGAAATTAAAAGATGCTTACTCCTTGGAAGGAATGTTATGACCAACCTAGACAGCATATTCAAAAGCAGAGACATTACTTTGCCAACAAAGGTCCATCTAGTCAAGGCTATGGTTTTTCCTGTGGTCATGGATGGATGTGAGAGTTGGGCTGTGAAGAAGGCTGAGCGCAGAAGAATTGATGCTTTTGAACTGTGGTGTTGGAGAAAACTCTTGAGAGTCCCTTGGACCGCAAGGAGATCCAATCAGTCCATCCTAAAGATCAGTCCTGGGTGTTCATTGGAGGGACTGATGTTGAAGCTGAAACTGTAATACTTTGGCCACCTGATGTGAAGAGCTGACTCATCTGAAAAGATCCTGATGCTGGGAAAGATTGAAGGTGCGAGGAGAAGGGGATGACAGAGGATGAGATGGCTGGATGGCATCATCGACTTAATGGACATGAGTTTCAGTAAACTCCAGGAGCTGGTGATGGACAGGGAAGCCTGGCATGCTGCAATTCATGGGGTCACAAAGAGTCAGACACAACTGAGCGACTGAACTGAACTGAACTGAAGCATTACCTGATATGAACATCATCACTATCACCACCATCATCATCACTATCACTACATCATCATCAACATCATGACTACCATCACCACCATCACCACCACCATCAACCTCATGACTATCACCAGCACCATCAACATCACCATCATCGTCACAATCATGACCATCATCACCACCATCATCACCATCACCACCATCATCACCATCACCACTGTTATCACAACATCACCATCATCACCATCACCACTGTTATCACAACATCACCATCATCACCATCACCACTGTTATCACATCACCATCATCACCATCACCACTGTTATCACAACATCACCATCATCACCATCACCACTGTTATCACAACATCACCATCATCACCATCACCACTGTATCACAACACCATCATCACCATCACCACTGTTATCACAACATCACCATCATCACCATCACCACCATCATTATCACTATCATCATCATCATCAACATGACCATCATCTCCACCATCATCACTATCACCACTGTTATCATCCACATCACCACCATCATCATGATCACTACCGTCAGCAGCAGCAGCATGACCATGATCACCACCATCATGACTATCATCACTACCATCACCACCATCATCACCACCACCACCATCATCACCCCCATCACCATCACCACCATCATCACCACCACCATCATCACCACCACCATCATCACCACCATCATCACCACCACCATCGTTAATATCACCATCATTATCACCATCATGACCGTCATCACCATCAACGTCACTGTTATTATTAGCCTCAGATCGTCATCATCACTGTTATTCCCAGAAGCAACACCTTAAGACTGTAAGTCAGTCTCTGTCCGTGCATTCTTCTGATTTCTGTCCTTAGGTGGAATGTCTCTGGACCAGAAAAATCTCAGGGAAGGACATGGTTCAGTGCCCTTCACTCCCTTCCTGCTATATGGGCAAGGACAGACTTTGGAGACTCTTGGGACCAAGTTAACAGTGTGGACCTCCCAAGTCCCTTATAAAAACCCACACTATGGTCAGATAGATAACCTAGTAGACAAACAGGAACCCTTATTTTAAAACACACAGAGGCACGCAATGGTTCCTACAAATGGAATTTGGCCCAGGGCTCTCCTACCCTGCATATTTCAGTGTTAGCTCAGCCAGAGCCCTTAGCAGACCATATCCTCCCAGAAGCTGCATCTTTGACCAGAAGCTCAGTGCTGGAACTGTGCTGCTCTGGAAATTTCCAGGGCAGCAGAAGCGCCCTGGAGATCTGGTGGTTCATCACACATGACTTGAAAGGGGAGAGGATGACCCAGGGAAAGTGAAAGTGCTGTGAAAATTAGAAATTACTCCCCATGTTCTCTTGCTGCAGTGCCACAGACTTCAGCAGCCCTTATGATACTGAAAGTCCCCAGCTTACCGGCTCCTCTGCACCTGACTCATTTTAAAATAAAGGCTGGAGAAGAGGAGTTCCTTCACCTTATATTCAGGCCATCTGCACATCTGAAGGACCATTAAGGAGAGTCTGACAGAGCAGGCGATAGACTTTAGGAAGCTTGTCTTCTGGGGAGGAAGAAATTCTAGACTAGCACCAATGGCAGCATCAGCGGGGAAGAGAGGAGGCGTATGTGTCACTCAGGGCACCCAGCTCCCAGGACCTGTACCTGAATCCCAGCTGGAGGCTGGGGAGAAGCGATGGGGATGGACTTGATAAGCAGTAAATACTGAGAGTTTTTCCCCTAAAATCTGTGAGGTATGGGCTACACAGAGCAGCCTGGGGTGATGAAGCTGCTCTTCGTTCAGGCTCAGGTGGGGAACTTTTCAAGGCGGGAGCTGCAGCGGATGATGGAGGAGAATGAGGGATAATCATGGCATGAGAGGAAAACAATGATGGGACCGCGCACTTGCTGCCAGAACAGTCTTAGAGCATCCGACACTCAAAACCATGTGAGAGGAATCTTCAAGGAACAGAGTTTCCTCTTAGAATGGACAAAGGAAATACAAGGGTTTGTCTCTAACTGTGATCTGACATGTAACCAGGTTGGTCCCAGTCCTAGAGAAAAAGGACCATGCTCAGCTCCACACTGCGCTTCCACATGGGTGGCTCAGTGGTAAGGAAATCACCTGCCAAATCAGAAGACACAGGTTTGATTGATCCCTGGGTCAGGAAGATCCCCTGGAGGAGGAAAAGGCCAACCACTCCAGTTTTCTTTCCTGGGAAATCCCATGGACAGAAGAGCCTGGCAGACTATAGTCCATGGGATTGCAAAGAGTCAGACATGACTTAGTGACTAAACAGCAACAATTCCACATTGTCCTGTTGTGCAAATCCTGCTTCACTCTTTACTACCTGCAGGCAGTTGGCAAATTACCCAAGTGACTGTCCCCACTTCTTCATCTACAATAGAACCTATCTCCAGGCAGTTAAATGGGCAGTAAATGGATTAATACATGTAAAGTGCTTTGAGTGGGATTGGCTTCCCAGGTGGCACTAGTGGTTAAGAACCCTCTGCCAATGCAGGTAAGATGTAAGACATGCTGGTTTGATCCCTGGATCAGGAAGATCCCCTGGAGAAGGGAATAGCAATCCACTCCAGTATTCTTGCCTGGAGAATCCCATGGACAGAGGAGCCTGGCGAGCTACAGTCCATGGGGTCGTACAGAGTTGGACATGATTGAAGCAACTTGGCACAGCACACAAGTAAGTGCTCCCTAAGAGTAGCATCCACCACTTTCATCAGCATCAAAGAGAAGAAGACTGGCATGAGGGTCGCCTTGAGTCAGGGTTGGACTCCCGGCCCCACCCCCCTTATCAACAGTGAGATGTTGGGGACTGTAACTCCTCTGTGCCTCTTGAAGTGAAGTGAAGGTGAAAGTTTAAGTCACTCAGTCATGTCCAACTCTTTGAGACCCCATGGACTATAGCCCACCAGACTCCTCTGTCCATAGCATTTTCCAGGCAAGTATATTGGAGTGGGTTGCCATTCTCTTCTTCAGGGGATCTTCCCAACCCAGGGATTGAACCCGGGTCTCCTGCACTGCAGGCAGATTCTTTATCATCTGAGCCATCACTAATACCCACCCAGAAGGTTGTCCCAGGGTTTCAGGGGCCTGTGTCAACGACTGGGATCTAGTTCACGGGGAGCCCCAGAGAGTCCGCATTCACAACGTTGGTTCAGTGTCTGGCAGTCCTGCAGCTGTGTCCCAGCAGCTGTCCCCCATGCCCCGAACTCCAGTTCAGTGAGCTCACCCAGCTCAGCGCTCAGCTCACTGCAGTGCCCCTCTGCATGGAGCACTCCCCTTGCCCTGTTTCTCCAGGGTAACTGGGTGTTCAGTGCAGGTGGGAGTCAGGGTGACTGATGCTCTGGCATCAGATCAGTCCTCCTGCCGATGAGCCCTGGTGAAGACTTTGGCTCCACTGGGCACAAGGGGACGCAGCCATCATCACCTCCTGGAGATGCAAAGTGTCTCTTTTTGTCAAGTGGGTTCTTTACCGCTCCTGGTCTGGGTCCTGCTGAGAGCCAACATCTTCACAGGCAATGAGCCCTCCAGCTGGCTGGGAGCCTGGGACATTGTTTGCTGATCTGTCCACCCCGAGTTTCAGATTGTAAAGAATCTGCCTGCAGTGCAGGAGACCCAGGTTCGATCCCTGGGTTGGGAAGATCCCCTAAAGGAAGAAATGGCAACCCACTCCAATATACTTGCCTGGAAAATGCTATGGACAGAGGAGTCTGGTGGGTTACAGTTCATGGGGTCACAAAGAGTCGGGCATGACTGAGAGACTAACACTTACCCCTCAGAGTCAGGAAAGCACTTGCTCCCTGGCCTGGGAGGGAATATAATGCTTTCCTCTCATTTTGAGGTAGAGCAGGCGGATGGTCCCTGGGACTCCCGGAATCATAACCCTGGAGCAGGGGACCCAGGTTCTGCTGCCTGTCTCTCACGGGCTGTGTGACTCTGGGCAGGTGGCCTCACCTCTCTGGGCTTCGATCCCCTCTTCTGCACAAATATGGGGCTTAGTTCTGAGGACCTCTTCAGTCCCTTCCTGCTGAGCTTCTGAATCGCTTGTTATTCTAGGGCCAAAACTGATCTCGTCTGTGTGTGTTTGGTCACCTCCCTGAATGCTCTGCTCGAGGGAGAGGGAGTCAGAGAGAAAGCTTCCCTAGGGGTGCCTCCACCATGGCACATTTTCTTTTTTTTTATTAATTCATTCAGCAAATACACATTCAGTGCTTAAAATATGCCAGTGCTGCCCTGGGCATTGAGGGACTTGTCATGAACAGAGGAAAGGAAAGTCTTGTCCTGATGGGACTTATGTTACTGGAGGCAGATAATGAACAGGAGATGGGAGGATGTGTGTGTGTCTGATGGTGAGAAACCTCAGCCAGGAGGGACACATGGGTAAGGAGAGGGGATGACGATCTCACATGGAAGTGGGCAGCGGAGCCCCACTGATAAAGTCAGATGATGGAGCAGACACTCCAGAAAGAGGGGGCCCTGGGCTCTGTGGAGCCTGACCCCAACGTGCCAGGCGAGGAGGGCATGCTGAGATTGGCCTGATTCCAGGTGGGTCACGGTGGGGAAGCTGCAGAGCATGGGCATCTCTTTGGGGCACCCAGGACTGGGCCCCTTGCCCTCCCACAGCAGGGAGGCCAGGCCGACCTGGATGGTCTGCAGCGCAGGCAGAGTCCAGGGAGGGCGGTGCTGCCAGCCCCAACGGGCCACAGCAGCATCCTCAGAGCCCTCGGCCAACTGGCCAGGCAGTGGTCGGCTAATGAGCTGGAATCCAGGACTCCCTCCATCCCTGCCTCCCTCCTCCTCTCCTCCGGGTGCAGCCAGAGGTGGTGGGGAAGGGCAGGGGCAGGACCAGGGGGCACCAAGGCCCTGGTCATTTTCAAAGCAGCCTGGTGGATTCAGTTCCAGGAGGAGGGAGAAAGGAGAGGCGTGGAAGGACCTGGACCTCCTGAAAGGCGTCCTCTGTCCTTCCCTAGGTGCAGAGCAGAGAGAGAGAGAGAGAGGAGACTTCCGTTCAGCCGTGAAATGTTTTCACCAACTCTATCTGGAATTTTCCAGCCCTTCTCCTCTCCCCACCTGCCCCATCCAGTCCCACAGGCCGTGGTGGGAAAGCCTAAGGGAGCTGGAGGGCAGGTCTGTTGGCCCCCTCAGCACCTCCACCCATCAGCGTCTCTGTCCAGGTGGCTCAGAATGGAGCCTGAGTTTTCCTAGAAGCAGCCTTGCCCTGGGTCCCCGGTTCCTCCTCTTTCTGCCCCTCCTGTGGAGCCTGCAATCAACGGATCCTTGCCTGGCCACTTCTCCACCTCCGGCCACTGCCTGGGGCCCCCTCAGCCTCTCTCCTCACCCAGGGCTGGCCTCCTACTGGACTCATTGCCCAAAACCTTCCAGAATCAAGTTCTCCTCTGCCAGGGGGACCATGGAAGGAGGGGATGGGGAGGGACGTGAGTGTAGAAATTAAAGAAACAGAGAAGGAACGCAGTACGCTAAACCAATGGCACATGAAGGCAGTGTCGTTGCGACTGCCAGAGCAGACTGTCCTGGCTCCTGGGCTGCTCGATGGAGGAGGAAGCAGGGTGGAGTCTCCATAGACCCCACACCACCGCCTGGGACCCAGCCTCTGCCAGTCCTCCCTAGGCCTTCCCGGACCACCCTCTCATCTTCAGGAAGGCTTCTCCCACCTAACTCCAAAAGTTCTCTTGGGGGACACTGGATGCTTTAGCCTCCGTAAGGGCTTTAAAAATAGACTGTGGATCCCCTGCAAAAAAAAAAAAAAAAAAAAAAATCTGTGGCTAAAAATAGTTCTCAGCATCTAAGGAAGGGGAAAAAAAAAAAACTGCAGCAAAATTAAACAGGAGCAGAGA
>SJXQ01007149.1:167044-213138 GCA_006408695.1 Aepyceros melampus
AAAAAAAAAAAAAAAAAATCTGTGGCTAAAAATAGTTCTCAGCATCTAAGGAAGGGGAAAAAAAAGAAACTGCAGCAAAATTCAACTGGAGCAGCGACTTTCCTGCCTCTGACTTTCCGGGTCAGTTACAGCGCTGGGGACGGCGGAGCGGGAAGGGGCGGGGCGGGGTCCTTCAAGGACCCGCATCAGCATCTCACTCCGCGGAGAAGGGCCCTGGACCACGCATGCTTCCTGACTGCGGGCTGCCAGACCCCTGCCTGGTCCCAGCCTGCAGGCTGCACTGGAAGCAGCAGCAGCTGGAGTCCGCCGTGGAGGTGGGCAAGTGCCAGAGGGGACAGGCCCTGCAGTGTCCCCAAAGATGCAAGTTCAGGGGCGGCTGTAGGGCAGCCTTGAATCCCATGCCATCCAAAGAGCTGCAGCGGAGGTGAGGCCGATGCTCCGTCTTGGAGAGCAACTGCCTCTGCAATCTACAAGGGACAAAGAAGCCCTTTGGGACACTGTCACTAGCAGAGTCAGAATTTATATCCCAGACATCAGTGCAAGGGAAGGGGGACCCCGTGGTCTTTGGTTTAAGATGATCTGGGTGGCTGGCAGTAGAGCTATCTAGGGAGTGAGCCAACAGTGCAGGGATGTGGTTCTGCTCACTAAGGATGGTGTGTGTGTGTGTGTGTGTGTGTGTGTGTGTGTGTGTGTCTGTGTGTCTGTGTGCTCAGTCACGTCTGACTTTGCGATCCCACGGACTGTAGCCCGCCAGGCTCCTCTGTCCATGATATTTTCCAGGCAAGAATACTGGAGTGGGCTGCCACCCCCTCCTCCAGGGGCTCTTTCCCAACCCAGGGATCTAACCCATGTCTCTTGCATCTCCTGCCTCAGCAAGCCGGTTCTTTACCACGTGAGCCACATCTCTTACCCAGAGACACTTTAAGGGGTGTATGTGGGGTGAGAACTTATAGTCTAAACACTCAGACACAAAAACACACATACACACAGACACAGACACAGACACACACCTTTTTGTTTTTTCCACAAAAAACAGAGTCTGCTCTTCTGTGCAGGTCAAAATGCTATCACAGGGAGCTGGAGAAAATTTCAGGCCCCAGCCAGAGAAGAGAGGCTTCTGGTCCCTCCATTCATAACATTCTGGTCCCTCTCCCCTCCTGTCATTCCATCTTTGGTACAGGAGGAGCCATCTCCCTTTCATCTCAAGGCACAGTCACTGATGCACAGGGGGTGAGTGAGGATGCACTTGGGGGACAACAGGAAGAGAAACAAGCAACCTGAAAAGCCAACAGCCCTCCCCCCCCACCACACCCTAGAGGTGGATGGAGTAGGTTCACGCGGAGATGGCAGCGGTACTGCGGAGGCCGGCACACACAGAGGGCTGCCTGGAAGTCTCCGCTCCCATCTTTGCCTCTTGTCAGCACCTCAGACCTGGAAGGAAATCACCCTGCCCCACTTCTGGCCAGCAGGGGCCAGAAGCTCAGAGCACGGACCTGGGATGCTTCCTGGCAACATGGTATTAGCCAAGAGTTTTGGCCTTCCCTGCTGGCTCAGACAGTAAAGAATCTGCCTGCAATGCAGGAGACCCAGGTCGGATCCCTGGGTCAAGAAGATGCCCTGGAGGAGGGCACGGCAACCCACTCCAGTATTCTTGCCTGGAGAATCCCGCGGACAGAAGAACCTGGAGGGCTACAGTCCTTGAAGTCGCAAAGAGTCGAACACAACTGTGCGACTGGCACTTTTACTTCTGCTTAGTCAGCACCAGAGCCTTGTGAATAACAATGGGAGGAGAGTGAGGACCTTCTGTTTCCTTGGAGATTTAGCTGTGCTAGCATCCATGGCAGTGACTGTTCCCTATGAGTGCAACAATCCCCAGTTAGGATCTTCACGGGGCTCGCCATCCTAGGGGTAGATGACGCATCATTGTGTCCTAGGCCAGTGCCGCCCCCCTAGCCTGGTGTCCTGACCTGCAGCCTTGGTGTTACCCAGAGCTTGATAGAAATGCAAGTTCCTGGGCCCCTTCTCAAACCTACTGTTTCAGTAATCCGGGAGTTGGAGCCCAGGAATCTGCACTTTAACAAGGTCTCCGGATGATCTGGATCCACAGTGAAGGGTGAGAAGGCCTACCCTGGATCGCGCATGCCCCTGGGATCCTGCTCCCATTAATGTCTGGAGCCTTTCTTGACTATTAAGGCACTAGACAGGGACGTCCCTGGTGGTCTGGTGGTTAAGAATCCACCTTCCAATGCCGGAGGCGCAGGTTCGATCCCTAGATGGGGAACTAAGATCCCCTAAACCTCAGGGCAGCTAAGCCCTTGCATTGCAACTACTGAGCCCAGGCACTGCAACAAAGACCCAATGCAGCCAAATAAAGAAATAATTAAAAAACAAAACCATTTTAAAAGCACTAGACAAAAAGAAAACTGAAAAAGCACGTCTTCCTTAATCCAATCAATCATGCGTTGCCCAGAACAATGTATTAATTGGAAAGAATTTCTTCTCCTTGCCTCTAAGGAAACCTCTTCAACCTCCTTCCATTGTCATCCACTTTCTTTTCCACCACAACCAACTCTGGGATGGAGTCTTGGTCACTGAGGCATCTTTAAGAGACGCAGCAGTGCCTGGAAATTCAGAGAAATGAGAACCCTGTCACCAAGCCATGAAGCAGCATCACAGAGCCCAGACGAGCTGGTCCCAGCCTCTCAGAAATCAGCAGGACCAGGGAAGAAACTAGACAGCGGGCAAGCGATTGCTGACACAGAAAATGGAAACCCCGGCCCCTGCTGTTGAGCTTTTCCAGTCTATTGCTGTGAAATGATCAATTACTGTCGACATCTAAGCATAGAGGGCTCAGAATCATTTTTGATGAGTTCACTGGTTCTAAGAGGTCAGTCTAATTTTATTTTTAGTGGGATTTTTAAAAGAAGCTCACATGGGGAAGGACAGTGACTTTTAACAGCCTTTAAACCACAGAAAGCAGAGAGTTGGTGGCAAATGAGCCACAAACTAACAGACTTCTGTCCCTTGCGGGAGGGGCCTTATAGAGCATCGAAATATAAACCTAACACCGAAACTTACACCTAAAACAACTTGAGAAAGAAATATAAACCCCTGTTTGACCAAGATGGATACTGAGGCCCAGAGATAAGACTTGCCCTGGAGGATACAAGGTTATGCACAAGGTCACTTATCCATATTTTCCCTCCTAACCCTGATGGCAGGTAAGCATTCTGAATAATTCAGCCTGGTGGGATTCCAGAGAATCTCTGTGACTGAGTGGTATCTGAACTGGAAAATCACTTTTCCTAAAGACACCTGATCTCTTTGCCACGTCATCTCCTGGCCCCTGTGGATAATTTCCCATCACTGACAGCAACTCAGGCAGAAGTCCCTGGGATGTCAGGCCTCTGAGTGCAGTTTTCAGGGCAGTTTCTGGCTGCCCTGTTGTCTCTTCCAGGAGGTAGGGGACACTCCCAGGCAAGTTACCCACTGGACTTCCCAGGCCAGGGATCCGGGAGCCTTTGGAGCCTGTGTTCTCCTTGCATCTTCCCTGGCTCTCTGAGAAGCACCTCCTGGGGCTCCTGCAAGGATGGATAAAGGGGCGGCGGGGAGGAGGTCATCCCCACTCCCCGGACATCCAGCTACATCAGGACTGCTGGGTAGAGACCCTGGCGGCCCCAGGAAAGCAGTGCACACTCTCAGCCCTGAACATACTCAATCAGCAGGTGTGGCTAGACACGCAGGGACCCCTCGGAGTGACTGAGAGCCAGGAGGTGTCCGGCTCCCAGGGCAGCCTGGGGGTGTCCCATCCACCAATGGGAGAAACAGAAGCAGTGGTGGCTCCCTCTTGTGGCACTGTCTGCAATGGCAGGTGACTGGGGACTAGAAAGGGAGCAGCAAGGACCTGCAGGGAAGGAATGGAGCTGATGAGCGCAGTCCAGATTCTCACAAGTCATCTCAAGTAGTAGATTTTGGAGGAAGTTGTTTTCACCTCCAGAACAGGAGGCTGTCACTGCAGGCCTCAGAATCAGCAACAAGCCCAAGGGCCCTGAGCCCTAACCTCCCAACCAGGACGTCTCCCAGCCGCTACTGCCCACCGTGGACAAACCCTTGTCACTTTTCTGGGGGTTGTCTTCCTCCATGTGTTTTTGGGGAGGCAGTGCATGCTTGTTAACCAGTTGATCTCCCATCCCTGAGATGCTCTGAGATGCCCCGACTCTCTGATGAGCCCACGGTCTACCACTCACCTACGAAGAAGCACAGCATTGCTCATAATCTCCTATGCTTGGAGGGAGCCTGACAGTCACCCAGCACTTCCAGGAAGAGCATGACAGTCTGATGCACCTCAGCCTCACCTCTCCCACCACCGGGCCAGCATCATAGTCTGAGGTTGAGGTAAGAGATGGAGAAGGCCCTTCTGCCACCCACAGGGCCAAGCATTTTGGGCCAACGGGTCAATCAGTGTTTGCACTTGGAAGCCTGAGAAAATGAGACCCAGGAATTCTCCTCCTTAGGAGATCAAGCTAGTCAATCCAAAAGGAAATCAGACCTGGATATTCATTGGAAGGACTGATGCTGAAGCTGAAGCTCCAGTACTTTGGCCACCTGATACAACGAACTGACTCATCGGAAAAGACCTTGCCGCTGGGAAGGATTGAAGGCAGGAGGAGAAGCGGACAACAGAGGATGAGATGGTTGGGTGGCATCACCGACTCGATGGACATGAGTTTGAGCAATTTCTGGGAGTTGGTGATGGACAGAGAAGCCTTGTGTGCTTCAGTCCATTGGGTCACAAAGAGTTGGACACGACTGAGCGACTGAACTGAACTGAGCAGGAGAAGATGTCTCTGCGGCCAGCTCATAACAGTCGTGACAGTGACTGACTGTCACTAACATCCACACGTGCTGATGGCAGCCAGGCTCTGCTTCTGCGTTAACTCAAAACGCAGGACAACCCTTAATCAGGGTAATCAGGACAACCCTGTGTTGCAGGCGATCCATCAACAAGCCGTTCCTGCCTGGATCCCAGAACAGACGCAGCCCATTGCCTGGTGATTACAACGCCTGTGGGTATTTGTTGTTGTTCTGCCACTAAGTAGTGTTCAAGTGTTGTGACCCCATGGAGTGCAGCACGCCAGGCTTCCCTGTCCATCACTAACTCCAGAGCTTGCTCAAACTCATGTCCATCAAGTCGGTGATGCCATCCTACCATCTCATCCTCTGTCGTCCCCTTCTCCTCCTGCCCTCAGTCTTTCCCAGCATCAGGGTCTTTTCCAATGAGTTGGCTCTTCACATCAGATGGCCATAGTATTAGAACTTCAGCATCAGTCCTTCCAGTGAATATTCAGTGATGATTTCCTTGCAGTCCAAAGGACTCTCAAGAGTCTTCTCCAGCACCACAATTTGAAAGCATCAATTCTTTGGTGCTCAGCCTTCTTTATGGTCCAGCTCTCACATTTGTACATGACTACTGGAAAATCCGTAGCTTTGACTATACGGACCTTGCAGGTATAGATGCTTAATAAGAACTGAATACTTATGATTTCCCTAAGCAAGATGAGAGGGCTTTCGTCTGCCGTCAGGTATCCGGAAATCAATTTGCTCTCAGTTACTCAAGTGAGGGAGTTAAACATCTCAGAATTCTAAGTGGGAAGAGACGTGGGAGATGCCTGGGTCCGGTTCCACATTTCTCAAGTGATAAGGACATGCAAAGTCTCAACATGCGTCATGCAGTGAGTTTAGTGGCAGAGCTGGAACTGGGTCCCAGGTCTCCAGACTCCTGGCCTTCAGCACCTGCCGCTCTGCTGTGTTGAGGAAGCTAAGCTGAGCTGGAGGGCAGCCCCAAGACCCTTCACCTCGGATGGCACAGTGGGCTCCCTGGACACCAGCCAGCACAGCTGAGCTCAGGAAGCAGCGTTCCTCCTGACACCAGTCCACAGCGCCTGCAAGTGGCCTCGTAAATCAGATTCCTGCTATTTCACCTCAGAACAAAGACAAGAGTTTGATGTATGACACTGGCACCCAAAACTGGTGCTCTGTGACAACCTGAAGGGATGGGGTGGGGAGGGAAGTGGGAGGGATTCAGGATGGAGGGGACACTTGTATGCCTGTGGCAAGTTCACATGGATATATGCCAAAAAAAAAAAAATCACAACATGGTAATTATCCTCCAATTAAGATAAATAAATTTTTTAAATGAAGACAAGCGCCGCCCCCAGAAATGGTGCATCCCAAGTGCACACCAATGGCAGAGAGCAGGGCAGTCTGAGGGCGACCTGCTGTCCATTTGTCCACGCTGGACGAGGCCTCCATGCCCCTTCCAGGAGCCAGGAGAGAGGTGTTCTCAGCCTCCCGCTGCTGTTTCTTTTCTCACATCGATTTCTGGTTCTCCTACTGGAGCGCCCCAACCATCCCACCATTTCCATCCCCAAGGTCTCAGCCTCAGGCAACTCTGGTTTCCTGTGTACCCTCTCCAGCTTGGCTGCCCTGGGAGGCGACAATACCTTGACTACCAAGGCCAAGGCCAGCCAGGTCCCCAACCTTCCCAGGAGGGAGAGACTAGAATGAATCACAGAAACGCAGACGCAGCCTGTCCTGGACATGGGGTCAGGGAGACAGACGGCGGGGGCAGAAGCAGCTGACCCTCACCCATCCACCAGTGGGGGCAGTGGGGCTGGGGCAGAGTCAGGCTGTGAGAGGGGCGGAATCTGGAGAGTAAAGTCACCCCTCATCCCAGCTTCTGGGAGGGGGTTGCGAGGTCTCCAGCACAGCCACAGAATCCTCTAGCACAGTCCAGCCTCTGGTGTTCCGTCTCTCCCCAACAGGCTGGAAGTCATCCTTACCTTCACTCTTTCTCTTAACCCCACACCCAATCCCTCCTGTTGGTTCTCTTTTCAAAGTTATGCAAAATCTGTTCTTCTCATCACTACCACCCCCCCCCCAACTGCGGATAGCAGAGTTCAACCACCAGCTGCTCTCACCTAGGTTATCCCACAAGCTTCCCAACTGGAAAGTCTGTTCAATCTTAAGTCTGATCACATCCCTTCTCCACTCAGAACCCTGGAGGAATGGCTTCCCCTCCAAGTCCGAGTCCAGGCAAAGTCCTTTCCGTGCCTCCAAGGCCCTGCCTGGCTGGACCACCCTCGGTGCTCAGCCACCCTGACCTTGTGCCTTGCGGGCTCACTGCCCTCCAGCCACGCTGGCCCCCTTGCGCTCCTAGAACACGCCAGCAAGTCTCCCGCCCCCAGGCCTTTTCATCCAGAACGCCTCCCTCATTCCTTGACCACTTCTGCTCCCCACTCGAACATCCCCTTCCAGGTCAGCCTTCTCCTGTCCCCCTACATTAACCTGGTCTCCACTCCCCGACTCTGCTTCCCAGGTGGCTCAGTGGTAAAGAATCTGCCTGCCAATGCAGGAGACACGGATTCCATCCCTGGGTCTGGAAGATCCTTGGAGAAGAGAATGGCAACCCACTCCAGTATTCTTGCCTGGAATATCCCATGGACAGAGAAGCCTGGTGGGCTACAGTCCATGGAGTCACAGAGTCGGATATGACTCAGCGACTAAACAAGTGCCCACTGTGTATATTAACCAGAGCCTACGTTCATTCATTCACGACCTTACTCATTCACCGGATACTTTGTGAGTGACGAGTCCACGTCTGGGGCTTTACTAGACATCAGGTGGGCGTGCGGCTGAGAAGATGGTCCCTGCTGCCAAGGCAGTGGTGTGGTGACCCAGCACTCAGATCTGGGAGGGTCCGGCATTAAAGAAGACAGTAACCCTGGCAACACCTAACTAGAAAAGTAAGCCCAAGGCAAGAAAATCAGCCTCATGCGTTTTGTCACCAAGAGGACAAGACACTTGGATGAGTGGGCCCTCGCGGGAATGTCCCCCCAGAGCACCCTGGACAGATGCTGCAAGGACGGAGGGAGGTGAGGAGGAGGGACGTCCCAGAAGTGGAATTGCTCTCCTTCCCCAGGGGACAGGCCAGGAGTGGAGTGGGTCATACACTAGAAAGAAGCCCCCTGCTGTCCTGGGAGACCCCCTGCACGGCTTCATCACCTGGCCCTGACATCTGCCTGCAGGCACCACTCCTTGACCACGGGTGACACACCTGACCTCCTTGGAGAACGTCCCCTGTCCAGGGAGGGGTCACCGTGGAGAGGACTCAACCCTTTTTCCGATGCCATCTGTGGGTGGCCCCTGGGATGCTGGCCAAGTATCCAGCATCGGGTACCTGCCTGCCTTTGTCATGACTACTTCACACATCTGCTCAGCTTAGCTGTTGGTGTTTTCACGCAGTGAAACATACAGCCTCCGAGACTCCGAGTGTATTTATTGTGAGTCCTCCATGGCCACCTTTTTCCTGGACGGTCCTGCAGCACAGCCATGCGCTCGCCGGCATCACTCGACCCCTGACCCCTCCACACCTGGTTTCTTCTCTCTGCACCCTCAGTTCTTCTGTCTCACCTCCCTGCCCCAGCCTCAGCACAATATCCCAAGTCCCATCTTTAAATGCCCATGGGTCCCATCCCAGTTTTTTCCAGCCTGGTCATGGCTCAAGGGAGGCCACTGGAGGAGCTTCAGGCCCGTCCACCCAAGGAGGGGGGTGTCTCGTCTCCTGGAGAAGCTGAGGGTCCTGGTCCTCTTTGTCCAGCTGCTATCAGAAATACAGGTGTAGGTCTCCTGGTTTGGAACTCCGGGACAGCCTCTTTCTTTCTTACCTGCCAGGGACAAATCAGAAGAAAAGGAGGTGAGTTAGTGATGGGAGGTTTGGCTGCATAAGGAGTGGCCCCAGGAGACCTGGGACGGAGCTCCAGCCTCTTTCTTGGTTCCTCTGCATGCTGGTCCCCCACCTGCCCCGTCGCTGGACTCTCTGGTTCACTCAAACCACACCTCCCACCCCACAGGCTCCACAAGAGTGTCCACAGCCCATCAGTAACTGCTGAGCCCTGAAGGGCTCCTGCAGAAGCTGCCTTTATACATGGCCACAAATACTCCACCTGTAACGGCCATTCAGTCTCCAAAATCAAGTCCAAGTAATTCATTCAACTCCCAGGCCCAGGAAAACAAAGCTTCATACAATTTGTCAACTGAGCTCCCTGCTTTTGGACGCTGACACTGTTCTCCTGGGTTCCAGGGCTCGTCTTGACCCTCGGCATCCATGAGGCATACCATCCTTCCATGAAAGCGTTCTGCCACAGCCTGGCTTCCCACCCTCAGCCCACCAGAACCTCCTGCCTCTCACCCCAACCTCCCTCCCTCCCCTCCCCATCCCTCCTGGCCCAGCCGAGCCCCAGAGCCTCCCGGAGCCTCTCTGGCCACACCAACACAATGGACCTCTCTCTCCTCTGATTCTTGAAGCCTTTCCAGTCTGTCCCATGTGATATCAGACATCACTGTCTTCCACTGGAAAGCATGTGAGATTGGGAGCCCAGTGTTCCACGTTCAAGGTTTGTATCTACTGTGCCCTGGGCTGAAAAAGCCACCTGGATATGCCAGCATGTCCCTGTAACTCCCACAAAGCCCTTCAAGAATAGGCCAGGGTTGCCTTAGACAAATTCCTCCAGGTATCCTGTCCACTCCCACAAAACCAAGCCCCTACCCCTCTGCCACTTGGTCAGAAGAGGGGATGTTTATCTGATTTGAAGAGGTACTTGCAGCCTATGTTTACAGCAGCACTATTCCCAATAGCCAAGACATGGAAGCAGCCTGGGTCCATCGACAGATGAATGGATAAAGATGTGGTACTCAACCATACAAAAGAATGCAATAATGCCTCTTGCATCAGGATGGATGGACCTCGAGATGATCACACCAAGTGAAGAAAGTCAGACAAAGACAAATACCATACGATATCACCTATATGTGGAATCTAAAAAGAAATGATGCTGGCCATGCAGGAAATAATATTTGATAGTGATCATGGTATGAACCCTGAAGACTGATGTAACCAAAAAGTATGCTGGAAGCAGGGAAAGTGGGAATATGGTTTCCAGTCAAGACATGAGGTGCCATCTCATCACTCAGGGTAGAAGCTGAGGTCATTCCAGCAGCCCACAAAACCCTACCCATTGGGCTTCCCCACCCCACCAAGCCGACCTCACCCCCAAGGCCCTCCTTACTCACCTCGCTCCAGCAGCAAGGGCCTCTCTGCTGTTTGGCCCCTCAGTGACCCCCAACCTCCTCCAGCCTCAGGGCCTCTGCACTCGCTGTTGCCTGGCCTGGAGTGCCCTCTCCCCACACACCCACAGGGCTCTCCCCTCAATCTTTCCAGTCTTTGCTCAGATGCTGTTTCTCGGGTGGGTCATCCCTCTCCCCCTCTTCCCTTACTGACCTCTACATTCCTCCCCAGCAGTGCCCACAGGACACCCAGGGATGCCTATTCTTCACCATATTACCCGGCGGGCTACAGTCCACGGGGTCGCAAAGAGTTGGACATGACTGAGCGACTAACACTTGCCTCCCCACGGAGCCCTGCCTCTGTACAGTGAGAGGCTGACAGCGATGTTTTATTTAAACCTTTATGCATCCTCCACGCTGGAGCGATGGCTTCGTGAGGGCGGGGGTTTTGTTCAGCACGTGTATTTGTATGATGTGTGTTTTTGTCTACTATGTATAGTTTTCCTTACTAGGTGTACTGTGCTCAGGTGCTTTATCAATATTTATTAGCTGAAAAACAAATTAGGAAATAACATAAGTATTTACAGAGAAAAATGAAGGGAAATGCCAGAAAGTAACTTAAAATAATTGAAAGCGCTGGCTTCTGAGGTCTTGGATTCATGGTGAGAAGAGAGGTGGAGCCTGCCGGGTTTCCTTAAAAGCCTTACAGCATTATGCAGCTTTTCAAATTGTGTGTGTGTGTGTCTTGAATAAAAATGAGAATATTTTAAATATGCTGTTTGCACCTCCCCCAGCTCCAATCACACTTCGTCGCAATACCAAAGAAGTGAATACTGGGTTTCCTATTCTTTTGTATTATCAACCTTAAAAAATCACCTCCTTCCTCTCTTCCACCTCTTTCTCTCTAATCCATCACATCTCTGATTCACCCAAGCCTGGAAGCGCTCACCTCCTCCACTGCTGTCAAATCTGCACCTCCTTCTGTCTCTATCATTAGGGCTCTAGTGCCATCACCCACTGGATGCCAGCAAAAATTCTGTGACCAGTCCACCTGTACCCATACAGTGCATCCAGCCCACTGCCCTGTGCTGAGACCACCTTGCTCCATGGGTACCCTTCCCTTGTTCCCTTGGCAACCCCATCTCTGTACTCACTGTGTTAATCCCATCACAGGGCCTTTGGATATAGTTCACTCTGCCTGGAACACTGTTTCTGGAACCTTTGCCTATTTAATCCCCTTTTCATCATTCAAATATCATTAAGTCAAATCCCCCCATTTCAGGCCCTTGTAGCTCAGGTATGTGGATATCTCTGCTTTATAACACTGATCACAGTTGTAGTTTTATGTTGGGGTTTACTAGATTGACATCTGCTTCCTTATGCCCCATCAGCACACACACACACACCTCATGATTATTATCAATTCTGTTAAAGGAAGAAATCATTTTTCATGATTTCATTTATCATTTTATTTATCACTCCTATTTCATGTATCATTCTATCACCACTGCCAAGCACACACAGGGGCCCGATGAATAAATACTGAATCTGTTGAACCACTACTTTTGCTACAGCAATAATCAATATGTATTGCTTGGGGGTGCAAAACATTCCTCTCTGCCTTAAAACTCTAGGATATGGAAACTGCATGCTTTTTCTAAAGCCCTTCCGCTCACACCTCTCGAAAGTTGCAGTTCCCATCTTCACGCATAATTTCTGGAAATGTGTATTTATGTAAAATGTGCAAAAGATTATATGTTGTGTGGAGTTTCTATCCCGGAGTGCTAAGGTCTGATGAAATCCTTCCTCACGCTTTGCCGGGCAGATACAAGCATCCAGGTCTATTTCCAGCACTTCACACATGATTTTTCAATATGCTTCCTCCCTTCATAATCCAACAGATTCAACTGGCTGCATCCCAGTGAACCGCTGATTGAAGCTAAAGATACAGCACTTCCGGCAAATCTAATGATTCTTATCTTGTCTCAGCTCTACTAACATCATCACTTGGTGCTCTTAATTTTTGTGTGTCCCCCTCAATTTTCTAAAACAAAGGCAAAACATGCAATGGCGTCGCTGAATTATTGCATGCACACGACTGTACAGAAAAGACGGTGCCACTGGCCAACAGACAGGGCCCCGTGAGAATGGCTGTTTGTTGCAGCTAACACACAAAATTCAAAACCCAACATAAGATAGGGCATTGAGGGGTCTAAATTTGAACACCTAACACTGAGCACCATTTGTGTACACTTCCTGTGCAATTAGGGACTACCTGGTAATTCAGTATTAATTTAACCCTTTGCTGTAAAGCACGTTTTAATTCATCCATTTCTTCCTACTTATTCAGAATCGTATGAAAAATCAAACATTCTTTAAAGTTACTTTTAAAGGGTAAGGCTGTCAGGTTGTCTTCTTTAACTCCCCTTCAGACACAAGCTAAAATAATCAAGGCAAGTCTTAAATTCTTATGTTTCCAATGTAGCACAGTCGAACAACTAAATTTGAGAATTCTCATGCATGTATTTTTCAAACACCCCTTCCTTTGCCCCTAAAATCAACTCTTGGCTATTTCTGTTGGCAGGGAGGGGGTCACATCTTCAAATGGGCTGCAGTCTCGAGAACATGGACCATGCCACATGGGCAGAGGAAGGCAAAGACCAGAAGAATCTGGATGATTCGGCTTCTTGCTGGACCCAGTGTGGACCACTGACCACTTCAATCCTGTGTCTACACTCGCTGGTCTTATCACTGTTTTCAGAGGTAGGCTCACCAACTGTTTTCCAACCACTCAGCCTATCTGTGAGTGATGTGGAATTTGGCATTCTTTGAAACTTTGAGCTTGATCAAAGTTTCTGCTCCTCTGGGGTATGTCACCAAACCCTGTACATCCCCAGAGAGATAGAGATGTGGCTTGCAGCAAAGTGAGGGCTCTGTCACACTCCAGACACCGACAGGGAGACTGCCAGACTCCCCCAAGGCTTAAGGTTCGCCATTATATTTAAGAGTGTGTGGCCAGGACATGGAAGCAACCTAAATGCCCATTGACAGAGGAATGGATAAAGAAGATGTGATATATGTATCAGCCATGAAAAAGAGTGAAATAATGCCATTTGCAGCAACATGGACAGACCCAGAGATTGTCATACGGAGTGAAGCCATCAGACAGAGAAAGAGACATACCCTGTGATAATGTGTATACGTGGAAGCTAAAAGGAAATGATACAGATGAATTCACTGACAAAACAGAAACAGTCTCAGAGACTTAGAGAACTTGTGGTTACCGGAAGGGAAGGGTAGGGGGAAGAGTTAGGGAGTTTGGGACTGACATGTACACACTGGTATATTTTAAATGGGCAACCAACAAGGACCTACGGCATATATAGCACAAGGAACTCTGTTCAATATTATGTAACAACCTAAGCAGGAAAATCTAAAACCGAACCACTCTGCTGTACCCCTGAAACTGTCACCACCTTTCAAATCAACAGAGTGTGCATGCTAAGCCGCTTCACTTGTGTCTGACTCTCTGAGATGAGACCCCATGGACTGTAGCTCACCAGGTCCTCTGACCACAGGATTCTCCAGGCAAGAATACTGGAGTGGGTTGCTATGCCCTCCTCCAGGGGATCTTCCCAGCCCAGGAATCGAACCCACATCTGAGGCTTCTGCATTGCAGACAGATGCTTTACGGTTGAACCCCTGGGGAGGCCCTCAATCAAGTATTCTCCAATGTAAAGTTTAAAGTGTTTTTTTTTTTTTAGAGCATGTGACCATTATAATTAGCAACAAAATACAAACTACACAAGATACCATCTATTGAACAGCCACCCTCCCCAACTCAAAGCTGGCTGGTGACATAAACAGCCTCACACAGAGCTGGCGATTCCTTCTGTTTGGCTCAGTTTCTATCCACTGACCACGCACTATAATTTTTCAAGGTGGAAATAACCTTTCTGATCCTAAAACACACCTACTCATTTTAAACAGTGGAGGAACTATAAAGGAAAATTATAAAAAGAAACTGAACTTCACACACATCCCTTCCACTCAGACAGAATCATTTTGCCTTTGGCATCACACAGATCCAGGTTGAGCCCAGTTCCTTACGTGGTGGCCTCATCTGATAGGTGGCAATAATAATAATGGAGGCTGCCTTACAGGGTGAGGATTTGCGATAACATTTTGCACAGCACAGTGTTCAGTAACTGGTAGCTATGACTATTATTGCAGTTAATACACCTCCAGTCTGCTTCCTATGCACGTGTACATTTGTATGAATGTCAGCATGCACACTTTATGTCCCCACAAGGTGCTTTTGTGTGCCAAAAAGATGGCTTAGGAGATCTATTGCTTTGATAGATAAGTATTCAATTTATGAAGGGTATATATCTTTAAATTGAGTTCTTTCTGAAGCTTTTGAGCTCAGCAGACAGACTGTACTATTCTATTCATAAGCAGAGGCTGCCTGTGTTGTTTTTCAAAAGCCTGAACTCCTTTAGACTTTGTAAGCAGTAAGAGGAAAGCATCTTGGAAAATACATGTTATAGAGGACTTCCCTGGTGGACCAGTGGTTAAGACTGCACTCTTCCATATCAGGGGGTGCTGGTTCCATCCCTGGCTGGGGCACTAAGAGCCCACATGCTGCACAGCATGACCAAAAATATATATTTTTTTAATTTTTTAAAAAGATGCATGAATGTTTTGTTGTTGTTTAGTCACTGTCACGTCCAACTCTTTGCGACCCCCATGGACTGTAGCCCACGAGGCTCCTCTGTCCATGGGATTTCCCAGGCAAGAATACTGAAGTGGGTTGCCATTTCCTTTGCCAGAAAGTCTTCGAAACCCAGTGACTGAACCCAGGTCTCCTGCATTGGCAGGCAGAGTCTTTACCATCTGAGCCACCAGGGAAGCCCAGAATATATAATTGAATTTAAAAGGTAATAAAATATTAATAAGTTTACGTTTGACTTTATTTTTAGCTAAATGTTTTATACATACAAGACACATATAAACACACACACACACAAATCACCTGGAATAATTATACTATGATGACAGGAATTACCTCTGGACTGTGGGATTATTGGTGACCTTTATTTTGCGATATACACCTTTTTGCATATACAGTCGAACTTTGAACAATGAAGGAATCTGGGGTGTCCACTCTCCACGCAATCAAAACTCTGACTATAACATTACAGTAGCCCTCTGTATTTTCAGATTCAACCAGCCTTGGACTGTGTACTGTAGTACACATATTTATTGGAAAAAAAATCTGCATAAAAGTAGACGCATTTCATTCAAGTCCATTGTTCAAGAGTCAACTATGTTATCTTAATAATCAGAATAAAATAGTAAAGCTATTACAAGTTGGGGGAAAATATACCAGTAACTTTTTTAAAAGAATTATACAAAAGTATTCTTTGATAATCTAAAAAGCTAAAGCAGCAAGCCCACGTGTGGTTTTAGAAACACCTTACTTAAAGTCAGAGCAGTGCTCCTTGTCCTATTTTGGTGTTGATTTACCTAAGCTATGATATTTTTCCCTTGCTAAAAGAGGCACAGAAGAACCTGGATATAATAGATAGTCACTATTTTGTTTGTTTGGGGAGGGTGGTTGTTATATTTTCAGTTACCCAACATCTAGGTTATTCCTTCTCTTTCTCATGGAGCAACAACTCGCCTGTAGAAAAACAGTCTCCACACTCTATACTCAGTCCAGTGCTTTGGATAAGACTGACCCCAAGCTTGGCTCCAAGAGTGTGCATATGACCCAGATATGTCCAATTAGATAAGAAAATGAGGTGAAAATCTGACCAGTGAAAATCAGACCATGGATTTTTTCCAGTCAATAAAAGACTCTGTTTATGGGACTAGAACTTGGGAGGATATATGCCTAGTGCTACTGGCCATCATATTACCATCTGCAGTCCATATGAACAGCAGAATTACATAAAGAGAAATGAAAAAAAAAAAACTATCTCCTGGATCACACTGTACCTGAAGCCTAATTTTTCAAAAGAAATGTATTATTTTCAAATAACATACTATGGACCTTAGACTTATTTTGAATGTTCCAGCACAGGCTCTGGTTAATTTAATGGATATGAGAATGAAATTAATTGAGTCTAATAGCACTAACTGGAAAACATTGTTTATAGGAACAGATAGAATTTCATGGGTAGATATACTCTGAGCCTAAAGAGGAGGTTGACATGCATCCACACACATAGGATGTGTCCTGTATTTAATGATTTTGTCCTGCTTCTTGCATTGGCCTCCTCAGTTCAGTTCAGTTCAGTCGCTCAGTCGTGTCTGACTCCTTGCGACCCCATGAATCGCAGCATGCCAGGCCTCCCTGTCTATCACCAACTCCCGGAGTTCACTCAGACTCACATCCATCGAATCAGTGCTGCCATCCAGCCATCTCATCGTCGGTCATCCCCTTCTCCTCCTGCCCCCAATCCCTCCCAGCATTAGTCTTTTCCAATGAGTCAACTCTGCATGAGGTAGCCAAAGTACTGGAGTTTCAGCTTTAGCATCATTCTTTCCAAAGAAATCCCAGGGCTGATCTCCTTCAGAATGGACTGGTTGGATCTCCTTGCAGTCCAAGGGACTCTCAAGAATCTTCTCTAACACCACAGTTCAAAAGCATCAATTCTTCGGCACCCAGCCTTCTTCACAGTTCAACTCTCACATCCATACATGACCACAGGAAAAACCATAGCCTTGACTAGACGAACCTTGCTGCTAAGTCGCTTCAGTTGTGTCCGACTCTGTGCGACCCCACAGACGGCAGCCTATCAGGCTCCCTCGTCCCTGGGATTCTCCAGGCAAGAACACTGGAGTGGGTTGCCATTTCCTTCTCCAATGCATGAAAGTGAAAAGTGAAAGTGAAGTCACTCAGTCGTGTCCGACTCTTAGCGACCCCCTGGACTGTAGCCTACCAGGCTCCTCCATCCATGGTATTTTCCAAGCAAGAGTACTGGAGTGGGGTGCCATTGCTTTCTCCAATAGACAGCTTAAATATCTCATAGTCAGCTTTTTTCAATACATTACAAAAATTCAGCAGTTAGAGCTATTCATTACATTATCTAGGCATTCTGGTACTTGCATTTTGTTAAAATTTGGGCCTTACTATGGAAGGCCTCTGTAAGCCTTACATTCAGGCTTCCCTGGAGGCTCAACAGAAAGAATCCACCTGCACTGCAGGAGATGCAAGAGTCGCAGGTTCGATCCCTGAGTTGGAAGATCTCCTACAAAAGGAAATGGGAACCCACTCCTTGCCTAGGAAGTCCCATAAACACAAGTGGAAATCCCATGAACATAAGTATTATTGCTTGGCAAATCCCACAAACTGCAGAGCATGGGAGGCTACAGTCCATGGGGTCGCAAAAGTTGGACAGGACTTAGCTATTAAACCACCAACAGAGTCATTCAGCCCCTTCCGCTGTCCATGCTTCGGCCTATCCTATGGTATCTCTGCTAACCGAAGCCCGATTTTAAATGAATTTATGAGTAGTAGATTTCCTTTTTGGAGTAAATTAGTTTGAGCTAGACATTTTAGTCTCTTGTAACCCAAAGAAAGCTAACTGGACCCATTTAATTATAGAATCACTAACACCTACGTTCTGCAGCCCAATTAAAATAATAGCTATACTTTGCTCATCACTTGGTGTGTTCAAGATATTTTAAATACGTTATCTCATGAATAAGCCCACTCGTCCTTTGAGATAGACATTATGTTCTCTGTTTCACAGATGAAGAATCTGAGGCACCATGAGGCTAAATAATTACCCTCAAATCACCCCGCTAGATGGACAGAATAGGAAACCAAGACACCGGCCCCACATTCCACCAGTATGCCACGCCGCCAACCCGTCTAGACTTAGAATTCTAAATTCCAGTCTCGCACTAGAGACAGGATTCTTTTATTGGGCTTGGGTGTACTACCAGTTGAGTTTTAAAAAAAGAAAGAAAGAAAAAAAAAAAAACCAGAAACTTACCTTCCCACAAATAGCTCTGATAGAAGCCAAGCATAGGAACAGCACACAAACAGAGCCTTGTTTAAAGTGGGAGGAGAGGCTTCACTAGTGGTCCAGCGGTTAAGACTCTGCCCTGCAATGTATGTGGGTTGCATCCCTGGTCTGGTAAGATTCTGCAGACCTTGAAGCAACTAAGCTCGTTCGAAGCAACTAAGCTCGTTCGCCACAACTCCTGAGCCTGCACGCAGCAGGCTCTGCAACTACGGAAGCCTGCATATGTAGGCCCATGCTCTTCAACAAGAGAAGTCACCGCAATGAGAAGCCTGTGAACGCAACACAGAGCAGAGCCCACTCTCACAACTAGAGAAAGCAGCGCCAGCAGTCACGACCCAGCACAGCCGAAAATAAAATAAATTAAAAAATAAAAATAAAAACTAAAGTGGATGGAGGAAGTCCCCTCAGTGTCACCATGTTCCTCTGATTTCCAAGAAGATCTGAGAGCAGGTTTGGGGCTCACTTGAGTCAAATGCCCGTTAGCATCGTGTAACCTCCAAAGTGTCAGACTTTATTCTTTGGGGCTCCAATATCACTGCAGATGGTGATTGCAGCCATGACATTAAAAGACGCTTACTCCTTGGAAGGAAAGTTTTGACCAACCTAGATAGAATATTCAAAAGCAGAGACATTACTTTGCTGATTAAGGTCCATCTAGTCAAGGCTATGATTTTTCCAGTGGTCATGTATGGATGTGAGAGTTGGACTGTGAAGAAGGCTGAGTGCCGAAGAAGTGATGCTTTTGAACTGTGGTGTTGGAGAAGACTCTTGAGAGTCCCTTGGACTGCAAGGAGATCCAACCAGTCCATTCTAAAGGAGATCAGCCCTGGGTGTTCTTTGGAAGGACTGATGCTAAAGCTGAAACTCCAATATTTTGGCCACCTGATGCGAAGAGTTGATTCACTGGAAAAGACTCTGATGCTGGGAGGGATTGGGGGCAGGAGGAGAAGGGGACAACAGAAGATGAGATGGCTGGATGGTATCACCGACTCGATGGATGTGAGTTTGAGTAAACTCTGGGAGTTGGTGATGGACAGGGAGGCCTGGTGTGCTGCGATTCATGGGGTCGCAAAGAGTCGGACACGACTGAGTGACTGAACTGAACTGAACTGAACCTCCGAAGCATTAGTCAAAGCTGACTCCATTGGTGAAATTAGCTGGAAAGCTCCAGATTTTCCACTTTATAAGGACACTGTCTAGGCTGGATGTGAGCTATCACCAGATTTCCAATAAGTCACTTCTGTTTTGTATATTATATGAAATGTAGCAAAATTGTTCATGTGCATTTACCCAGGACATGGCATCCAATATACAATGCATCTGGTTTGTTATTTCTCACAGTAAGTAACCCAACTTCACTCCAAGAAACCGAGGTACAACAGATCCTTAAAGACAGACTGTTCAGTCAGGCAGGCCAGGAGCAAACAGATCAAGTGTCCTGCTTTTCACAGTGTTAGCTGCTAAGTTGTGTCCGACTCTTTGTGACCCCAAGAACTGTAGACCGCCAGGCTCCTTTGTCCATGGGATTCTCCAGGCAAGAATACTGGAGTGGGTTGCCATGCCTCTCTACAGGGGATCTTCCCAACCCAGGGATCAAACCTAGGTCTCCTGCATTGCAGAGAGATTTCTTCACTTTTGAGGCAACTAAGTCACCTGGTCCATTGAATCGCATTTTATTTAGGCTACAGAGCCATCGGAGGTCAAGGGAAGCAGTCTCGCTTTCCGCAGGTTCAGTTCCCCACTGAGAGCACCCACATTAATCCCTGCCGCCCACCCCCTACCCCGGGCATGGATGGCATGATGCTACAGCTCCCCAGGCAGCAAAGGTGGGAGACGGTGCCTATGGAAGCCTGGGGGATGGAGGCTGGCAGGCAAAGCTTTTCCTTCTGAATAACCCTGCTTGTCAAACACCCCCCCCCCCTTGATGATTTTCTGGCAGCCCTGACTCTTTCACGGAGAAAGTTTCAGGGACAAAAGAGTGGCTGTTCCTTCCCACTGGCTCTCAGCAGTGGAGAGAGGGCTTCTCGGGCTCCCAGAGAGGGTCCAGGGGAGCCAGGATGGCCAGAGGAGACGGGGTTTGTGAGACCTGTGCCCCTGAGGGCAGCAGGATGGTGACAACTCCCCCCACCCCACTCCCACTCCACACCCTCC
The DNA here is from genome assembly GCA_006408695.1 of Aepyceros melampus. Taxonomy (NCBI): domain Eukaryota; kingdom Metazoa; phylum Chordata; class Mammalia; order Artiodactyla; family Bovidae; genus Aepyceros; species Aepyceros melampus. Next base: position 187,363 of record SJXQ01007149.1, read on the forward strand.
AAGCACATACACGTGGGCAGCTTCCACTTTCAAGAAACTCTTGGAGGCAGACAGCTTCTGCAGCCTGGCGCCGCAGCACCCCCAGCACAAAGGCTCTTTTCAAATCCACCTCCAAACCGCAAGCCAGTGCTCAGCCTGTCCATCCAAGAGCTCGCGGCACACGTGACCAGAACCTCCTCTATTTTCCTGGATTCCTGTAGGAGCCTTCCTTCAGGGGCACACCAGGAGCAGTGCGTTAAGATAAGTCTGCTCTTGCACGGGCAATAAAGGACTGCCCTGTCCACAGTAACCTGGCCAGAGGTTACCTGTGCCAGCAATGACGAACACTCCCACCACGCTTCCCCACAACATGCCATGCCGGCCACTGCATAGCACTGGGTCTCGAGCCTCATTTCCAGTCCGGTCCTCACTTCAGCCAGAGGGATCATTCCCAAAAGACATCTCAGCATGTCCTGTCTCTGACTGACAGCTCCTGCGGCTCCCAAGGGTGTCAGAATGAATCCAGCCCCTAACAGTGTCACGGCTCGTCACCACCTGAGTCCAACCTATCTCTCCAGCCTCTGCGGTACACTCTGTCTCACCCTATGTGTCCGCAGCTCCCAGTTCCTTGAACACACCCTCCTTTTCTTGGGTCCCTGAATCTTTTTTTTTTTTTTTTTTTTTTGCAACACGTGGGATCTTAGTTTCCAGCTCAGGGATCAAACCTGCGCAGAGTCTTAACAAGTGCATCTCCAGGGAAGTCCCAAGTCCCTGTGCCTCTGCTCAAGTTATTCCTTTGATTGAGAATTTTCAATCCTGAAAACTCCTATTCATCTGGCAAGGCCCAGCTGATACACTGACTTCTTTGGGAAACCTCCCCCGACTCCCTCCAGCCTCCAGGAGAATTCTCTAACAGAAACATCTTGATATGATTTCCAAGGAAGGATTAAACCACTGGGAATGTAGACTTACTGCAATTTTCAGAGTCTTGCTCTCTCTCCTCCTTCTGCAAGTCACCTCTAAGAGGGCTGGTCAGATTCTTGTTTCCTCATTCTTCTCTTCCCGCCTTTGGACATGGTGGTATGAGGACATGATTTCTGGAACCACTGCAGCCTTCTGTGGACATGAGGTAAGGCAGGGGTGGGGGGGCAAGTGAGCCCCAGAGGCAGGACCCCCTGAGCCTTGCATCATGAAGTGAAAGTGAAAGTTACTCAGTTGTGTCCAATTCTTTGTGAGCCCATGGACTATACAGTCTATGGAATTCTCCAAGCCAGAATCCTGGAGTGGGTAGCCATTCCCTTCTCCAAGGAGTCTTCCCAACCCAGGGATCAAACTCAGGTTTCCCACATTGCAGGCAGACTCTTTACCAGCTGAGCCACCAAGGAAGGACAAGAATACTGGAGTGGGTAGCTTATCCCTTCTCCCGCGGATCTTCCCAACCCAGGAATCGAACCAGGCTCTCTTGCATTGCAGGTGGATTCTTTACCAGCTGAGCTACAAAGGAAGCCCTCCATCACGGTCATGGGCAAAAGTGGTTCAAACATCCTGCTCTGTCCTTTGCAATGTGATCTGGAAGCTCCTTCCAAGGTAGAAAGGAGTAAGAGTCCCTCCCCACTTTGCCTGCAGTCCCAGCTGCATGTTTCAACTCAGCCTTTTACTCCAGTGCTCCGAGCTGCAGGATCTGAGTGCTGCTTTGATGCTAATAAAGTTGTCCCTTGATTCCTGCCTCAGTGTTTGCCTGGGCATCACTGACCAATGGACATGAGTCTGAGCAAGCTCCGGAAGATGGTGAAGGCCAGGGAAGCCTGGCGTGCTGCAGGTCACTGGGTCGCAGAGAGTCAGACACGACTGAGTGAACAGCAGCAGCAACGCACAATCAGAGCTCAGGGGTGATGCGAGGGAATGACAGAGCCGGATCTGGGCTTCATGGAAAGCCTGTCCTGTCCCCCTAGCTTCCACCACCGAGCACACTGCTATGGCCAGCTGTCTACTCATGTCTGCCATGTGCCTCCTTCCTCAAGATATTAAAGCCCTGCTCACCTTCGATTCTCCAGGGTTTGGCTCATGTGGGCCCATTATAAATGTCTGTTAAAAAAGAATGAGTGGGTACCAGACACTGAATAAGGTGTTTCCTCCATCCTACCAATTCTCAGAACTGCTGCCATCCCTTGCCCTGCTTCTCTGTGCCAGAAAGTCAGTTTTGTTCATTTTTAAGCACAATGCTGTCCACGTTATAGCTGAGGAACACAAAGCATCAAAGAAGAAAGAAGTTCTCGAGGCTAGCGAGTCAGAAAGGCAGGGTTGGAACCGGCTCTGATGCTGCAGCCGCTGCTGGTTATCTGCCAGGGGGTGCTGTCACCTGTCACAAGGATGCTGAGCAAGTAAAGGGAAGCAGGGCCTCTGCCCCTGCACCTCCCCCCGGGACAGTTCCGCAGCCTGCAGCGCAAAACCCCGCCTCCTCCCTACCCCCGCCCCGCTCTCAGCATCCCAGGGACCAAGGCTGCAGGGTTCTGACACAGAGCCTGCAGTCCCTGGGAGCTGGTCCAGGATCCCGCCTACATGAGGGGAAAGGTTCGAACAAGGGAAGGAAGAGGAAAGAGAAGCAGAAGTCGTCGCTTTGAGTCAGGGGAGAGTGTGAGCCAATAGCTGGTTCCTGGGCAGAGGATGGATAGAGAAGAGCATATACAGGTACCTGCTTCTGTCCTCCTCAACCTCGTCCACGTTGTCAAGCACCAGTCTGTCCCAGATGTCCAGAGAGGAGACCCGCCACTGCAGGGGCTCACAGGAAGGACTCAGGTGGGCCTGAAGGCTATCCTGGGCGGGGTGGGAGGGGAGTAGGTGCAGGAGAGAAGCTTTGGTGGTGGAGGGAGAATTCAGATGGGAGGCGACAGCCAGGGGAAAGCAGAGGGAGTCCCAGACAGCTGCTTCTGGATGCAGCTCTGCTGGCTCCTGCCACGCACTAATGCAGAGGATCAGCCAGGAAAGGCTAGGTCTGGGGCTGGGGGTCAGACCTCTCTGTCCTTGGGGCCATCATCTGTTATGTGGGGGTGGAGCTTGGGGAAAAGAGGTGACTGGCACCATTTCACGAGGAGCTCTCTGAGGAGGAGGCAGGGCTGCAGTAGAAGGGATGTGGGTGAGAAGGCAAAGAAGGAAGCTCTACAAGAAGGGGGCTGAGATAATTCCATCCTGCAAGATCTTCAGGGGAAGGGGGCTGCCCCTTCCCAAAGGGTCGGGTGGGACTGGCCAGGGCTGGGCAGGGGATCTCTGCTCTGACTAGTGGGGAAGCTGTGCCACCTCGGGCAACTCAGTCAACCTCTCTGGGCTGAGGAAAGTCATAAAAATGCCTGCTCTGCTGGTCTCGGTGAACTGTTGTGATGTCCTGTTGTGAAAGAGCTTTGCAAAATGTGAAGGGCACTTAAAGGTGCGGGTATAAAAGCATGAGCGCTAGAACCTCCTCGACCAGTGGTCCCCAAATATGGCTGTACCCTGCAGTCTCTCGAGAAGCTTTTTTTAAAGTGTTGCTTCTTTTTGTTCCAACCTAGATCAGTGGTTCAAACTGGAGAAGCGAGAAGGCATTCAGACAGCAAAGGGAGCAGAAAGCAGTACTTTTTAAAATAAAGCTCTTAGTGTGATTCCGGAGAAGGCAATAGCACCCCACTCCAGTACTCTTGCCTGGAAAATTCTGTGGACGGAGGAGCCTGGTAGGCTGCAGTCCGTGGGATCTCGAAGAGTTAGACATGACTGAGCGATTTCACTTTCACTTTTCACTTCCATGCATTGGAGAAGGAAATGGCAACCCACTCCAGTGCTCTTGCCTGGAGAATCCCAGGGACGGGGGAGCCTGGTGTGCCGCTGTCTATGGGGTCGCACAGTCGGACACGACTGAAGCGACTTAGCAGCAGCAGCAGGGTGAGTCAGGCTTCCCTGGTGGCTCAGAAGGTAAAGAATTTGCCTGCAATGCGGGAGACCTGGGTTCCATCCCTGGGTTGGGAAGATCCCCTGGAGGAGGGCATGGCAACCCACTCTAGTGTTCTTGCCTGGAGAATCCCCATGGACAGAGGAGCCTGGCGGGCTACAGTCAATGGGGTCACAGAGAGTCGGTCATGACTGAAGTGACTAACACATCAGGGTGATTCTGAAGCACTGGGAACGGGGAGACCCACCACCTCAGATCTCCCCAGGTTTCCTGAAGACCGTCATGCGGCACACACGTCTTAGAGAAGCAGACCTTAGCTCCTCCCAGATCCTGTGTCGGGATTTCTGGGAGGCCGAGTGGTCTCTGTATTGAACACCATGATGAAGCAGCCCAGACTGTCATTCTGTGACGAGTCTGTGATCCCCTCTTCCTTGCAGGATGAACAGTCACGCCTGCGGGCATCACCTTGCTCTGGACAGAGCCGCTCAGGGAGGGGACGTGCCCTCTTCAGGGAATACATGCAGACATGTGCTCTGGGGACGGGGTGGCACTGGACAGCGCTCCCCACCCCATTCCTGCTCCACTGGACCGACCGCCCGATTCCAACATGACCAATTTCCCAGCCATAGAGGCTGAGATGAGTTATCCTTAACGAATAACACAGAATATCCATGCTTCGTTGTTTTGTCAACAGATATCCAGGCTTTTCTGCCCCATACTGTCTCGTTGGTTCTGCTCCATTCCTGAGACTACATAAGTGTGTGTATGTGCACACACACACACACACACACACACACATACCCCAATCCCATTAAACACACAAATGCCAGGGTGAAGAGGATTCAAGGATTTAAGGAGTCAAGAACTCACACCAGGCAACCGTGTTACTTGGGAACATGGCTAGTGTAGAAATAAATGACGTAGACGACCTTAGGACCGGATAGAGGTCAGGGGACTGTTCCCCATCTCACGGGGAAGTTAAGAGCAAGGGTGCTACAGCGAGAATGCCTGGACCGTGAGACTTGGACCAGCGGCTCCTCTGGGGTGGAGCTTCTCACAGAGCTGCTGGGAAAGCATACATGTTGGTGCAGGCAAAGTGCTTAGAAATGTGGCTGCACCCGCCGCGCTGGTGAAGTGTCTCCTGTTATTGTTTCTGCTGTTGCTTTATGATAGGTGAGGAAGCTGAGGCATAGAAAATACTTCGCTCAATTTACCTATGCTACTTGACTCTTGCAGGAACACAGCCTAAGGAGAGAATCATAAATGTGAACACTTATATGAGGGAAAATGTCCACTGTAGCAGCATTGAGAACAAAAAGCTAGCAGACAACCAGAATACCCACAGTAAGCGGTAGGTTACCAAAATGATGGTTCATCTATGTGACAATTGCATGAGAAAATTAGAGACAAAATATGGAGCTTTTTTTTTTAATGAAATACAAAATGGGTCTCAACAGAGAGAGATGCAGAGACAGAGCTGGTCTGGAAGAAAGACCAGCAAAATACCAACACTGAAAGTCTCTGGTTATGGGACTGTAGGAACTTCTATTTTCTTCCTTATGCTCTTCTAAATTGCACTAGTTTTCGATAATGAGCAGATACAACTTTTAAAGTCAGTAAATCAAACCGTTTTTTTCAAGCCGTTTGCTCAAACAGTACGCTCGGAGTCCACATGGGCTTTCTCTGTCGCTGGCCAGACTTCTGCTGCTTGTCAGGCTGCACCAGCAGTAGGAAGCGAGGCAAAATGGGATAAAGATGATGCTCAAACACCAAAAAGCACCAGGACCTGGGAGCTGGGCAGGACTGGGAGCCAGCTCAGCAAGGACCCTGGTCCCGAAGTGCAGCCTCAGCTCCTGGGACTGAGCTGAAAGGGTAGAGCTGGACAGAATTTCCTATCAGAGAAACTGCATGGCTCAGTGGGAACATCTCAGCAAACAGTCCAACACTCATCCTCGGGGTTACCCAGAAACAGAAAGAGGCAGCTCCTACTCTGAAGACACCAAAGAGCTGTACCTACTTGGCTTTGTCTTTTCTACAGGTTCCCTCTGCAAGTGGGGAGCCAGAGACCCAGGAGGATATGAGATCAGCATCTCTGCTGGTCAGCACTCCCTGCTTCTCCTTAACATAGAAGCGTCCGTCCATACCCCACGTCTTTCCAGTCATAAAGCCAAGGTTCCGACACAGACAACACTGAGGAACGCTTATTTTGCTACTCTGAGATTTAAAAGATTAAGAAATCACTTAATGACTAAGAAAGACTTCATCTAAGAAAACAGGAAGGAAGGAAGGGAGGGAAGGAGGAAAGATGGAGAGAGAGGGAAAGTAACTGAGAAGCAGAGGGAAGAGATTTATCATACTTGTATGATACTTGGTATGATAAAAAGCTATGACTGCTTCCAAGACTTTGCTATAACCAACTCAGTATATTTTTTAAGTGTTAAGTTCTGATCTTTGTAAAATAAGAGACTGGAATAGATAACCTCTGAAACTGAATGATTCTATGTAAAGTTGAAATTGTAAGTTAACGCCCACTCTCTCTTTGAAAGATCACTCTAGTGGCAAAAGTCAAGCAATAAAGTTGGCCAAGTGATCAAGGGAACCAGCTGTACATTTAATGAATAGACTTGAGCGCCCACAGAATTTTCCAGCAAAAGCTCAAAAATTGTCTAACACAACCACCTCACGGTACAGATGAAGACTCTGGGACAGCATCATACCGACAGTTAATACCCGCCCAGTGCCAGGCAAGTGACCTGCTCAGGGTCACAACAAGCCAGTGACTGCTGCTGCTGCTAAGTCGATTCAGTCGTGTCCAACTCTGTGCAATCCCATAGATGGCAGCCCACCAGGCTCCTCCATCCATGGATTTTCCAGGCAAGAGTACTGGAGTGGGGTGCCATTGCCTTCTCCGAAGCCAGTGACAGACCCAGAATTAAATGTGATTCCCACTTTTTCCACAGTCCACTTGTTCTGACTTTTGGTGGATTTAAAGATGAAACCATCAGTTATCAGAAGCTCCTCCTCACAGTCCAGGATGTCCAGAAGAGGAGCCGAGACAAAGGCAACAGCAGGCCAAGAGCAGCCACATCCTCTCCTTTTGTCTCTAAGCATGGAAGGGACTTCCCCAGTGGCTCAGCGGTAAAGAATCTGCCTGCAGTTCAGGAGACAAAGGGGGCCTGGGTTCGATCCCTGGTTCAGGAAGATTCCCTGGAAAAGCAAATGACAACCCACTCCAGTATTCTTGCCTAGAGAATCCCATGGACAGAGGAGACCGGCGGGCTACAATCCATGAGGTCGCACAGTCAGGCAAGACTGAAGCGACTTAGCACACGTGCGTGCCATCTCTGATTTGGTTAACAACGTGCATGAAAATCAAACTGAAGCACCATAAGGCAACCCTGAAGTCAGTCATCCATTGGTGAGGTGTGTCTGAAGTGTGGCCACTTGTAAGCAAAGCAGAACCTAAACTTCACCTCTAATGAAGAGCAACGCTTCCAGTTCTTTTTCTCTAGGACTTCTACTTAAGAGAAAGGTCCCCAGGGGAGGGAATGTCTTCTGCATTATTCAGAGCCTTATCAACTCACTGATTCTGTAAGCCTCTGCACAAACTTAAGAGGAGTGTGGAAAACTTGAAGATGGTTGCTAAGGAGGTCCACAATGATCCATTTGAGAAGAACTTATTTAAAGGGCTGAGGTTTCACAGGCTCAAATCCATTGCCGGGAGTTTCAGATCTCTTTGAGTTTCTCGAAATGTATTAATATTCCTTGGATTACAGGGGTTTTTTGTGGGACACGAATAGAAGTCCCCTCCAAAATGAGGTGGACCTTCTGCGGTTAAAAAAACAAAACAAAACTTTGACCATCACTGACTTGAGAAGTGAAATAGCTTTACTTGTTGTAGGACTCCTCAGAGGCTTTAATCTTCTGCACATAAGCCTTCTGTATCTCTCAGAGGCAGTGCGTGTTTTCTTTTCTTTTTTTTTTTAAATTTATTTGGCTGGGTCAGGTCTTAGTTGCAGCACTTAGGATCTTCCTTTTCTTGTGCAGGATCTTTTTTTTTTGCGGCCCACAAACTCTCCAGTCGCTGCTCGTGGCTGCCGGAGCACGTGGGCTCAGTAGCCTTGGTGCGCAGGCTTAGCTGTCCCTCAGCATGTGGAATCTTAGTTCTCTGACCAGGTATCGAACTTGCATTCCCTGCATCACAAGGCAGATCCTTAACCACTAGGACCATCATTTCTGAAACGGGCATCATGCCCAGAGATTCTGTTCCCGTGGGAATGTTGGACTGGTGCTCTGCAGATCACCCTGAGGAACTAACAGAAGGAGCTTTTCTAGGTAATATGGTCAGCTGAGTATACATCGCAGCAGAAGAAAAAATACGAGGAAGCTAAAGTACCACAGGCATGTGTAACTGACATACGAGGAAAAAGTCCCTACAACAAAGGCTGTGAAGCCCAAACACATGTCCTTAAAGGGGTGTAGGATACGGATTCTCATTGGGGAAGTCTCAGGAGAGGCCTGGGGGACTTTCCTGGTGGTCCAGTGGTAAGACTCTGGGCTCCCAATACAGGGGGCCCGGGTTTGATCCCTGGCCAGGGAACTAGATCCCACGTGCCACAACTAAGACCAGGTGCAACCAAATAAATAAGCAAATATTCAAAAGAAGAAGAATAGGCCTGGGATAATTAGGAACTTACTCAAGTGCAAGGCAGAGTACTGGATTCCCTGACTTCTGGAAGTCTCTTCTTATTCAATTGTTCCAGGTCATTTTGTCTTATTCTCTACGTGTTTACCATGGAGCTCAACTGACTTCCATGCAAATGAAACACATTCCTGAAATGCTGCATACAAAGAAATACGTTCTCTGTAAATTGAATCATATTTTCCAACAGTTTGCGTTATAATTTCAAAGAAGATCGACCCCAAACACATAACAAAAGGCACGTCAATGAGCTGCTGGGCACCCCAGGTAGCACCCCACCTGGGCCCAGAAGCCAGGCAGGCAACCAGCTGTGCTCCAGATCTGTCTACACTCGCTCACTCATATGCTCAGTTAATTCCTAAGTGAGCTGGAAGCTCTCACTGCTCCCAGGGATATGTTGCCTCATTGCTTATGTCCTTTTTAAAGGGATTTACTAGAATCCTTGGATACTCTCTTCTGCTGGCATTTTTAGCCTGGAAGTAGTTTTCAAGTCAAAAAGGGCATTAAACCCCTTTCCATGAGTCTCCTCGGTGACAGTCAAGTATCTGATGATTGAATAGCTGGATCGTGGTCAGCCAATCTAACTCTGCAAAGCGAGAGAAACTATTATATGTACTTATATCTCCCAAAAGACTAATTTATGAGACCTCCAAGTGGTTTCCACCATTCCGAAAGGTTGGACAGTTTTCAGACGCTTGCCGATTGAAGCCTCAACATCCCTCTAACCAGGGAAAGAAAAGAGAGATCATGGAAATAATACTGCTCTCTGATTGGATGCTTCTCAGGCCGTGGGACACACCTGGGCCAGCTCTGCCTCAGTCCATTCCACTGGCCACCATGAGGGGTGTTTTTACAGGGAAGAAAAGGCTCAGAGAGGTTCCCAACACCCCCAAGGCCACACAGCAGCAGAGCCGGAGGGTGGCAGCCCTGGGCACCGACTCCCGGGTTGGCTGAGATCACCTCTTCCGACTCGGTTTACAGAGAAACTAGGGGCTCAGAACTGTGTCCTCAAATCTCCCATCCTGCCTCACCTGACACGGGGACGGAAAATGCAATGCTGCCAGGCAGTGCAGCGGTCAAGAATCCGCCTGCCAGTGTAGGAGACCCAAGAGATGTGGGTTCGATCCCTGACTCAGGAAGGTTCCCTGGAGGAGGAAATGGCAAGCCACCAGGAGCCTGGCAGGCTACGGCCCATGAGGTCACAAAGAGTCGGACAGGACTGAGTGACCGAACTCACACACGTCGGAATCCTGGCAGATTCAGCACCTGGAGTCAAAATGCAGTAAGACAGACATGAAAATAGTAAGAGCCTCTTCAAGTTCCCACTTTTGAAGATGCATTCTGAAAACTATCCCCTGCTTCTGCCAACAGATAGAAAGGCTCTTTCTTTCTTAAATCTTTCTGAGAGTATTCCTTTACCCACCATTAGAGAAAGGGAATTAGGATGGTATTCATAGGAAGTGTGCCACGAACTAGCCAAGGTTCCTTTTTCTACAGACCAGATATCCTCATGTAAGTTTAGCTATACTGTGATTTTTTTTTTAATGTGAAAAGGCTCCCTACTATTGAAAACACCTCTGATAGAAAGTGAATCTATTATTTTTATACACACACATGCACACACACTCACACAACAAAAACAGCAACTTTTGAGAAGTGCACCTATTGGAAAAAGTGAGGCAGAGAAGCATTAAGATGGAAGGCCCATGATGGATTTCCTTTAAGTCCAACCTGATTTCATTTTTCCACACTCCTGGAAACAGCAGATATTTTAGGGGGAATGGAAGGAAGGGTTATAGAATTCTTTTCAACTTGGGTTTTCTGCAGTGAAAGCTGTCCCTGGTAAAGGATGACCTCACCTCTCTTGGAATCTGGAGGATTTTGAGCTGATTGCAGCTCAAATTGCTTTTGAGACTTTCCATTTGAATTCTAGCCCTGAAATATCGCAATGAAATTACCCGTAAAGCACTGAAAAAAGGGAGACTTTCTTATCTGCCTCCCAAGGCAATATGTTGGACATGGATCCAATTCTACAATGATTTAACTTTCGGCCAGTAAATCTCACAAACACAAGAGTTCCCCTGGGAGCCAAAACTCACTGGGAATAATCTCAGAAGGACAAGAAGGGGTCTGGGGCTGACAGCAGGGTCATGATGTCCCAGACAGCCGACAAATGCAGAGTCCGGGCTGCGAGCAAGTGATGACCCAGAAAAGCCATATGGTCCCACTTTAGGAACACCCTCTCTCAATTCTGTCCAGCTCCCAGCTGGCAGGCATGGGGGACACCTAGTTATCTGACATCAGAGATTCAGGAGGTCATCCTCAAATGGGAACTAGCCCAACACCACAGTTTGCCTTTTTCTCATTCTAGTCATTTTAGATGGAAAACCTTTATTGTTTCACACCCACCTGTCTCCTTGCCCACGTAATTGAACAGAGCATGTAACTTAGGGTGTTCTTTTTTCCCCAAATTGAATGGTCTTATTGCAATAATTCTAGGCTTCCCTTGTGGCTTAGATGGTAAAGAATCTGCCTGCTATGCAGGAGACCTGCGTTCGATCCCTAAGTCGGGAAGATTCCCTGGGGAAGGAAATGGCTACCCACTCCAGTATTTTGGCCTCCAGAAAATTCCATGGACAGAGGAGCCTGGTGGGCTACAGTCCATGGAGTCACAAGGAGTCAGACATGACTGAGCGACTAACATTGCAATAATTCTAACATTGGGTGCTGAGAATATACACAAGGGTGATGGCAGAGAGCCTCAGGGGTTATATTTGCACATTATATTTGCACATTAACTGAGCGTGTTCTTGATTGCCGGGAGGTCCCTGCTCCCCTGCAGCGACATCCCTCGTCTGGAGTTGTGACTGTCTCCTCCCCAGCTGCCAGCCCTCACTTCCGCTCCCTCCCACTGTCTATGTCTGATAACTACCCTCCTCCCACCCCCATCTAACAGTCCGCTGTGACTCAGTCCAACACGATCCCGCAGGAAGGCTTCCAAGAGCGGCCACACAAGCTAGTGTCCACAGGGCACCAGACGGAGGAGACCAGGGTACCATGGTTCAGCCTCTGATGTTCCAGCCCAGGTTCAAATGCACATGTAGGAAGAGGTCTTCCTCCCATGAGAAGCCCATCGCTACAGGCACAGTGCCTCCATGGGCACCGGGCAAGAGCGCCCCACCGGGGGGCCTCCCTGGCAGTCCAGTGACTCCACACTCCCAGTGCAGGGGGCCTGGTTTGAATCCCTGGTCAGGGAACTAGATCCCACATGCCTCAACTCAAGACCCTGCATGCTGCAACAAAGACCAAAGATCCTGCGTGCCATAACTAAGACCCAGTGCAACCAAATAAATAATAATTATATTTTTAAAACAAAGGGATCACTCCGCCCTTCTGAAGCAGTGACTGTGTTCAGTGCTTCTGACCAATGTTAGAAAACTGAAACACCAGCCCAAGGAGACCAGGCCTATTATTCTTCAGAAGGAAACAAAAATCCAACACTACATGTGAACCCTTCCAACATTTCTTCTGTTTTATTTTTTTCTATTCTTTCCACCTTTACTGAGACATAACTGTCATGTCCAGTATTTCTTAGTGTCTCATCATCTCTGATTTAGGACATGTGATCAGAGGTAGCTGTGAAATCTCAGGTTAGGCACTGTGATAGATGTTCGGAATTCTGCACATATGTAAAACCATGTAGGGCAGAGCAGATGCAGAAAGAAAAAATAAAGAGTAAAGTAAAATACAAAAAAAGATCTTCATGACCCAGATAACCACAATGGTGTGTCACTCACCTAGAGCCAGACATCCTGGAATGCAAAGTCAAGTGGGCCTTAGGGAGCATCACTATGAACAAAGCTAGTGGAGGTGATGGAATTCCAGTTGAGCTGTTTCAAATCCTAAAAGATGATGCTATAGAAGTGCTGCACTCAATACACCAGCAAAGTTGGAAAACTCAGCAGTGGCCACAGGACTGGAAAAGGTCAGTTTTCATCCCAATCCCAACACACGCTAGCAAAACAATGTTCAAAGTTCTCCAAGCCAGGCTTCAGCAGTAAGTAAACCATAAACTTCCAGATGTTCAAGCTGGTTTTAGAAAAGGCAGAGGAACTAGGGATCAAATTGCCAACATCCGCTGGATCATGGAAAAAGCAAGAGAGTTCCAGAAAAACATCTACTTCTGCTTTTGACTATGCCAAAGCCTTTGACTGTGTGGATCACAACAAACTGTGGAAAATTCTTAAAGAGATGGGAACATCAGACCATCTTACCTGCCTCCTGAGAAATCTGTATGTAGGTTAAGAAGCAACAGAACTGGACATGGAACAACAGACTGGTTCCAAATCAGGAAAGGAGTACATCAAGGCTGTGTATTGTCACACTGCCTATTTAACTTCTATGCAGAGTACATCATGTGAAATCCCGGGCTGGATGAAGCACAAGATGGAATCAAGATTGCTGGGAGAAATATCAGTAACCTCAGATATGCAGATGACACCATCCTTATGGCAGAAAGCAAAGAACTAAAAAGCCTCATGATAAAAGTGAAAGAGGAGAGGGAAAAAAGTTGGCTTAAAATACAACATTCAAAAAACAAAGATCGTGGCATCCAGTCCCATCACTTCATGACAAACAGATGGGGAAACAATGGAAACAGTGAGAGACTTTATTTGGGGGGGGGGCTCCAAAATCACTGCAGATGGTGATTGCAGCCATGAAATTAAAAGACGCTTGCTCTTTGGAAGAAAAGCTATGACCAACCTAGACAGCATAGCAGAGACATTACTTTGCTATGTCTAGTAATGTAAGGTCCATCTAGTTAAAGCTATGGTTTTCCAGTAGTCACGTATGAATGTGAGCGTTGGACTATAAAGAAAGCTGAGTGCCAAAGAATTGATGCTTTTGAACTGTTGTGTTGGAGAAGACTCTTGAGAGTCTCTTGGACAACAAGGAGATCAAACCAGTCCATCCTAAAGGAAATCAGTCCTGAATATTCATTGGAAGGACTGATGCTGAAGCTGAAACTCCAATACTTTGGCCACCTGATGCAAAGAACTGACTCGTTGGAAAAGACCTTGATGCTGGGACAGACTGAGGGCAGGAGGAGAAGGGAATGACAGAGGATGAGATGGTTGGATGGTACCACCAACTTGATGGACATGAATTAGAGCAAGCTCCAGGAATTGGTGATGGACAGGTAAGCCTGGCGTACGGCAGTCCATGGGGTTGCAAAGAGTCAGACACAACTGAGCGACTGAACTGAACTGAAAGTAAAATAAAAAGGAAGGTGTGTACATGAGGAGCCCAAGTTCTCATTCACTCCCAGACTTCAGACAGGGACCTCCTGGCAGTTCAGTGGTTAAGGTTTCACCTTCTAGTGCAGTGGGGCGCGGGTTCAATCCCTGGTCGGGGAACTAAGATCTCATATGCCATGAAGGCAAAATACCAAAACATAAAACAGAAGCAACATTGTAACACATTCAGCAAAGACTTTAAAAATGGTCTACATCCAAAGAAAAAACTTTTAAAAACATAAAATAAAACAGAAAACGAACACCCTTCCACATGAGCAGAGGGCAACTGCCTGAGGTCTAGGGCTGAATGAGAAGCTTACCACACACAAGTGTATGTAGCTCCTGAAAAGCCTGACACATCCCCTACAACAGAGAGCAAACCTCACAGGCCCCACGATTTTTCCCAAGCACACCAGACTTTTCTCTCTTCCGAGGGATGCCAAATTGCCTTAAAGCAGCCGATGAGTGTCTGTCTGATTTATGACTCAGCTACCATGGCCTCTGGAAACTTCACTCTGTCTGACTCCGGTCCTGTGTTTTTGTTGTTTGTTCAGTCACTAAGCCACGTCTGATCCTTTGTGACCCCATGGACTGCAGCATGCCAGGCTTCTCTGTCCTTCATCATCTCCCTAAGTTTGCTCAAACACATGTCCATTGGATCGGTGACGCCATTCAACCATCTCATCCTGTCACTCCCTTCTCCTCCTGCCCTCAGTCTTTCCCAGCATCAGGGTCGTTTCCAGTGAGTCTGCTCTTTGTATCAGGTGGCCAAAGTATTGGAGCTTCAGCTTCAGCATCAGTCCTTCCATTGAATATTCAGGGTTGATCTCCTTTAGGATTGGCTGCTTTGATCGCCTTCCTGTCCAAAGGACTCTCAAGAGTCTTCTCCAGCATTACAGTTCAAAAGCAGCCATTCTTTGGTGCTCAGCCTTCTTTATGGTCTGATTCTCACATCCGTATGTGACTACTAGAAAAACCATGGCTTTGACTATGAGAACCTTTGTTGGCAAGGTAATGTCTCTGCTCTTTAATACACTGTCTAGGTTGTCACAGATTTTCTTCCAAGGAGCAAGTATCTTTTAATTTCTCCATATTAAATCATGTCTTAAGCGCAATTTATTTAGAGATTCTGCAATGAATCCTTTAGGAAAAGAACCTTTGAGCTTAGAAGTTGATATCCTGAGTCTTTTTTTTTTTTTTGCTGTATTTCATTTCAATGTTGGTTTCAGAGAACAAAACTGCAGTCACCTGAGATGCCCTTTCTTTGAGGTGCAGGTGGCTGGTCACTCTGGGTGACTGATCAGTGTCACTGAAGCCCCCTCGGCTGCCTGGCAGAGTGAGGAGCCGGGCTCTCCTGAGAGTGTGTGGCCTGGGAAATGCTTTCGCTTGCAGCCTCACAACCACCAGGTGGGCTGAGTGAAATTCGCTTCCTTATTTTGCAGATGGTAAACAGAAGCATGGAGAGATTTAAACAAGGTGCAGCTAACAGATGATTCAGACCTAAGTTCTCTGACTCTGAAAGCAAGGAAGCCAGGAAGTTCTGAATTCAGGATGGGGAGACAGTCCCATTTCCTGCCTGGGGCCAAGTCCCCCACGGGACACTGCAGTGGCCTCAGGAATGAGCTAAGGATGTGTACAGCTGTTGGCCCGGAACTGAGACCCCCAAGCCAGCAGCTGCCCTTCAGTCGCAGTGGAAGCAGACCAGAAAACCAAAGGAGGTGGGAGGCAGCTTCTTTAGATCCTAGGGTCTCCTGTACCCTCTGAAAGGAGGAAATTGCTCAGACACTCAGTCGTGTCCAACTCTTTGTGACCCCATGGGCTGTAACCTGCCAGGCTCCTCTGTTCATGGGATTCTCCAGGCAAGATGCCCTTCTCAAGGGGATCTCCCCGACCCAGGGATCGAACCCACATCTCCTGCGTCTCCAGCATTGGTAGGCAGATTCTTTACCACTAGCACCACTGGGGAAGCCCCTGAAAGGAGGAAAAAAACAGTGGAAAACAACCAAGGAATGTCAGCAGGTACCCCACTGCAAAGGGGAAAGGACATGGTGGGACAGAAAAGGACGCTGAGGGTGAGGACCAGGGAAATGGGATTTGAAAGCCGCTAGAACTGTAGACGAAAACTCTGAGCAGGGTCCAGCTTATGGGTTCTGTCCCGAGGGTCACCTGTGAAACCCTGCATCTGTCCCAAAGAAGAGGATTCAAAGAAAGTGTTAGAGGAAGGCTCTAGAAGACAGCCACTCCCACCCTCCCAGGCTGCTAACGCATGAAGGGAGGAGAACAGTGATGGGGTGAGGAAAGACCCTCTAGAAAGATGCATGAGCAGTTCTGGGCCTTCAGAGCCCCAGAAGGAAAACAGCATAGGAAGCCTGTGGATTTTCAGTCAAAAAGACAAGCTGGCAAGTAAGGAAAAGCCTATGGGGGACTTCCCTGGTGGCCCAGTGGTTAAAAATCTGCCTTGCAGTGCACTGGGCTCGGTTTCAGTCCCTGGTCAGAGAACTGGGATCCTGCACACTGCATGGTGAGGCGAAAACATTTTTAAAAAAAACAAAACATGGGACTTCCCTGGTGGTCCAGTGGTAAGATTCCATGCTTGCAATGCAGGAAAAGCAAGTTTGATCCCTGGTTGGGGAACTAGGGATGCTTGGAGACGTGGCCAAACAAAAGGCTCTGTGCACATTCAGGAACCATGAATCATTCTCTCTTCTTGCTGAATATCCACTGGACTTTTCCTGGGTTCTGCTCATCACGTCTCACCTGAGGGCGGTGGACCACTCGATAGCCAGGTGCCCTTGAACTTGCCCACTGAGCCTCAACTGCCTTCTCTACCAAAGAGGAAAACAATACCTAGCCTTCCCACTGCATTTGGTTGTTGAAGGATAACAGCACTGATGATAATTTCAACCGCTGCGTGGTGCTTGCTCACATCACACTGTGTACATAATGTTACTTGGTGTTACATAGGGTACTCATAATAACTCATCGAATCTTTGAAACAGCCCTATGAGATTGGCCCCATTATGCCCCCATTTTAAAGAGAAGGAAACTGAGGCACAGAAGATTCCAAACTTGGTTCTCATCACCCAGCCAGTGAGCAGCAGAGGTGGGATCTGAACCCAGACAACTGGCTTCAGAGTCCAGGCTCCTAACCTCTGTTATAAGACATGAAGTCTGAAAGCACTGAACTGAGATGCTTTCTTAAATGAAAGATACCATTCTCATTCCTGTTAGGACCACTCCCATGGGACAGGATGGATTCCCAGATGGGGGTCCCGCCCCGGCCTCAGACCCACCACCCCACTGGCCGGGTGCCAGCCTCCTGGAGGAGCGGGAAGACACAGCACCAGCCCTTCCTGACTGCAGGACTGTCTTCCTATATTTTTTTCCAAGGCAAAATGTCTGCTGCCAAAAGCAGGGTTTGTCTGTCTCCTGGAGACAGCGGTTGTCAAGTCCTGGGAGCAAGCAAGCATGTCAAAAATAGCAGCACCGTAGACAGCTCGGCTGCAAGCTCCTTGGAGATGCTGGTTTCGCTCTCGCCAAAGAGACAGGGTCTGTCTGCATTCCCTGCACCTGTGATGAAGGCCACTTAAGGCTCCAAGACGTTTCTAGGGCCAGGCAAAGAGTGTCTGCCAGGCGCGTGACAGACGAAAGGAAACCCTCTCCATAGCAACAAGGATGAGGTCAGAGCTGTGCTCAAAAAAAAAAGTCATAGATAAACCATGATGAAAAAGAATATGAAAATACTGTCTATATATGTATAACTGAATCACTTTGCTGTACAGCAGAAATTAACACACTATAAATCAACTATACCTCAATAAAATAATTTTTTTTAATTGTCATAAATTCCACCAGGGCTAGGCCTCCAATAGCTAACGCTGATGGCCAAGGTTAGACCAGTACGGATGGCCGAGGTGAGATACCAGTATTGAGGTGTCTGCCTCCTTTTCTTTCTTGCTCTGAAAGAAGCAGTCACTCATTCTGGAAAACCTTTCCAAGGTGCTCACTGATAGGTTTTCATCTCCTTCCTAGGGATGAGCACCAAGATAACTCACAAGGACCTACTTATAGCACAGGGAACTCTGCTCAGTACTCTGTAATGACCTATATGGGAAAAGAATCTTAAAAAATGAGTAGATATACATATAGGCATAGCTGAATCACTTTGCTGTACACCTGAAATTAACACAATATTGTAAATCAAATAGTCTCCAACAAAAAGGTCTTTTTAATATATGGAACAAAGAGGTGGCAAGAACGCCCTTCTCTAGGAGTTCAGAGCAAAGGGAGGGAAAAGAAATGACTGTCTCCAGCCCCGCAGGGACCTCAGGCCCAGATCAGGAAAGTGGTTCATCGCGAGACATGATAACACAGGAACTAGGAGCCCATCTGTCTTCATTCCCGAGGCTTGCATCTAGAGGCTCTCTCTGGGGAGAAGCCCCAAGCTCCAGCCCGATTCTGCCCCAAGAGAGCCTGGCACCCCAGGGCAGCCTGGCATCAAGTGAGAGTGAGAGAGGAAATCCTTCAGTTTAAAGGATGGGTTTCTTTTCCTTCCCTAAGTGACCCTGACAAGCTAGAATTAGTCCAAACTTTGCTTCCCTGGGCAATAACTCACAGTCAGAGCAATCAGGGCCGGCCCGGCAGGTTCCAGCCAGATTGTCCCAGGAGGACTGCGTTCCTTGGAAATCTATCTTGGCATTTATGGAGAGATGCCGGGGGACAAAACATTGCCAAAAGTAAGGGCTCAGCCAGCCGAGAGAAGGCACAATAAATAGCAGGACTGGAAGGTGTCACGTAAGGAAAAGCACCAAGGGAGGGGAGGGAAAGGAAGGGATCAGTGCTGGGGAAGGCAAGTGGCAGGGTGTCATTGAGAGCAAAGAGCAATGACATCTGATGAGCACTCCAAGAGGAGGACCAGCTAAGGGAAGACCCTCACCCCTGCTTCTCTTGTTTTCTGAATGTGCCATAAGCCTGCGACACCCGATCAGCCACTGGAGGGTGGGGAGCAGACCAGGAGAATAACACCTTGGCTCCTATGTAATTTCTCAAGAAACTCTGAGTTTACAGAGAAACAGAGATGAGGTGGAATTTTATGCATTTGTTTGTGAGGTTTTGCCAGCAAAGTGTAAACCCCTTAGCTTTGGGCGGGTTGTGGGGGGGTGGGGGCAAGTTCATTGTCTTTGTGCTGTCATGAGTCATGTTCAACGTGCTTATCCTAGTTCAGGACAAGCTGACCAGGCTCTGTGTGGACCAGAAATGGCTTAGTCTGTCTGTCTTCAGAGCCAAAAGAAAGGAGCACGTCAATCCCACAATGGTCTCATTGTCAAAATTCAAAACAAAACAAATGGTTCCTAGCACTGGACGGGAGCAGCATGAAAGCTCTCAAGTGTCCCCATGCGGCAGAGAAAAAAACTGTCATCCTTCTCGAATATGCAATCTGGTCCATCTTTAAAGAGCTTTAACGTCTAGATTTATAAAACCAAACCATCTCCCAGACAAGACATGAAACTCCGGGGTTATTAGCCTTATGTACACTTAAAAAAAAAAAAATCAGTGACTTTTGTGAGTTAATTTATCAAATACAACTGTCACTGCAATCTTCTTTTAGAAAATGTCCATTACCCTCATGGGAAAATACCCTGATGCGGGAAAGACTGAAGGCAGAAGGAGAAGGGGGCAGCAGAAGATGAGATGGTTGGATGGGATCACCAACTCCATGGGCATGAGTCTGAGCAAATTCCACGAGACGGTGAAGGACAGGGAGGCCTGGTGTGCTGCATTTCATGGGGTTGCAAAGGGTCGGACACAACTGAGCAACTGAACAACCACCCTCCAAAAACCTAATATCCTGATACACGTGGGACTCAGTCTACATGACCTCCAGCAAAGAGACACACAAAGAAAAAGCCTCCTTATAAACCGGTTGGTGAATCTTAAGCCATCTTTCTAAGGAGAGTCGTCCCCTGCACTTCACACCACTGGGATTTACGAACTCTGCTTCTGATCTGCTTTCAGGATATGAGAGAGACAGTTCTGAGAACCTTCGAGTGAATTCAGGGCATTCAGAAGGCCAGCCTTGAATTAAGGCTTTTTCTGGGTTAACTCCACTCTGTGCCTTCCTCCTACATCCTCTTTTCTGTGTTTATTTCACTGTATCTATAGGGTATTGTCTAGAACTCTTCTGCAAGCTTCTCAAGATCGGGGACCCGGAGTGAGCAGAGTCCAGTGCCATACAAGCAAAATATTTATCTAAAATATATGAGGTTCTCTTTCTTCTCTCCAACTCGCCTTCTCTATTTTCTACTTGCAGATTCAGGAAATTTCATCAGAGATGTTTTCTAAATCCCCAGCAATCTCATCTTGCTCCAGAAACTCAGGACTCCACCCCCAGAGGTGAGCACGCTAGGACAGGATGCTGTACTGGCAGGAAAACAGAGTCCACCAGCTGAGAGAACAACTGAGCAAACACCCAAGGTCACAGCCATCCTCGAATGCAAAGAGTGAGCCCGACTGAAACGCCCCAAGGTGCTCCCAGCTCCCGAGAAAGTGAGAGAAAGATGCACAAAGAAGGAAGAAGAGGTTCAAATGGCAGATGAGGGAAAGCCAGAAAGGTGAGGAGAAAGGAAGGCAGAGCAAGTGAGACTGCAGAGAAGGAAGGGAAGGAAATGAGAGGAAAGGGGGAGGTGACTTAGAAGGGGGAGTGAAGAGAGATAGCAGTGTGCAAGCAGAAACAGAGGAGAGTAATATAGATGGAGACAGAAGCACACGGAGAGAGAGAGAGCAAGGAGACTGCTTAGGAAAGACAGTCAAAGGCTTCATTCTCCCCAGATGCATGCTTTCCCGCCCCCTTTCTGCCCCTCCCCACTCCTGTTCTCATTTGACCTGAAAGACTGAGCCAGAACAAAATTCCCCAACAGCAGAACCTACCTCGGGTGCAAAGACGGCCAGCTGTCCCCTTCTCTCCTGGGGCTTCTCAGGCAGGAGGAATCCCCCCACGTCTCAGCTGAGCCTGACAGATCCAGGAAGACCTCTGGGAGCTCCTGCAGGCCCAATTCAGGTGTAACGACGACCTGAACCCCTCTGTTGACAGCTGTGAAATCACCACCCCAGCTGTCACGGCGACACGGGGCACAGATTCCCTTGGTGCTCAGGGAGCAAAATCCACATCAAGAGGCTCAGAGTCAAAGGGGGTCACTTGGCGAAATCCATCAGAGGAAGTAGGTCAGGTCACAGCCTCCCAATTTGTGTTGGATGTCTTTAAGAAGAACCATCTATGAGGTCCCTCCCAGGAGCTAGACATTTCCTTGGGAAGAAGCATCATCTCTCTGTCTTAGAGCTGGGAGGGGCCGACGTGGGTGCTCCATGGTGCTATTATGGACTAAAACTAGTAGCAGCTGCCTCTTGAGAAGCTAGTCCCCTCCAAGGCCATTTTGAAAGAGAGAATATGGTCTAACTGGCAGTTGCCTAGCATTCAAGTTTCTGAAGACTCAGGAGTGAGATGAGATAGCTCCAGTGATGGGCTGGGGAAACCAGGAAGAAAGGTCCAGATAGGAAGCTTTGGGGACCTGCTTCTCCCTCGTTTTCCAAAGGCCACATATCCATGTCCCAGCCCTGCCAGCCCCTAAACAACGTTATGTGAGAGGCATCCCCATTTCAGAAGCTAGGAATACATCGTCTCTCGTTCTCCGTGCTGCCCAAATCAGAAGATAGAACAGTCTGGAAGGTTGCTACGGCAACCAGAATCCCCGGAGAGCCCAGCTCTTCATAAACGCTTTCCACTCGGGCATGCTCTGACTTGAAATGGTGAGGACGATGAAAACACACACACACCCATTCTGAGAAGGACACATCCATGTTTCAACATTCACTCTCGACGTGAGCATCCCTTTTGCCTCTGGGTGGGCCTTCTCTTCCCCCCTCCCCCTGAACTGTCAGGAGTAATATTCCAGAAGAGATGTGGAAAACTGGCAGTTCATAGCCTCAGAGCAGGTGTCTGAATCATGAGCATTTCCTATTGTATTTCAGATCTGGAGAAGCCAAGCACCCAATCAGGATGGTGCTGGCCGTAAAAGGATGTCACTGAATCGCTCCAAAGAGCCCCTTCCTTGCTGAAGGGCAAGAAGCAAAGAATAAGGCCCAGTTCAAGAGGCGAGGGAGGGATTTAAAAAGCTAAGGACCCAGAATGGCCTGGACATGGGCTTTGGACCCAAAGTGGGAACCCTGGGAGGAGGCTTTGCCTATGGGACAGGGGGAAGCAGGATAATGAGCTAGAAATCATTACAGAAGTTCACGCATTTGCATAGCATCACCCCCAGGATCCAAGCTGAGTTCCTGGGCCATTCCCCAAGAAGTGGGGGTGGGGGGACAGACAGCAATGTTCCCATCAAACGGGTGGGGACACCGAGGCACAAAGAGGAACTGCAGCCCCCAAGTTACCCTGTAAAGTGCGGCAACATCCAGACACAGTGTCTCTCAAGAAAACCCTCAGAGGCTGTTCCTCGTAAGCTGGCTCTTCGAGAAAAGCTTTAAAAAAAAAATTCTCATCAAGGAGTCTTAAAGCCTAGATTATAAAACTAAAAACATGTTAACAGTCCTCTCGGTTTCTGAACTGCACCCAGGAGAGCTCAGAACAGTACATCACAGTTGATCAAGGCAGCAAATGAATGGCAGTGCAAAGAGGAGAAAAGGGGGACGTGGGCAGGTGGTACAGGAGAGCGGTTCAGTTCACGATGGAAGGAGATGGCTCAGACCAGGCGGGGGCACCACTGGGCATCTCCCAGGTGACAGCCAGTGGCTGTCAGGGCTGGAGCAGGAGAATGTTTACCTGACTCAGCAAAAAAAAAAAACTCTACCAGTGAGGCTGTCGGCAAAAGAACAATGCTTCTTCCTTACTCGAAACCTCCTGTCTCATTGCCCGCAAAATGCAAACAGAAACCCACGCTAGCATCCAATGTGTGCTTTTACCTGGCGGCAGATTTAAGCTGGAGTCTGCTTTAGCAAGCCTTCGGCTGCAAATCTAAGTCAGATTCCCAGGAAGAAGGATGGAGGGCTAGCGAGGGCTGGGGGAAGTGAGGGAAAGGAATTTGCTGTCAGCAAAAAGACTCCTCCACCGCTCCGAGATGGCACTGTCTAAGGGACACTGCTTCTCTAAGAAGTGGTCAGGCCAGGTACTTGGTTCCGTTCGGCCATTTCTCACAGCTCCGTGGTTCCCCTTTGTCAGTTCCTCTGCGCAGGAAGGCACCTGAACAGACACAGTATTTGGCTCTGAGAAGAAGGAGCCTTCCTGGAAGCCAGAGAGTCAAAGGAATCAGAGTCGAGAGAGCTAAGTGGAGAACAGAGACTAACGTCTATCGTGCCAGGTCACGCTAGAAGAATCCACTGGCCCTTTTGGTCCAGGACTGACCTCTCACGTCCTCCAAATGGCCAAGTGTCATCATAGTCTCTCTAATTGCATCCAAAATTAGAGACAGATAACATATGTTCAGGCTGTGCAACTGAAGGCTCTCCTAAGGCTTCTCTGCAGAATGACCAGCCGACCTTACAGGGCACTGGAGGAAAACAACAGGATGAGTACTCTTTCTGTCCACTGGCTTCGGCTAGTTAGCACGTGGCCAGAAGCTACGATGGGAGGGTGCATGCCCCAAAGCCAAGGATGCTAAGGAGAAACAAGACCCAGGTATGCCTGGTTTCCAGCCTGTCCACGTCACTCTTCCTAGAGACATCACAAGTCCCAACATGAAAAATCAGAGTCTCGAGGGAAGGTCAGATGGAAATCTCATCCACGTGACATAAGATGGGCACGAATGGGTGGCACCATTAGAATTTCAAAAATGTCACTTAGATGGAGAAACCTG
This sequence comes from Aepyceros melampus, assembly GCA_006408695.1. Lineage (NCBI taxonomy): Eukaryota > Metazoa > Chordata > Mammalia > Artiodactyla > Bovidae > Aepyceros > Aepyceros melampus. Next base: position 211,111 of record SJXQ01007149.1, read on the forward strand.
GGATGCTGCAGGGGTCAAGTAACAAGGCTGACAGTCCAGGTGTATGATCCTGGCGCCAACCACTGTGGGGTGAGGGAGTCAGGAGGTCACCTGGAGCTGGGGTGAGAGTAGTGGAGGATGAGAAGGGTCCCTAAGGAAGGGTGTGTTTGGTGTCTTCCTTCCATGCAGGCACTGCCAGCATCCCTCAAACCTCGGTGAGCATCCTTTTCTCTGCATACCCTCGATGTGGTGTGGGAAGGTAGCTGGGTCTCCGCTCCCGGGTGGCCTCCGAGAATTCAGGCTTGCCAAGTCCACTATCAGCTGCCTTCAGGTCCGGGGCAGGCTGCCCACAAGTGACGTGGGTATACTGGCCTTGCTCCTCCTGCTCTGTTTCCCGGTGGTAGAAGTAGTTGAAGTTAGAGACGATGACGGGCACTGGCAGGGCGATGGTGAGGACCCCAGCGATGGCACACAGCGAGCCCACGATCTTGCCCCCCACCGTCATGGGGTACATGTCCCCATAACCTACGGTGGTCATGGTGACCACCGCCCACCAGAAGGCATCCGGGATACTGGGGAAGAGCGAATCATCGTCGTCGGCCTCCGCGAAGTAGACGGCGCTGGAGAAGAGGATGACCCCGATGAAGAGGAAGAAGATGAGCAGGCCCAGCTCTCGCATGGAGGCCTGCAGCGTCTTACCCAGGATCTGCAGCCCCTTGGAGTGGCGGGACAGCTTGAAGATGCGGAACACGCGGACCAGGCGGATCACTCTGAGGATGGCCAGGGACATGGCCTGCTGCCCGTTCTGGCCGCCCCCACCACTGGCCGATTGCTGCTCCTGCTGCTGCACCAGCTCGGTGCCCAGGGTGATGAAGTAGGGGAAGATGGCCACCAGGTCGATGATGTTCATGATGTTCCGGAAGAGGCTGGCTTGCTAGGACAGGCAGAGAAGCGCACCAGCAGCTCGAAGGTGAACCAGACGATGCACAGCGTCTCCACCAGAAAGAAGGGGTCGGTAAAGAAGGAGCCCCCAAGAGTAGTTAGTGAGGATGAGCCCCCTGCCACCATTCCCCCGGGAGCAATGCCAGGATGGAAGGTATAAGAGTCACCTTCATCCTCCTCTTCCTCCTGACTGCCCCTGGACACTGGGGAGACGCCGCCACCGTTGCTTCCACCTCGACCGTCTGCACGGAACTGGGGCAGCGTCTCCAGGCAGAAGATGACGATGGAGATGAGGATGACCAGGACGGAGACGATGGCGATGCCCCGGGCGGGCCCTGAGCTCTCCGGGTACTCGAAGAGCAGCCACACCTGGCGCTGGAAGGGCTGGGAGGGCAGCGGCTTCTCGTCCACGCCTCCCTCGGGCAGGCAGCCCTCATCCTCGCGGAAGGCCGCCAGGGCCTCGTCCCCCAGCTGGTAGAAGCGGATCTCCTCCAGGAAGATGTCCAGCGGCACGTTGACCGGCCGGCGCAGCCGGCCCCCGGACTGGTAGTAGTAGAGGATGGCGTCGAAGCTGGGCCGGTTGCGGTCGAAGAAGTACTCGTTCCTCAGCGGGTCGAAGAAGCGGACGCGGCGGCCGGGGTCCCCCAGGAGCGTGTCCGGGAACAGCGACAGGGTGCGCAGCTGCGTCTCGAAGCGTAGCCCCGAGATGTTGATGACCAGCCGCTCGCTACTACAGCAGCCGCCGCCGCCGCCGCCGCCGGCCTCCGGGAAGTCTCCCGCATCCTGTTGCTCGCCCTCCGGCCCGCGGACCTCCCCCGGCGCCGCCAGCGTCAGGGATTTCTCCGATCGCATGTCCCCTCCGCGCTGCGCTCCCCGCCTCTAGGACGGCGCCCACGACACGACCACCACCCGGGCGCCGCGGCGCCTCCCAGCTCTCGGCGGCGCCCTCTTTGCAGGGTGGGGCTCGCAGTCCGAGCCGGCGGCGGGTCCCTGAGTTCCGAAGCCCTGGTCTCTGCCGGGCTAGGTCTGGGGAGGCGACCAGGGCGCGGAGGAATCGGCCCCGCGCCTCCAGGTATCCGCGCCGGCTGCCAGATGGAGCTTGGAGTA
>SJXQ01007149.1:213182-242605 GCA_006408695.1 Aepyceros melampus
CAGAAGCACCCTAGCCTCTCCGGCAGTCTTTCCCGCGCTCTCCCGGCACGCCTCTCCCTTAAGCGCGTCCGCATCCACCGCCCTCTGAATAGGCACTTACCCCTCTGCCACACCCCCCCGCCCCCGCAATCCGCTTCTCCCTTTTCGGTTTGCGGAGTTGACCTGCGCAGTGCATTTCATCAATAAAGAAAACACCCCGCCCCGCCACCCAGCACAGAGCTCCGTGCCTCCACTCACCCCGAAACTGAATGACCAAAAAAAAAAAAAAATTCGTCATCTTTTCTCCTTCTGAATTTACAGACTCATTTGCCAGTTTCTCCAATCTCTACTTAAAAAATAAAGAAAGCACGTTTGATGTCCTGAGAGCTCCCGATTTAAACTGTACTTGAGTGTCACTCCCCAGAGAATCTCATGGGTCCTTTTGCAAACCTAGGAAGGCGGGTGAGGCTGCCCTTCTAGGATTGCAAAGTGAAATGGGTGGGAGCTCGCCTGTTGCCTTTCCCAACAGAGATTTTCCAAGGGAGCTTGGGCAGCAGTCTCAGGGAAAAAAGAACCAGAAGATGGTGGCATCTCACAGGTAGCACAATCTAAGGAAGTATTATACATCCTGGAATTCATACGCTCCCAGCCTCCCTGGGAACAAATCTGGAGTGTCTGAGAAGGGCGTGTTAATTAAACTAAGTACTGTGCTTCCTGGGCACCTAGTATGCGCCAGCTACCTCTGGGTGCCTCACCTGCACCATCTCACTCACCCCCCTACAATCATGTGAGAAAGGTGGCCTGTGCTCCTGGGCCAATGTTACAAGGAAGACCCACCTGGAAGTATTTGGGGAGGGACCCGATTTGGTTGTAGGGAGTCTCCAGGAGGGAGGAGGTAAGAATGGTTTTCTACCCATTTCGGCCAGAGACCATCACTAGATCAGACAGGTTAGGGTCTGATCGTTTCACATTGCCTACCTACCCAGCAGGGTTGACGCTGGCTTCTCGCTGCCTCAGTTTTCCCCTTTTAGGGTGGCTATGGAAACAATAAGTTGGCTGACAACCAGAACAAGAAGGTGTTTTATAGTACTCCCTGGTGCTCTTAGAGCACTGGTACGAGTTCATGGACGATCATGATGGGAAGGGTACATAGAGCTACTCTTAAACCACAAGACTCGTGTGAGAGTTCTTTGCATAAAGTGCGGTGTTGTAAAACCACAGCGGTTCATTCCCAGCAGGGTGCTGGGGAGGAAGGTGAGTCGGGAACCACGTGTGCTGGATGTGTAGGGCAGAGGTCAAGTGATGCGCGAGTGGAGACAGATGGCCGCACCACCACGTCTTCATTCTCTAGTCTGGTCGCTCACCACCCCTTCTAGGTAGTTGTTTCCATTTCATTCCTGGTCGCTTCTGCTCCCTTCTCCCAACTTGCATGTTTCAGTGAATGGCAAGAGCGCAAGTATATCATCCAGTCAGTATCTTTCTTTTTCACAAGCTATTGTCATTAATCAATTTAAACTTTGCACTAGTAGGTTGCTCTATTAAATTTTTTTTCTGTCAAGAAAAAAAAAGGAAACCTACAAGTATACATACCACAGAAAGTACTGGGGTTTTTTGTTTGTTTTCACCCCTGTCCAATTATCTGTAATTCTTTTCTGAGTGGTAAACTGACTTACTCATGAGTCCTTTTGTTTTTGGTGATCAGTTTTTACCACGAAATAGTCATTGGCATGTTTGTTTCCATCACTGCCATTTTTATGCATGAGGTTGTCCACTAGGCCAGTCACTCTTCCAAGCAAACCTTGGAGAAATGTGGGGAGGAACCTGAATTCTGTCTAAAATGGTAATGGGAACAGACCTTTGAGTGTCACCTTGGTTAAGGCTTCCAAGCTACAGGCAGAGAGAAGCTCCATAGTTACCTTGACATGCGGCATAAGACTGTACCCCAAGAGAGGTTTCACTGTGCACAGAAAGTTCCCCCCCCCCCCGAGGGAAAACCCATTAGCAAGTTCATGAATCAGAGTTCTGTTTTTAGTTCTTGTGTGAAAGAGACTCATTTCTTAGCCACGAAAATCCCTTTTCTCTTGATCATTCCTCTCAAGCTGATATTAAAGGGTGAGTAAAATCACACCTTTAGAAGTGCCAGTTCCTACGTGAAGGAAGACAAGAGGAATAACCCCATCTTCAGACTGCACAAGTGAACATTTCTCCAGAATTCATGGAGCTCCAGTTTCATGACAGCATAGGCTTTCCTAATTCTGTCTAAAACCAGACATTTTCACTGATGGTCGCTATCATTCATTTATTTAATATGCTTGCATTGAGAAGTCATTGGGTGCCCATCCTGTGCCAGGTGTTGGGGTTTTAGGAGTAACCTGGACAGACCATCTGCTTTTATTTCTTGCAATAAATATATGACATTCTAGATGGAAACTTTTCACAGTAAACAATAAAGAAGATATTTACATATTGTACTGAAGGCTCTGAGGAAAATAAACTGGATGCTGAGTTAGGCACGAACCTGGGAATTCTGCTTTGAAGCCTCAGGTAGTTGGGAAAGTTCCTTCTGAAGAGATACTGATTTAACTGAGAATTCAAAGAAGAGAATGAGCCAGACTTGCTACAAGCAGGATCATTCTGGGCAGACAAGTTCCAAAGCCGTGAGCTAGGCAGGTCATGGGTGGGTGGGTGTGGGTGTGTGCGCACGCACGCACATGTGTGTATGAGCGTGTGCGCTTGTCATTAACCCAGCAGTGGGATCTTCATGGTTTTCCTCTGGGCAGACTTAGCCTTTCTTCTCTGAGTAATCTCTGTGAATGGTCCTTTCCATTGCCCTTTCAGCCACAGACCTTCGTGGAAGGAAAGAGTGGTAAGGGGCCTGCTCCCTCAGTTCTTACCTGTCTATAGGTATGTATACACACACTCTCCGTAAGAAGAATCACTTCTCTCTCTAGCTTTTCACCCCAGATTGTTGAGGACAGGAATAATAAGTCTAACACCGTGTCCCATGACCATTTCCCTCCTTCTGGGCCTTCCCTGGGACCAAAGTGACAAGAGGAGGGATAAACGTAAATACACCTTATAGTTAAGATCATTTATAATTAGCTGCTTAGCTGAAGTTTTTGACGATGATGGTGATGATATCAGCTACAGACTGGTGATGGAGATAATGATGCTCCAGAATCCACCAGAGAAAAATCTAACAGTTTTCAGTTGAGAGGAACAGGAATATTGGAAAAGGAATGCATTAGACATCTGAGTCGTGCAAATCAACAGCCCTAGGAGATGACTAACCCTGCCAAGAAATAAATCTATAAAGAGCATTTTATCATGCAGGGAGGATCCCAAGAGCACTTGTTAGTTCTGCAAGTTTGCAGCCTGCTTCTTCATCCCATTTCCCTACTGTGGCATCATCAGTGATATTTTCCAAATGTCTCCAACTCTTCATTTCAGCAAGGTGGGGAATTGTACACTCTACCTCACTTATGGCTGGACCAGGCCAGTAGTTCTAACCAATGAGCTGTAAGCAGAAGTTATGTGTGCCATTTCTGAACCAAAATATTTAATTAAAGCCTCCAGAGCTTGTTTTATCATAGCCACAGTGGTCAGCATCATCCATGATGGTGACTGCTCTGGCAGAGTGAGATGAGTCCCAGAGTGAGGTGACCTGAAACAGGGCCCCCAGACAAAGCAACAGGGATGAAGCGTAAGTTAGAAAAAATCTTTTGTTGTTCTAATTTTCTGATATCTGGGAATGGACTTGTTACCATGGCCTAATGTAGTCTACCCACCCTGACTCACTGTAATACCCAGAAATGAGAAACTACTATAACCAAAACCTAAAATTTGTGACCTGGTACGTTGCCTGGAAAATCCCATGGATGGAGGAGCCTGGTAGACTGCAGTCCACGGGGTCACAAAGGGTCGAACACGACTGAGCGACTTCACTTTCACTTTTCACTTTCATGCGTTGGAGAAGGAAATGGCAACCCACTCCAGTGTTCTTGACTGGAGAATTCCAGGGACAGTGGAGCCTGGTGGGCTGCCGTCTCTGGGGTCGCACAGAGTCAGACATGACTGAAGCGACTTAGCAGCAGCAGCAGGTGGTTCAGCAGTAAAGAAATTGTCTGCGATCCAGGAGACTCGGGTTTGATCCCTGGGTTAGGAAGATCCCCTGGAAAACAGAATGACTATCCATTCCAGTATTCTTGCCTGGAGAATCCCATGGACAGAGGAGCCCAGCGGGCTATAATCCATGGTATCACAAAGAATTGGACACAACTGAACAACTACCACAGCAACAATCAGGGGCCAAGTTATGGGCAATAAAGGCACTTTACTGGAGGCTGTTATGGGCCATATATGTTATGAGTGGCAAAATATTTGAAAAATCATTGCTGGTGATAACTTAGAAGACAGATAATGTACCTAAAAACTCCCACGGCTGTGAAGAAGTTGGAAACCAGATTGTTAGTATCACATGGTGGCTACTATTGGCCAGCAGAGATGAGATGGACAAGAGAAGAGTTAGGAAAGATGGAGATTTTCAGAGTTGGTGGAGGCAATTGCTTGTCAATCAGAAATAAATAAAAATTAAAAGACTTCTGTGCCAGAAGGGCTGACTAGGATTCAGGCTTGCTTCATGGAACGAATCAAGTATAGGACAATTATGCCCCTTGCTAATACCTCTGAAGAAAATAAGGTATTTTTCAGAAGGCTAATTAAAGTTGTGGCTTTCAAAAAGTAAGTATTTGAATTAGACAAAGTAACTTGTGGGATAGCAGGGAGAAGCTAGAGGTGTATAAGCTCCCACTGAAAACCAAAAAACTTGGGACTTCCCTGCTGGTCCAGTGGTTAACACCTCACCTTCCAATGCCGAGGGTGTAGGTTTGATCCCTGGTCGGGGATCTAAGATCCCATATGCCCTATGGCCAAGAAACCAGGACATAAACAACATAAGCAATATTGTAACAGATTCAATAAAGACTTAATTTCTTTTTAATTGTTTAAAAAAGGAAACTAATAGGGCTCAAATTATCCACTGTTAGGTTGATCTCAGGGAAAACTGTGGATGTGGTTATTGGCTCCAGGACGTATGGCTATGTTTCCAGAGAGCTGCCTGCACAGATAGGAGAAGTCTAAGACGATTTACACTAGTCACGCCACCAAGGGACGTGCCATCTGGACTAACCTATGCAGGACTGTTCAAGACTTGCAACAACCTTTTTTTAAAATTATATTTATTTATTTTTAATTGATTGATGTGCAGCAATCTTTAGGGTCCTAAATCTTTTTGTTCAAGAAGACAGAGAAAGCTACTCTGTCTCCAAGGAGCATATCACTTGCAACACCCATCTCAGGTAGGACCAAGGAAGATGACAGAGAAAAGAGGGGGAGAAGTCGGGGGACAAAGAACAGTGACCTGGGAATCCCTCCCAAGCAGCTGCATGAGGACCTCATTCTGTGAAGAGCTGTTCAGAACCATCACGACCACAGTCCAGGGGTGGCTGCACTGCTTCCCTCTCTCCCCTTTCTGAACGGGAATATTTATTAAGGTTGTGTGTGTGTGCGTGTGTGAGTCACTCAGTTGTGTCCGACTCCTCGCGACCCCCCTGACTATAGCTCATCGGGCTCCTCTGTCCATAGGATTTTCCTGATAAAATACTGGAGTGGGTTGCTATTTCCTTCTCCAGGGAATATTCCCAACTCAGGGAATCAAACCCAAGTCTCCTGCGCTACAGGCAGATTCTTTACCATCTGAGCCACCAGGGAAGCCCCAGATCAACCTTTGACTGTTGTGCTGTAGAAGAGGGAAAGAGAATCTATCTTTTTGTTTCCCTGAGGTTTTGAACTAAGAGGAGCCATATCCATAACTGATTTAGAGACCAGAACATGTCCCTTTTCTAAAGGCATTTATTTTTAATTGGAGGATAATTGCTTTACAATATTGTGTTGGTCTCTGCCATACATCAGCATGAATCAAACATAGGTACACATATGTCCCCTCCCTACAGAACCTCCCTCCCACCTCCCACCCCGTCTCCCACCCCTCTAGGTTGTCACAGGGCACCTACTTTGAGCACCCTGCATCATGTAGCAGATTCGCACTGGCTATCTATGTTACATATGGTAATGTATATGTTTTATGCTTCTCTCCAATTCATCCCTCTTTCTCCTTCCCCCGCTGTGTTCACAAGTCTGTTCTCTATGTCTGCATCTCCACTGCTGCCCTGAAAATAGGTTTAGCAGTATCATCTTTCTAGATTCCATATATATGTGCTAATATCAAACATGTCCCTTTGAACACAAAGACTACTGCCCATCACTGGAGGTCCTGTACTTTGAGCTTGATATCTGGACTGGATAGGACTTTTGGGTTATCTCTTTTAGAAAGTACATGTATTTCGCCTGTGATGGTCAAATATTTTTGATCAGGAGTGCAGACAATGGTAGTCATTGCTGCTATTTACCAAATATTTCCATCTTCCTACCTTCTGAGTGCGTGGTAGGATTGTGTCTTTCCTGGTCCATGTTCGGTGGGGTGGGGGTCACATGACTAGTTCCAGCCAATTTATTGTGACTTGTGTTCCATCTATGGTATCACTGACTCAATGAACATGAGTCTGAGTAAACTCCAGGAGTTGGTGATGGACAGGGAGGCCTGGAATGCTGCAGTCCCTGGGGTCACAGAGTCGGACATGACTGAGTGACTGAACTGACTGTGTCCTATCTGGCCTGCAGCACTGAAATACCGAGAGTCTTCTCCTCTGCCATAACAATCCTGAGTGCTTGAGAAGGTGGCCGCTCCATCAACCTGGGCCCCAAGAATGCCAAGGAGGTATGCATAATCTGAGAAATAAGTAATCCTTCAATGGAACCCACTGAGAGGTGTGGGATGTTGATTACTACAGCTTAACCTAGCCTCTCCTGCCTAATTCACCTACTTGTTTTCCTGCTTGGAGATACATACAACAGACATCATTTTTATGTTTTGGCTGTGCTGGGTCTTCATTGCTACACGGGCTTTTCTCTAGCCATGGTTCGCCAGCTGCTCATCGTGGTGGTGTCTCTTGTTGCAAAGCAGGGGACCTAGGCAAGCAGACTTCAGTAGCTGTGGGATCAGTAGTTCCGGTTCCCGCGCTCCAGAGCACAGGCTTCACAGGCTTAATAGTTGGAGCCCTGGGCTCAGCTGTCCCATGGCATGTGAAATCTTCTTGGACCACGGACCAAACCTGTGTCCCCTGCATTGGCAGGTGGATTCTTCACCACTGAGCCGCCAGGGAAGCCCAACAGATATCATTAATGTTCTATTTTCTATGGCCACAAGAAAAAAATTGAACATAAATCATGAAATTCATTTCAAAAGCTTAATTTTGTCCAACTCCTTTGTTCTTGGTGTTCTTGTTAGTTATTTATTCCTCTATCGTATCATCCTGCCAAGGGGATGCTCAGAAAAGGTGGAGAAAACATTTCCCTGCTTCTTCCTCTACTGGAGTGAAGAGCAAGTTCATGAAGAGATAGATCTGGAAGCCTTGACACAGTTAAAGGAGTTGTTTGTCTAGTTGATTTTGCTAGCTGGGGACTCCATGGAGTAAAACGTTCTTTTAGTTCTGACGACAAATGAAAGGATTTTTATAATTAAGAGTGGTGAAACTGAGCAGGCTTGTGGTGAGAGCTTAAGGAAAAGGAAATTCTATTGCTTTGCATGAAAACAGAAGTAAAATGATTTTTGATTGTCTTCCCAGGGTCAGGAACTGGCAGGAAACTAAAAAGGAACAAACTGGAACTTCCCTGTCGGTCTAGGGGTTAGGATTTGGCACTTTCATTACCCAGGGCATGCGTTTGATCCTTGGTCGGAGAAATAAGATTCCACAAGCTATGCAGCATCACCAGAACAAAATTTTTTAAGGAAAGGAAAGAAAGAGAATAAAATAAAAAGGAAGAAATTAGAGAAGGCTGTCTATCAAGGAGGATAGATCCCCAAACAGGGTGGAGAGGCAAGGTCACAAAGATTTTGAGAGGCACCCTGTCAGATGCAGAGGTTGAAACAGAGATGTCTGGTGTGCACATTTAGCCTGTTATCTCTTCTGGGCTTGGCCTCCCCTTGGATAACGACAGAGCTGCTTTGGAGAAAGAGATGGAAGAAGTTAGGAAGGACTCTACAGAAAGAGGAGACCCCACTAGCATCCACCACTCCCCTTCTCTCTCTTTCAGATACAAATAGATAGATGGGAGCAGTGGGGGAGGCCAGACGGCTGGTGCCTGGTTCCCTCCAAAGCACATATGCCTCCCACACCCCAAGTGTAAGGATGTATGGATGTGAGAGCTGGACCATAAAGAAAGCTGAGTGCCAAAGAGTGCTAAAGCTTTGATGTTTTTGAATTGTCTTGGAAAAGACTCTTGAGAGTCCCATGGACTGCAAGGAGATCAAACCAGTCAATCCTAAAGGAAATCAACCCTGAATATTCATTGGAAGGACTGATGCTAAAGCTGAAGCTCCAATACTTTGACCACCTGATGCGAAGAACTGCCTCATTGGAAAAGACCCTAATGTTAGGAAAGATTGAAGGCAGGAGGAGAAGAGGGTGACAGAGGATGAGATGGTCGGATGGCACCTCTGACTCAATGCACATGAATTTGAGCACACTCTGGGTGATGGTAAAGGACAGGGAAGCCTGGTGTGCTGCAGTCCATGGGGTTGAAAAGAGTTGGATGCAACTTAGCAACTGAACAACCAAGCCCCCAAGCACCCTGCAGGCAGAGAGCCACTGTCCCTTGCCCAGTGAGTCTAAGTTAGATGTAGTTGGGCCTGCAAGGTGCTGCTTCCTTTTCTGAGGAGCTAAGAGTGTGATTCTCCTGTTCTGGCTCATCCACTTCCCCAAGGGAATGAAACAGCTGGGGCTAAATAATGCAACGCTCCCGGTCCACCGATGGTAGCCTCTCTCTTTTTTTAACTACAGCCTCTAATTCACTCCCAGGAACAAATTATATTTGATGGCCTTTTACTAAATTATTCATCCCTCCTCCTACTTCTCTCAGTGGTTCAGGAAGCCTGGAGATGGCCTGGGGTAGGGAGGACCTCATTTCCACCCATATACAGTTCCCAGAGGCAGCCGGGCTCTGACCACAGTGGAGGCAAGATGCTGGCTGCCAGGCTGGGAGCAGGGATTCCAGAATCCCGCTCCATAGTGCTGGTCTTCCGAGACACCTGGAGGCTGGGGGCTTGGGGACCTCAGGGGCCTCGAGGGCCGTACGGGAGGAGAGTGAAGGGGAGTCATGATGCTCGCCTGGTTTCCCTACGATTTGTGAATTTCTTCTGAAGACCTGGAAGCCCAGCCAAGCAGCCTTCACACAAGTTCTTCGTCCTCCACACCCTCTTTTCCAAAATGTACATGTTGTTCCCACCCAGGCCCGAGGCCAGGTCATCAGCAAGGGGGTCAGAGTCCAGAGAAGGGGTGGGGGAGGGGAAGGTGGCAGGGGAAATTTAGGGGAGAAAAGGGAGGGGTGATGGCTGCTTTCTCTCCAAGTATGTTTCCCATCCAATGACCAGGGGACACGTGTTCATAATATCATGAATAAGGCCCTCACTTGCTCACAGTGCTTTACAGTTGGCAAAGAACAGTCACATTCAGAGCCTTGAGCCCTGAAGTCGAAGTTGGGGAGCTTGACTTCCAGATCTGGGGTGTCTGTATTCAGCCCACATTGCACTTTCCTGGGCCTCAGTTTCCTCGCTTGCACAGTGAGAGGTTTATATGAGAGGTCTTTGGGGTCTAAGGTAAACTCTAACCCTGGTTCTACAACCCTCACTCTCTGTCTTGTGAGCTCCTAATCCTAGGCTGTTACCATTTCAGGGGGTCTCTGGGCATTTGTTCACTGAAGGTAGAAAGAACTTCATTTTCTTCCAAAGCAATAGCATCAGTAGAGAGAGGTTTCCCAGTGCCAATCTCACATCATGATCCCTGGCATCACCCACTAGGTCCTTCCTTTAGTGAGGGGAGAGGTGGACTCTAGGCACACCTCCCCCCAGCTGGCCCGGGACCTGATTCTTGGAGGTGGTGCCCAGGAGGATGTGTATCCCCAGCTGCAGTGCTCAGAGGCAGCGAGAGAAAAGGCAGACACCCCCAACACCCAGAGGCCACTTCCCCCCATCTTCCCGAGCAAGCCTGGACCACTCCGCATGGGGACATGCTCATGAGGACAAGATGACGGATTTGACACTAACAGCAAATTACAGTAGAGGATGTTCCCAACTGATTTGTCATCTCGAGATCTCAGAGCACTCTGTGTCCCTCGGTTACATCCAGAACCTGTTCAGGTGAAAAGACTAGATTAGTTAATGTGCACATTTTCAATTATATGAGACAGAGTATGAATAAGAATGTGTGAGTCCTGGACTCCTCAAGCTGAATTAGCTGTCAAATAGAATTCTCCTAGTCCAGGGTAACCTGAGCAGTATTTCTGTGTGGGGAGGGGGCAAGTGGCTCCTGAGAGGGCTGTCACCATGCTCACTTGTCTTGTCATCACCTGCCATCTTGATCACACACACTGGTAACCCAAGAGGCAGTCATTCATCTATTCAACAAACAATCACTGAGCGCCTCCTGTATACCAGCACTATGTTACATGCTGGGTTGAGAGTGTTGAATGAAATAGTCATAAACATGACTCTAACCCTCAGGACAATCTACCTAACTGGGGAGGGGGAAGTATATACATACAGGTGTACAGGCTTCCCAGGTGGCTCAGTGGGTAAATGAGAAGCAATGCAGCAGACGCAGGAGTCACCAGTTCGATTCTTGGATCAGGAAGATCCCCTGGAGGAGGGCATGGCAACCCACTCCAGTATTCTTGCCTGAAGAATCCCATGGACAGAGGAAGCCTGGCATGCTGCAGTCCATGGGGTCGCAAACAGTTGGACATGACTTAGCAACTGAGCACGCAAGCATGTACAGACATAGGTGTATAGACACAGGTGCACACACACACACACACACACACACACGTTTACAGAGACTGAGAGACTCCTCAAGCAGCTCTAGCTGTTTCAGGACTCGGTAATTCACATTATCCCAGCTGAGACCCCAGACACCACAGAAGAGATACAGAACATCCCAACTCTGACTTTTCTGGATTCCTGAGCCCCAGACTCATGAGCTATAATGACAACAAATCAATATTTGAAGACACTAGGTGTCAGCTGCCTTGTGATGCTGACAGAGATAACTGAACCTCTCAGAGAAGCCACGTAACCTGCAGAGAATTGTTCGCTATTAGGTTTTACAGCGGAGGTTCCAACCCAGCTGAGCTGTGACAATAGATTGCCTCCTGGGGAATGAGGGAGGTGGTAGAGTTCAGGGGAGCCCAGAACTTTTCTCTAAGTGGAACTAGCCCTCTGCACTTTCTCTTCACATACACACTCCCACACATGCACACAAACACATACACATGCACACACAAACATACGTGCACACACTTGCACACACATGCACACATGTGCACATGCATACACATGCATGCACGCACACGCCTACTCACTTACCCCTAGGCATCACATTTCACCATCCCATCACCAGAAGGGAGTCCATGCAGGAAAAGCACCAGCAGAAAGCCCCTCCTTTAAAGAGAAAGCTGCAGCTCAGCTAAGCCGAGTCAGCAGACCTGTGGAATCCGAGTCTGGCTGGTGCAGGCCACACTCTAGCCCTGCTCTGCAACACATAAGGTTCCAATTTGAATTCCATTTCCATGAAAAACACGTCCAGCAGAATCCTCTGGTCCTTCCCAAGCCAGGAAGGGGCCCCGTGCTAGGAAAGAGCCTTGCATCCTTACAAAACAGGTTCCTGCTCTCTTGTCAAAAACAAGGAGGTTGAGAATGGGGGACGCAGTGGGGCAGGAGAGGTGGAGGGTGGGCCTCCACTGTCTGGAAATTCTGCTCTCTGTATTCTCAGTGTCATCAGCTCAGGAATTGGCTGCTGCTGCTGCTGCTGCTACGTTGCTCCAGTCCGACTCTGTGCGATCCCATAGACAGCAGCCCACCAGGCTCCGCCGTCCCTGGGATTCTCCTGGCAAGAACACTGGGGTGGGTTGCCATTTCCTTCTCCAGTGCATGAAAGAGAAAAGTGAAAGTGAAGTCGCTCAGTCATGTCCAACTCTTAGTGACCCCATGGACTGCAGCCTACCAGGCTCCTCCATCCATGGATTTTCCAGGCAAGAGTACTGGAATGGAGTGCCATTGCCTTGCTGAGGAAGCGGCAAAGCGACATTATGGAAACAGGAAAGGGAAGTTGCAACTTTGATACTTATCATATATTTTGTTGCTTAGTTACTAAGTCCTTTCTGACTCTAGGACCCCATGGATTGAAGCCGGCCAGGGTTCCCCAGGCAAGAATACTGGGGTGGGTTGCCATTTCCTTTTCCAGGGGATCTTCCCAACCCAGGGATCAAACCTGCATCTCCTGCTTGGCAGGTGGATTCTTTACCACTGACCTGCCAGGGAAGCCCACCTTCCATATGTCCAGATTCTATTCCCACTTGGGGAAATATCAAACCACACGGGCATCCCCAGGTTCCCTGGGAACCCTGGGTGGGTGGGGACTGAGCATATTGGGCCTGCACCCTGAATTGTAAAGGGGAACCAGGCAGGGTATGGACTAATTTACAAGATCAGAGAGAAGCCTTTGTGATCTGACTGCAGCCCCCATACATCACTGTCTAAATAATAGACATTCATACTTTATTGAATGGGTGGAAAAAAGAAATTATCTCCACACAACTGCCCTGATGTCAAGTCCCTAAAATATTAGGAAGTGGGCGGCCTGCTCCCCATTCAGATGCCCTCTGATCTTCTGAGAAAGAGGGGAAGCTCCTTTGCCCAGTGGTAGGGCCCAAGCTCAAGGGAGATGACAAGGAAGGAGCACAGGCCAGATGCCACCCTCCAACTGTGTGACCCTGGATGCGTTTCCCAGCCTCTCTGAGCCTCTGTGTTCTCATCTATATGTGGTACTTATATATAGCAGAATATTACTCGGCCATAAAAAAAGAACAAATTTGAGTCAGTTGAACTGAGATGGACGAACCTAGAGCCTGTTTTACAGAGTGAAGTCAGTCAGAAAGAGAAAAATATATATGGAATCTGGAAAATTGGTACTGATAAGCCAGTTGCAGGGAGGAATAGCAACACAGACATAGAGAATGGACATGCAGACATGTTGGGAGATCAGCACTGACGTATATACTCTACCACGTAGAAAGTAGAGAACCAGTGGAAAGTGCTGTATAGCACAGGGAGCGCAGCTCGGTACTCAGCTAGAGCGTGGGATGGGTGTGGTGGGAGGGAGCGAAGTTTGTGTACCTCCACTGATCCGCTACCACAACATTGTAAAGCAATTATTCTCCAACTAAAGATAAAAATGTTTTTAAAAGAAACATTGGGCAAAGGGGGAAAAAATGAAGCTGTGTTTTCCCCCCAAATTAATGAGTGTGAAGACATATGGGATACTTTTTATTAAGTAGAAACTTAATAACTGTAGTTCCTTTCACCTTACCTTCTGTTGGCACAAGGAATAAACTTTTGCCATAGATGTCTGTAGCCCCAATTTCTTCTTCTTCCTTCTACCTCCTTGCCCTTGCAGTCTGGGTGCCTTACAGCCCAGGTATGAAGATTTTGTTTGGGGTGTGAGGTTGTATATTGGGTTTCAATCTCATCTCCCCCACTCCAGGGAAGTTACTCAACTAATAGGGACTGCCTGTTTCTCATCTATGAACTAGGAGTCCTGACAGTACCTCCGTCAGTGGAGTTAGAAAGACATCATCATGAACTGGCAGGCTGCACCCTGTGGGGCATCCTGACCTGGCTGCTCACTTCCAGAGCAAGGGGCATCTTGCTCTAATTTGCATGATGTCCTCTATGGGCTAAAGCTGGCTCTGAGCTGGTGTGAGGATGAAATGAGAGCAAAAATGTTACTCACCCTAGTTCATCACAGGAGGAAGCTTTAAAAATATGCCCCAAATCTGATGACTTTTTCTCACCCCTCTAAAGCTCTAGGAGTTTTTCCATTGGCTTCCTGCCAGCAGTGTGCTGGTACACACACTGATTCACAAATCTGCTAGCAACTCAAGTGTCCATCCACAGATGAATGGAGAAAGATGAGGTACATATATACAATGGGACACGACTCAGCCATAAACAATATGAAGCAATGCCATTTGCAGCAACACGGATGGACCTAGAGATTATCACACGAAGGGAAATAAGTCAAACAGAGAAACACAAATGTATGACATCGCTTATATGTGGAATCTCAAAAATAGGAAAAAATGAACTTACTTAGAAAACGAAACAGACTCACAGACATAAAAAACAATCCTTTTTTTTTCTTTGCTTTTAAAAAAAATTTTTTTACAATGTTGTGTTGGCTTCTGCCATACAAAAAAACGGTGTTAGTCACTCAGTCATGTCCGACTCTTCACAACCCTATGGACTGTAGCCCACCAGGTTCCTCTGTCCATGAGATTCTCCAGGCAAGAATCCTGGAGTGGGTTGCCACTTCCTTCTCCAATACAAAAAAGGGAATCAGCCATAATTATACACACATCCCTTCCCTCTGGAATCCCCCTCCCTTCCCTGCATCCTATCCTTCCAAGTTATCATAGAATGCCAGGCTGGGCTCCCTGTGCTACACAGCAACTTCTCACCAGCTATCCATCTTAAACCTGATAGTGTATCTTTGTTGATGCTACTTTCTCCATTCATCCCATTCTCTCCCTCCTCTACAAGTCTCTTCTCCACACCTGTGCTTCCATTCCTTCCCTATAAATAAGTTTGTCAATACCATTTTTCTAGATTCTGTATGTGTGTGTGTTAATATACGATATTTGATTTTCTCTTCCTCATTTACTTCACTTTGTATAACAGGCTCTAGGTTCCTCCACCTCACTAGACTGACTCAAAACAATCTTATGGTTACCAGGGCTTCTAGTACATTCTCTCTCTCTTCCTCCATCTCTCACTCCCGAGTCATCTTGTCTCTGTTCCCAGCTCACCCACCTGTGACCCCTCATGTTTGCCTAGACTCTTGCCTTTCATGAGTTGTCTCCAGTTTTTCTGATGACCCCCATGGAACCTCATGCAGCCAAGAAAACCCTCAGCATCTTCCTGATTTCTTTTTTTTTTTTTTATTTTTACTTTATTTTACTTTACAATACTATATTGGTTTTGCCATACATTGACATGAATCCACCACGGGTGTACATGAGTTCCCAAACCCTGAACCCCCTCCCACCTCCCACCCCATATCATCTCTCTGGATCATCCCCGTGCACCAGCCCCAAGCATCCTGTATCCTGTATTGAACATAGCTGGCGATTCGTTTCTTACATGATAGTATACATGTTTCAGTGCCATTCTCCCAAATCATCCCACCCTCCCCCTCTCCCTCAGAGTCCAAAAGTCCGTTCTATACATCTGTGTCTCTTTTGCTATCTCGCATACAGGGTTATCATTACCATCTTTATAAATTCCATATATATGTGTTAGTATACTGTATTGGTGTTTTTCTTTCTGGCTTACTTCACTCTGTATAATCAGCTCCCATTTCATCCATCTCGTTAGAACTGATTCCAATGTATTCTGTTTAATGGCTGAGTAATACTCCATTGTGTATATGTACCACAGCTGTCTTATCCATTCACCTGCTGATGGACATCTAGGTTATTTCCATGTCCTGGCTATTATAAACAGTGCCGCAATGAACATTGGGGTACACATGTCTCTTTCAATTCTGGTTTCCTCAATGTGTGTGCCCAGCAGTGGGATTGCTGGGTCATAAGGCAGTCCTATTTGCAATTTTTAAAGGAATCTCCACACTATTCTCCATAGTGGCTGTACTAGTTTGCATTCCCACAAACAGTGTAAGAGGGTTCCCTTTTCTCCACACCTTCTCCAGCATTTATTGCTTGTAGACTTTTGGACTGCAGCCATTCTGACTGGTGTGAAATGGTACCTCACACTTTCACCGCTACTATTCAGCATGGTTCTGGAAGTTTTGGCCACAGCAATCAGAGCAGAAAAAGAAATAAAAGGAATCCAAATTGGAAAAGAAGAAGTAAAACTCTCACTGTTTGCAGATGACATGATCTTCTACATAGAAAACCCTAAAGACTCCACCAGAAAATTACTAGAGCTCACCAGAAAATTACTAGAGCTAATCAATGAATATAGTGAAGTTGCAGGATATAAAATCAACACACAGAAATCCCTTGCATTCCTATACACTAATAATGAGAAAGTAGAAAAAGAAATTAAGGAAACAATTCCATCCACCACTGCAACGAAAAGAATAAATACTGATTTCTAACAAGAGGGCCTGCTCTTGAAAGGCCCAGGTGGCACAGCCTGTCAGTGGTGGCACCATAACTAGAACCCAGGTCTCTGAACTCCAAACGGGGGCAAACCTCATGAAAAATGCCTTCAGATTTCTATTTGCATGAGAACAGCTCTATCACACTGTCTGGGATGTCTTTCCCATGTTCATCTCCTTGATCAAACTAAGAATTTTTCACAGCATCAGTTAACTTTGACAAGTGATTGCTATGAACCAGACACTGTCAGGGTTTTACACACACTATTCTTTTAAACCTCACTGTTCTTTAAAGCTCAGAGAGTTTAACAAACTTCTCCAAGTTCACCAAGTTGACAAATGGTTGAGTTGATTCAAAGCTAGGCTTTTCTAAGAAAAACGTTTTTTAATATTTATTTATTTGGCTGCACTGGGTCTTTGTTGCAGGATATTTTTAAGTCACAGCATGAGGGACGTTTTAGCTGTAGCATGCAGGATCTAGTTCCCTAGCCAGGCATCAAACCCAGGCCCGCTGCGTTTGGAGTGTGGAGTCTTAGCCACTGGACCACCAGTGTGTAATACCTGTGTGCATGCTCAGTCATGCCTGATTCTCTGCAACCCCATGAACTGCAGCCCGTCAGGCCCCTCTTGTCCATGGGATTCTCCAAGCAAGAATTCTAAAGTGGGTTGCCATTTCCTCCTCCAGGGGATCTTCCCAACCCAGGAATCAAACCCATGTCTCCTGTGTCTCCTGCCTTGCAGGTGGATTCTTTATCACTGAGCTGCCATTGAAACCCCACTGGACCACCAAAGAAGTGCCCAAATCCAGGCTTTTAACAACACACATGGGGACCCCCTTTCCAGAGGAGACCCACCATCAGGAAAAGAGTCAAAGGGAAGAGCAGAAAGAAATCTTTCACCCAGTGTCTTCACCCACCAACTCTCTTTGGCCCTCACCCCTACAACAGGGACCCTGGGGCCTCTAGGACAGAGATCCTGAGTCCTGGGTTCTCTACTCACCACCAGGCACCTTCTTCACCTCCTCCTCCTCTGCTCTCCTCTGGTCCTGGGTGGAGCGAACCTTAACCTCCAGTTTGCCCCCTGAGCCCCAGCCCAGCACCCTCTCTTCTCTTTCACATCTTCCCTCTAAAGCAGAAGCAGCCTCCAGCCCTCTCCCCACCCCCAGCAGAGCAAGAATAGCTCATGGCTGGATAAAAGCTCTGAGTCCTGAGCCACAAGCATCATTTTGCTTTAACTCATTGTGTCCTTTCTTTCCAACGACCTGCATTCATCACTCTATACAGCCTGCCCCGCAGCCCTCACACATGCAGCTCAGCAGTTCTCTTTGGATGGCTTCTTCTTGGGCATCTTCAGAGACAGACTTACTTCCCAAGCCATCCCTCCCAGCCAGCCCCCAGCCTTCAGATCGCAGGGGTCATTTGACCAAGCTCGCTGTGAAGGTGAAGGTGAAGGTGAAGTCACTCAGTCGTGTCCGACTCTTTGCGACCCCGTGGACTGTAACCTACTAGGCTTCTCTGTCCATGGGATTCTCCAGGCAAGAATACTGGAGTGGATTGCCATTTCCTTCTCCAGAGGATCTTCCTGACCCAGGGATCGAACCCGGGTCTCCCGCATTGGAGGCAGACGCTTTACACTTGGGGGAGACGCATCTGTCCCTCAGGATGGCTGTAAAAGCAGCAAGCTCACTTGGTAGTTGCTTCCTGCTGCTTTTTCCAAGGTAGGGCTTGAACTGGTAAAAGGGAGAAGAAATAGTCTCCACCTTATGTGTTAAGAAAATAAATCCTTGCCCTAATAAAATCAGCAGTCCTGAAATATGCAGGAAGGGAGATGGAAGGTCCTCCATTCCTAATTAAGTTTCCATCCTGATGTGGGAGCCAAGCGGGATGGGGGATTGGAAAGGCATTAGGGCCCTAACACTTGGAAGAAACAGTCCTACTTCATTATAAGACGCTAGCATGAGTGGTCCCTCTGCTTTCTGTTCAAGTGATGTGCATATTCCCTTGCACAAGCATCTGAATTAATCTGGACCTTTCTCTGAGGCCAAATGCCACTTCAGTCTCCTTTTATGACTGTGTGCTTAGTCACTCAGTCATGTCCAACTCTTTGTGACCCCATGGACTGTAGCCCACCAGGCTCCTCTGCCCATGAGGTTTCTTAGGCAAGAATACTGGAATGCATTGCCATTACCTTCTCCAGGATATCTTCCTGACCCAGGGATTGAACCTGGGTCTCCGTGTTTCCTGCATTGCAGGCAGATTCCTTACCTGCTGAGCCATTGATGACTGAGGTTGCCTTATTTATTCCTCTAAATTATTTGGTCCAGTGTAACCCACCCATCTCCTGTGTATCACTCCTGAGTCAGCCCCTATTAATCCTCCATGAGGGGAAGTAGTGTGGGTGTGGGGGAGCAGTCTGAGGATGGGAAGGGGGTAAGTCATTGAAGAAGCAGCAGCAAAGGAAGCTGAAGAAGCCTAGGTACTCTGATCCCATCAGAGCAGACAGGAAGAAGCATCTCCTGGCAGACAGCATCTCTGTCCTAAGGGTGCCGAGGCTAATGCAGTTTTCCTTTGAAGGATGTTTTACTGCTGCTAATGGACTGTTTCTTACTGAACCTTGTTTCCTGGTACATTTAAAGCAACCATGAAGGAGGAGAGCTCTCACAACCCACAATTTACATTTCCTTCCTGGGGTGTTTGTTTTCTTCAGAGACACACTTTCCTGGGCACAAAAACCACATTCAGAAAAACAAATAGCATACATTAACGCATATATGTGGAGTCTAGAAAAATGGTACAGATGATCCGATTTGCAAAGAAGAAATAAAGACACAGATGTAGAGAACAAACGTATGGACAGCCAGGAGGTAACAGTGTGGAGGAGCAGGATGACTTGGGAGATTGGGATTGACACATAAACACTATTTATGCATGCATGCATGCTAAGTCGCTTCAGTTGTGTCTGACTCTGTGCAACCCTGTGGATTGTAGCTCACCAGGCTCCTCTGTCCATGGGATTCTCCAGGCAAGAATACTGGAGTGGGTTGCCATTTCCTTCTCCAGGGGATCTTCCTGACCCAGGGGTCCCGCATGCAGGCAGACACTCTAACCTCCAAGCCACCAGGGAAGCCCCATGTATGTATACATAGAGCTAATTTGCTACACAGTAGTGTATACTCTAGCACAAACTAACACCACATTGTAAAACAACTACACGCCAATAAAAATTCATGGGGAAAAACACCCACATTCAACCCTTACCTGTCCAAGGCACTGCTAGAGGCACTGACCTATCGGCAATTTAACTCTGTAAAACATTTTGCCCATATAGTCAGATAGGGGGAAAGACTGACCCGGTGTGCAGGGAACCATTTCCTTTCTCAGGCTAGACACACAACTGGACTACATTTCCCAGCTTCCCTCGCAATTATGTGGCTACAGCCATGTGACTGGGTTCGGCCCAGTGGAATGTGGATGAAAAGGATGTGGGTGACTTCCCAGGCTGGCCCATGAACCCACACAAACCTGAACACTCTCTCACTTTCCCGTATCTGTTGACCAGATAAGGAGGATGCCGAGGACTGCAGGGTGGAGGGGTTGAGGGAGCCGCAGTGTAAAGGCTGGCTGAGCCCCTGAGTCACAAGGCGGAGGAGAGCTAAGCAGAACACCCGCGTGGCTGTTTTATGAGTAATTCATGAACTTTTATCGAGTTAAACTACTAGGTAAACATTGGTTACCAGTTAGCCTACCCTGGCTAATACAGGGCTTCCCTGGTTGCTCAGACAGTAAAGAGTCTGCCTGCAACGCAGGAGGTGTGGGTTCAATCCCTGGGTCTGGAAGATCCCCTGGAGAAGGAAATGGCTACCCACTCCAGTATTCTTGCCTGGAGAATTCCATTGACAGAGGGGCCTGACGGGATAATACATCCCCCATTCTAAAGATTATCCAATTGAATTACAGCTGAATTTCTGTGACTTGCTCACTGTGAGATGCTGTTCAGCAGCAGAGCTGGGCTTCACGGGCAGATTTTCTGACTAACACCGGTGTTTTCACCACATCCCACAGCTGCTCTATGATTGCTTCTGCTCCTGCTCTCAGAGAAACAACAGATCTCTGAGACAAGCAACGTCTCCTACAGCTGCATTTACAGCTCACTGATGCTGTCCTAATTAGGACCTTAATGAAGATGGCCCCTCGGGGGTGGGAGGTGGGGGAAGACACTGGAAACAGGGAGATAATCAGAGCCTCGACCTGGACATAATATGGGAAGAGATTCTGCAGAGTCACCTTTGAGGACCTTGCAGCAGCCTTAGCAACAGCAGGCACCAGGGTTAACCCAGAGGGTGGGTTGTGCTCAGTCCCTCATTCGTGTCCAACTCTTTGTAGCCCTGTGGACCGTAGCTTGCCAGGCTCCTGTGCCCATGTGATTTTCCAGGCAAGGGTACTGGAGTGGGTTGCCATTTCCTTCTCCAGGCACTCTTCCCAATTTAGGGATCGAACCCACATCTCTTACGTCTCCTGCATCGGCAGGCAAGTTCCTTACCACTAGCACTACCCGGGATGCCCCAGAAGGTGTGTTAAGAGGGTCTTAAAGGGCTGCACTGTGCTCATTTTAGAAACAGGTAGAGTGTGTGTGGTCCCCAGAAGGAACCCAAGGAAGCCCCAAGCACGCAGGGAAGAATCCCTGGGATGTAGTGATACCTGGCCAGGACGTTGGCACCAGTGCTCCTCTGCCGAGAAATCCTTCAGTGGCTTACTTGTGGCTACAGCATGAAGTCCAGCACCTTAACTGCACCCAAGGGCCCCCGAGACCTGCCCGTTCTTACCTGTCCGTCTCAGGCCCCTCCTCAAGGACAGCACAGGCCGAGCATGGAGAAGCACCTCATGCTCCAGCAATGTGCACGGTCTTAACTACCATCCCACCCAGGTCTTTGCAAACTTTGTTTGCTCTGCATGGACCCCCAGCCCCGTCCCACCCCCTTAAATCTCAGGCCAGCTGCCTTCTCTTTCTCCAGTCTGGGGGGAATGCTCCTGTTTTGTGCTTCACAACAGCCTTTGCACACCCACGTGTCAGATTGCAGTAGATGGCTGAATAAGCAGAATCCTAACATAAATCCACTTGGCACGGTAGTAGGAGAATAATGGCCCCTCCAATGGTCTCCATATCCTGATGCCTATAACCAGTCACTAAGATATGTTACTCAGCACAGTAGAATTAAAGTGATCAATTGACCTTAAGACAAATAATCCTGGGGACTTCCCTGGTGTTCTAGTGGTTAAAAATCCACCTTCCAATGCAGGGGACACAAGTTTGATTCCTGGCCAGGGCACTAAGATCCCACATACTTCATGGCCAGAAAAACAAAACCTTAATCAGAAGCAGCACTGTAACAAATTCAATAGAGACTTTAAAAATGGTACACATCAAAATAAAAAATTGTCAAAAAAAAATCCCAGAAAGAAAAATCAGATAAGCAGAAACTTTCCAAACCAAGGGACCAAAGAAAAGAAAGAGATTGGTAGCAATGTTTCTTCAATAAATTCATATCATTTATAGAGTCTGGAGGAAAGGTGTGTTTTAACAAAAGTGATTCGAAGATATGTTTTTTGTTTATTTCATAGGCTATATTTTTCAATCATGGTACACCTTGGAAACCCAGTTGTGGTCTTCATCTGATCATTCACCAGTTTTGTGACCATGAACTGGTATATTAATCTCTGAGAGACTTACTTTCTGCCTTTGTAGAGTGTGGGCATCATGCTTACGTGGTCAGGTTGTTTGGAGGATGATGAACAGCATGTGCGCAGCCTCCAGAGCCCAGCGCCTGGTAGATGCTCGATAAATGTCATCTCGGTGAGGAGCATCTTCCAAGATGGGGGCTCCTTTTGCTCTCGGCTGGGAGGTAACCACTATATCCCATTTCTTTTTCAATTCTTCTCTATCACAGCTAAGACAAAATTGTTCTTTTGCTCTGGGGGCTTGTGTTTAGTAGGCACAGGACAAATGTCTGTCCATTTTATATAGTGGAAACAAGAATGAGGGTTTTAGGAGCGGGGAGATTGAGAATGAAGGGAAGGAGAATTAAATGGACTTGAACAGAGAAGGGAACATAAGAATATCACCTTCATTTATCATCTCTGTTAGAATCTTACTTTTGAAAACTTGACAAGTATGTAGTACCAAATGTATGCTATGTCCTGCAGAAGACAGATTTCTTTTCCCTCTTTCAACTTTTTAAAATCACACACTAGGAGGTGAAGAGATGATTGAGAGAAGAGGTTTTATGTTTAAAGTATGAGCTAGCTGTCTATGGAGTTGCACAGAGTTGAACACAACTGAAGCGACTTAGCAGCAGCAGATAGTTTGAAAAGTAAAACTTGGTGATGAAAAACAGCATAGGAAAAGGTAGACAGTTTTCTTGAGATACAAGAACATCAATCTTTCTTCCTAAACAAAAAAGAAAAAAAAAATAGAGTCCAGTATTAAGATTAGTATGCATTCTGGAGGGAGAGCTGTATCATGAAATGTATTTCCATGTCAAAAGTCTCTTCTAGTCTGCTGACCCCGGCAGATGCTCAAATTGATTGACTCCATCTCTATTAACAGTAGAGGAAAAGGCCGTGGTGACTGATGACTTTCTCAATATCCATCTTTTTTTATTTAAAGAACTAAGAAAGATTCCACGAGATAAATGTTGAAGTAGGTATCATCTGTCTTTTTGGCCTGATATAACGTTCATGGTTTCTTAAGAATGTGAAGCCAAGGGGATAGAAAAAAGGCAGAACAAGTGTTCTTGAAAAACAGATTAATTTTTTTTTGCTAAATTCTACAAATCTTGGCATCTTGAAATTTACTTAAATATATACAAAAGATAATAGTAGCTAAGATAGAAAAATTATGTAGACACATTAATGTGTGAGTGTGCTCAAAATTATTTCTACTGCCAGCCACAAGTAGTGTATTGTCAGTTGGTTTATGAGATCTAACACGTTTTCTTAAAACAATCTACAAAATGTAGTCCAACCTTAAAAACCATACGCAAACACTTCTAGTTCAATTTTTCAGATTTTTTTCTCAGTCTTCAACTTCTTACATGAACTTCAGACAAACCTGACTAGGCACTATGTTTTTCTACTTTGGAGAACTCAGTTCCCTTAATACTCTCAGCTGCCAATTTTCTTTTCTGCTCATTGACTTTTTAAAAATTTTCTGCAAGTCTCTATTTAAAACAGTTTAATTATACAATTATTAAATTAATTCACTATTACACAGAATTCAAATAATTTAGGAGATGTTAAAGTTCCCCTGGATTTCTCTTCCAGTCCCCATCCCCAGAGGGGCAATCAATATTAACATACCTCTTTATATATATATATATATATTGACATACATACATATAAGATATATAAATACGTATATATGTGTATATATATATAATATGACTTTGTTTTGTGTATTTTGGTGTTTACATAAATAGGATCATACCCAAATCATTTTAACTCTTTTCCTTACCCATTTTCTTATGTTAGTAATAGACATCTGCTATAATATTCCAAGTGTGATATGTCATGTTTTATTTAACAACCCACTCACCATGAATATTTGGATTATTTGGATTATCTCCATTTGGTTTTGTTTTATTTTATTCTCCTATTTTTTAAAGACTTCATTTTTTAGAGAAGTTTAAGGTTCACAGCAATATGGAAGAGCAGGTACAGTGTTATCCCACATGCTCACTGCCCAACACATGTATATGCTCCCCCATTATCAACATTCCACACCAGAGTGGTACATGTGTTATAATTGATAAACTTCTACTGACACATAATTATTACCCAAAATCTGTATTCTATAGTAGATTTTACTCTTGGTGTTGTACATTCTATGGGTTTGTATAATGACATGTATCTCTATTATAGTATCATATAGAATATTTTCACTGACATAAAAATGCTATGTGGTCCATCTATTTATCCCTTTCACCTTTCTCCATTTTTGCCATTGAAGAAAATAGTAAAAACAAACAAACAAAAAACCTCAATGAGCATGATTGTGCTCCATTTTCTTTTTAGGATATTGTATTAGTCAGCTCAGACTACCATAACAAAATACCATAGACTTAAATAAAATTATTTCAATCACAGTTCAGGAGGCTGAATGCCTGAGATCAGGGTACCAGCTTGGGTTCTCATAAGAGTGCTCTTCTTGGCTTGCAGAGTTCTTATATGACTTCATCTAATCCTAAATTCCCATCTCCAAACGCCATCCATCACACTGGAAGTTAGAAATCCAACATATGAATTTTGAAGATACACAAACATTCAGTCCATGGCAGATATATATCAAGGAGGAGAGCTGCAGGGTGGAAAGTTCTGCGAGGTTGTCTCCCAGAAGGATTGTACCAACTTACTGGAGCATCAAAATGCTTGAAATTACCCACTGCCCAACGCTATTACTGTCACTGGATTTGTTGATCTTTCTTAGTTCTACATTTTTTTTTTTAGAAAAAAATGCTATCTAACAGTTTTAATTTAATTTGTATCCTTCACTTACTACTGAAGTTTTAAAAGATTTCAGAGGTTCATTGGCTCTATGTACTTTCCTTTTGAATTACCTAGATATCGCCTTTGTTCATTGGGTTTTTGTTTTGTTTGAAGAAGTTCTTCTTATATTCTGAATGCTAATCCACTATAAACTGTGTGATGCCAATGGTTTTTATCTGTTTTGCTCACTAGATTCCTATATCCAAAAATAATACCTGGAACATAATTTGTACTTAATAAATGTTTATTGTAAATATGAATAAGAAAGTGAATAAATAAACATTTTCCAGTGTACTGCCTGTCTGGACTTTATAGGGTCAAATTTAAACAAAAGTTTTAAATTTTGTTAATCATATTTATCAATGACTTTTACTAAGTATTTTAAATTTCATGTCTTATAACCATTTCAATTAAAATTTATAAACAGCTTCTCGAATATTCCCCTCTAATTCTACACTCTTTTTCCGACTCTATTCATTTTACTCAATTTAATCCACTTTCTTGCTTATGATATCTGTAATCTGAATAAAAATGGTAAGTGTATTAATACAAATATTAAGAAATTGATTAAATGTAACATCATGGTATGCATCCTTACAGAAAATCACATTTCAGACATACTGAAATTTTGTTTTACTGCTAATGGACTTAAAATTTGATTCTTTATCTTCAGGAAGTTATTATCTTCCTGAAGCACATTCAAACATGGAATGGCACACAAGGTTCCCTGGAGAAGGAAATAGCAACCCACTCCAGTATTCTTGCCTGGAAAATTCCATGGACTGAGGAGGCTGGCGGGCTACAGTCCTGGAGGTTGTAAAGAGTCAGCCGTGACTGAGCAACTGAGCACAGCACACACAAGGTTATGTTTCTGTAATGATGACCTTTGATAGTAACATCAGTCTCCAAAAAAGGCCCTGTGAAGTGTGTTTTGGAAGACAGCACACTATTTCCATTTGTATTCAATCTGTTATTTAAAATTAAACTACACCATACATTGGGCCCTCAATAAAATACTGTAAATAAGACAGAGAATGTCAGCACCACTATTTCTTTGCATGCATGCTAAGCAAAACTCACAGAAGCAAAACCCTAGGACATGATGTCAAGCAAAGCCTTCAGAAACATAGTAGCAGTATTCATTTGGAAAATAAAGAGTAAGATGTGCACACCAAAGTTACCTTGGTAGCTAAACAGAAAGTCTCCTATGAGTGTTCCTTATCACAGCAATAGTACCTAGAAAGGATGGATGGTCATATCTGTCTTTCTGACCATGTTCCCAGCCCTGAGTAGTAGCACTGTCAGCACATAATATGAAAACTATCAGGACATGCTGACAGTGTTTGTACTTCAGGTGGTGAGAAGCCCTGTGAGCTGAGGAAGGAAAAACAAACAAGAGGGACTAATATCTTGGACTGAGGTGAGATGTATTACAAACCATGGAAGAAAGGAGATGGAAATATAAAATGATCCAAATAAGGCAGAAAGGGAACTGATCATTTACAGAATCAAGGCAATACATTCATGTTCATTTAACTAAGAGCAAAAGCATCTGTTAAATTATTTATCACTGGTTTTGCATACTAGCATGGTTGTTGCAGATTATATTACTCATGTACAGTCATCCACTGAAAAGTTCAGCACGTGACTAAGAAACTTTCTCTTGGTGAATAATTATTTGTACAGTGCTTACCTTTTATGAGCAAAAATTATTAATATAATCAATATAACCTGCTTAATTCTGAGCTATAATTGTGGGAAAGAGGTTAGCAGATGAAATCATTTCACAGAGCAATAACTATGACACAGGGATGTAAAATGACTTCTCCAAAAAAACACCATACCCACAAATCATGCCTATGTTGTATTGTAGATTTAGAAAATGAAGCAAACCGTCTGCCCCTCACAGATTTAACACTAACTAGTGACCCGTTATCCACACAGAGATGACAGACACACATACCAAGTCAAATAAGCAGAGATAGTATGTGCTTAAGAAGGTGAGTTAACCAGTAAAATGTTAGTTCCATCAGTTTTAAAATCAAATCAGTCTCCAATTCAACTTTATAAATTGAACATATGTAAGTTGCAACCATCTTCAATTGCTATAAAAACTTTCAAAACACACAAAAGTGTTATTTTGAAAAATGCAGAAATGAAATTCAACAAGTATTATTGAGCAACTACTGGGTGCTCGGAGCCACATATAAAAAGGGAACTGGAAAATGGTCCATGTTCCTAAAGTGCTTTCAATCTAATGGTCTATTTGGAGGGCTTTTATGGCTCAAGACACAGAAGGCCACAGAAGGACCTTAAATTCTACCTGAACAGCAGAGGCACCAAAAACAACAGAAGGAGCAGCACATGGAAGACTCAGGAAAGGAACAGCACTTGGGTAACAGGTCTAAATGGGCTACATCACAAGCAGAAGGACAGGAGATGAAAACCAGGATATTAGTCAAGGGCTTTATGTGTTGTGTAGGCAAATTCAGAGTGTATGGAACTGTCCTGGTCTATTTTCTTTGTGAAGCAAAAAGGAGCTCCTTTAACATGCCATCTCCAACCACAAAAATATCCAACTTTCATTGTCCTGGATAACTAAACACTTTGAGCTCATGATCAGATTCTCTATCGTTATCTCCCTGGCCTTTATGGCTTACCTCTCTTTCTCTGGCTTCAGCTTTATTGATATCTTCCTCAAAGACTATAAATACAATTCCATCCTTAAAAATACACAACTTCCACCACCTGGGGGCTGCCTCTTCTCTCCTCTTCATAACCAAGCATATCAAGCTCCTGAAAAGAAACTTCTATCAATACACAACAGTTTCTGTTCTCACACCTCCACTGACATTGTATTTGATTTCTCACCTGCATTTGACTTTACTGATCGCTCTTCTGAAGTTCTCCTGGCCATTATGTCCATGCCCATCCCAAAATATCTCAGCGCTTTCTCCATATCTTCTTGAACTGATCCATTTAAGTGTCCTTTGCTACTGTAGTCCCTTGAAGTACTACCGTGCTCCATCCTCTTACTGAAAGAAAATCTTCAGTAATAACATTTCTCCCTTAGTAATAATATTTCTACCTTAAATTACAATTTTCTTTTATCTCCAAACTTCATTCTTATCAGACTAATCTATGTTTGTCCCTACTTATTTTTCTGAAGCTCTCTTTAATTCTTGTATCATTCTGAAACCACAACATTGGAGTGATCAGTTCTTTGAAGAGTCACAGATGTCCATCTAGCCAGGAAGTCCAATCATGTCTTCTCAGCAATTGTTTTGATCAACCACTCTTTGGCAGCTAAGGCTTTGTTCTTTCCCAAAACTTTCTCATTACTTGGATCCATGACACTCAGGATATCTCCTGATTCTCCCCTAACCACTCGGATTAAAAGTTTACAAAAGTTTATCAAAAGTTTACACGTTCTCCTGTGTTCAGATCTCTTGCCTGTCTCCCTGGAGAGCCCAGTACGATACTTTATGAACATTCTCCTAGACCAGGATACCAATCTATAAATATCTACCACCACTCCTTTATAGACTGGAATCCTGGCCTAGGGGAATCTTTGTAAGGTATCATACTGGGCTCTCCAGGGAGACAGGCAAGAGATCTCAACCACACCTGTTAATTGGGCTTCCTTTGTGGCTCTGATGGTAAAGAATCCACCTGCAATGCAGGAGACCTGGGTTCGATCCCTGGGTTGGGAAGATCCCCTAGAGAAGGGAATGGCTATCCACTCTAGTATTCTGGCCTGGAGAATTCCATGGACTATACAGTCCATGGGGTCACAAAGAGTCAGACATGACTAAGAGACTTTCATTACACCTGTTAATTGACTTACAGATGCTAGCTATCTATCCCTCTGCCAAGGGAAACAAGCAATGCCTGTGACATCCCGTGATTTATTTCCCATTACACAACAAAGTTTAAACCCTTGGCCAAGCATTAAAAGCCCTCCACCTTGGAACACTAATATCTTTACATCCTTCTGTAGCTTCTTGCTATCCACTCACCAGAAAGATATTATAATCAACATAATTATTAAGAACTGAATAATGAAGCAGAAAAAAAAGGACATATTTGGCCTCAGTTCAAATGCATCCTTTATCAATGGACATGTTAATTGGCTTGATTACAGTAATTATTTAACAATGTATATATATATAAAACCAACAATTTATATACCTTAAACATATTTTAACTATCAATTATACTTCAATTTTTAAAAATGTAATCTGTACCTCTTTAGCAAGTTAATTTTCTTATGCCTAAATTGTCTTAATTCTTAGCCTCTCAAAAGAATCAGAATTCTCTAATAGAATTATTGGTATAAAATACAAATATTCATAATAACATCTAACATTTATGTCTATAACTACAGTAATATTTATTACTATGGCCAGGTACTATACATATGCTAGCTCATTTAATCCTTTCAGAAACCCTTTGAAGTAAGTAGTCTTCAGTTCAGTTCAGTTCAGTTCAGTCACTCAGTTGTGTCCGACTCTTTGCGACCCCATGAATCGCAGTACACCAGGCCTCCCTG
>SJXQ01007150.1:0-49238 GCA_006408695.1 Aepyceros melampus
TTTTTTTTTTTTAAATTTCTTCTCCAACATGGGTAACTAGCTGGAAATAGTGCAGTTCATAGTCTCTTACCAACAGTGAGGAGAAAGAAAACAAGACCAAAATGTACACTAGAATGTGCTGGAATGATATTTTAGAATTAATTTTTTCTCATAGACATGAGTCACCTCTTTGTTGTGTTCAGCTCTTCTTGTTTGCGCAGCATACAATCTTGTAGATGGTGCTACAGCATATGTAGTGTAACAGCAGAGCGATGTCCTGCTTCCTCTCACGCTGCCTTTGAAATACAAGTAATTTTACATGGTCATTCTTGTGGCTGAGTCAGCTGTAGTGAAGGTGGATGAAAAACAAATATTGTATATTAACGCATATATATATATGAAGAAGGCAAGGGCACCCCACTCCAGTACTCTTGCCTGGAAAATTCCATGGGCGGAGGAGCCTGGTGGGCTGCAGTCCATGAGGTTGTGAAGAGTCGGACGTGACTGAGCGACTTCACTTTCACATTTTACTTTCATGCATTGGAGAAGGAAATGGCAACCCACTCTGGTGTTCTTGCCTGGAGAATCCCAGGGATGAGGGAGCCTGGTGGGCTGCCATCTATGGGGTCGCACAGAGTCGGACACGACTGACACAACTTAGCAGCAGCAACAATGCGTAAATATGGAAGGTAAAAGAAATGGTATCGAACTTATTTGCAGGGAAGGAATGGGAGACTCAGATATAGAGAATGGGCTTGTGGACATGGTGGCTGAGGGATACTGGGGGACAACTGGCGAAAGTAGCACCGACATATATACAGAAACCGTGTGTAAGACAGATAGCCGCTAAGCAGTTGCTGTATAACACAGGGAGCCCAGCTTGGTGCTCTTTGATGACCTGAAGGGGTGGGGTTCGGGGGAGGGGAGGGAGGCTCAAGACAGAGGTGGTATATATATGTGCTAAGTCGCTTTAGCTGTGTCTGACTCTTTGCAACCCTACAGATTGTAGCATGCCAGGCTCCTCTGTCTCTGGAATTCTCCAGCATGATACTGGAGTGGGTTGCCATGCCCTGCTCCAGGGGATCCTGACCAAGGAATTGAACCTCTCATTATGTGTCTTGCTTTGGCAGGACGGTTCTTTACCACTAGTGCTACCCGGGAAGCCCATTATATGTACAGATATGGCCGATTTGTGTTGCTGTATGACAGAAATCAACACAGCATTGTAAAGCAGTTTTCCTCCAATTAAAAATAAATTTAAAAAAGATAAAAACATAAAGTAATACAAAAAGGCTTATAATGAACAAAAAATTATTTCTATCTTGGTTCACTGCCCAGAGGCAATAATAACCTTGAATTCTTTTAGTGTCAAGCCCCTGGTGGGACTTAGCACCATGACTCAGAAACTATGGGTATGTCTGTGGTTCTTGATCAACTTCAGTTATTATTAATTAAGATTTCTGGCTTTGCTAGATGAGATTTAATTTCATTTTCATCCCATACTCCTTCGTCTCTCAACTTTGACAGATTGTACATTTTCCAGTGTACGTATATAGTAAAAATAATAAATAGAACTTAATTATTTTGGCTTTGTAAATAGTGTTCTTTTCAGAGCTATACTAAGATGATATTTTATTTCTTTTTTCCCTGGAGTTTGTAGTTACCTTTTTTCCCCCCTTTTTTCAAGCTATTTGTCTTTGTTGTGTCTTAAATGTTTTTTCAAGATTTTTCTTATGTTACGTATGTGGTTAAAGTCTTTTTTATTTTTCCTGATGACACTTTTCTAAGATTTCTGCTGATCCAGTGTACACTGTACAGCTGTAATCCTTGGATTTCCATGATGGATGTTGGGGATTTCACTGGACTTCAGATTTTCAGGCTCTCTGGGCTTTCTGAAGGCAGATTGGTTTCCTGGGTGGCTGATCCTTCTCATTTCTCACGTTGTCTCTGCTGGAGTTTTTCCTATCTTGCTTCCTGTTCCCACTTCCTCACCACACTCCTCCAAGGATTTATTAAAATTTATCTTTAACCCATTATTCCTCCTCTTTTAATTTTTATAGATCTAGGTTTTTAAAATTCCTTCACTGTCATTTTAATGGATTTTTAGGAGGAGAGAAATGCGAGTACTTAGTCTGCTGTTTTGAACCAGAAGTCCCACTTAAGGTTAAAAAAAGGCTCTCGCAATTTCTGTCTGTGTGTCTCTCTCTGTATTATTATTTTCACTTAGGTATAATCTGGTGATTGATGACACTACTCTCGGATAAAGCTAGATAGAACTTAGTGCTTATATGCCACAGTGAATATCATCAGGGTTCATTCATCCTGAAGTTTACCTAGGGGTTCATAATGCTTCGTCATGCTTTTTAACTGTCTGAGCCATCTACATTTTGGTAATATCATTTAATGCTTTTCAGTGATTATGTATGCCATTCCCTGGTGGCTCAGACGGTAAAGAATCTGCCTGCAATGCAGTGGGTTCAATTCCTGGGTCAGAAAGATTCCCTGGAGGGGGGGCATGGAAACCTGTTCCAGTATACTTACCTGGAGAATCCCGTAGATGGAGGAGCCTGGGGTGGCAAAGAGTTGGACACAACTGAGTGACTAATACTTTCACTTTCAATGGTTATATATGAGGAGGGTATGAGTTTATAAAGTGATGAAGCATAGGAGAGCAATTTTATTAAATTATACAATATGGACATAGATATGTACATACATGCAATATGGACATAGATGTATAAGACCATAATTTATCTGATTCCTGAAGACTTTGTTTATCTGCCTGACTTTTTTCTTTGTATCACGGACATCTTCCTTTGAGCCATTTTCAAATTTAAACTAGAGCTGGCACTTCTCCTTCTGATACTGTGATTTCGAGTGAGTGCTGGTTTCTGTCTGCTCACTTTGAGCAGACAGGGAACCTGAAAACCATGCATGCTCTATTCCTGTGTTTCCCTTGTTGTTGTTGTCTAGTTGCTGAGTCATGTTCAACTCTTTGCAACCCCATGCACTGCAGCCTGCCAGGCTTCTCTGTCCGTGGGATTTCTCAGGCAGGAATACTGGGGTGAGTTGCCATTTCCTTCTCCAGGGATCTTCCTGACCCAGGGATTGAACCCGTGTCTCCTGTACCAGCAGGCAGGTTCTTTAAGGCTGAGCCAACGGCACCTCCTCTCCAGAAACTTTCCCCACCTGCCCAGGCATGAGCAGCAGAGGGCAGAGGTGAAAAGCATGGATTGGGAATTAGGCAGCAGTGTCAACATTTTCTAAGGTTAGTGAACTTAGGCATGTTATTTAGCACCTGTGAGTCTCTGTTCGCTCACCAGTAGAATGAGGGAGGAAAATGTACCTATCAGTGTCATTTTGGCTGGGTTAGAAATTTGTGGGCAGAGACCACACCCACATCGCACTGTGTGCTTAGACTCAATTCCCGATTCATGAGAAGCTTGAATAGGAGGGTTGGTGCTCACCTAGGGTGACATTGTCTGTAAATAGCAAGATCTCGCTAGACTTGAGAAGTTAATTTCCTACTGTGCCATCATCTATCACTTCTTTTTTCATATCTGGAGTTTGCATTATTATTTTTCCCATACATGCAGATATTTTATTTATATCAAAGAGGCACCACAGAGCAGTGGGAGAGGACACTTCTCAGTAAATGACCTGGAGTCCACTAGTTATTCATATGGGAAAAATTAATCTTGACTCGTCACATTATAAACCAAAAATCAATTCCAGGTGGATTTTAGATCTAAATGTGAAACTTTAAAGTAACATTTCTAATAGGTAACATAGAATATTTTCATGACCTTAAGGGTAGGCAAAGATTTCTTAGAACAAAGTACACGAGCCATAAAGAAAAATTGATAAATTGGGTCTTATTGATATTAAGAATTTCTGTTCATCAAAAGGCACCTTCAAGAGAATAAAAGACACAGGCACAGAGGATAAGCATTGCCATATATTTATCTGATAAAAAGACTCATATCTGAGATATGAAACTTACTCCCACAAATTCATCTAGAGAAAGATAACCCATAGGAAAAAAGTGGGCACAGATTTGACCAGACATTATATCAAAAAAAAAAAAAAAAAAAAGGCTTCCATAGTGGGAGACAGTAAAGAATCTGCCTGCAATGCAGGAGACCTGAGTTCAACCCCTGGGTTGGAAAAATCCCCCAGAGAAGGGAATACCCACTCCAGTATTCTTGCCTGGAGATGAAATGAGCAATTTGGAAATGAGTCTCGGTCGGACTCACCTTCTTCACCAGACCCCTTTCCTGCAGAGCCAAGAGGGTTGTCTAAGCAGAGGCTTCTTATGGACAGAGGAGCCTGGCAGGCTATGGTTATGGGGTCACAAAAAGAGTGAGACATGACTGAGCAACTAACACTTCACACACACACACAAAAGACTGAATCATAATAAGTATAAATGAAAAGGTGCTCCATGTCGTTACTCATTATGAAAATGTAAATTACATCCATTAAGAGATATACCACATGTGTACCACGGGAGTTAACACGGAAAACACTGACAAGAGCAAGTGGTGGTGAAGATGTGGAGCAAAAGGAATGCTCATGCAGGGCTGTCTTACTGTTAAAAACACTTCAGTAAACTCGTTTGGTGGTTGGCATCATTTTTCAGAAGAAACATACAGACAAGTTACCCCCTTCGGAGAGAATAGTTACCTCCTTTTTTTTTTAATATCTATTTATTTATTTGGCAGCACTTGAGACCCTTGATCCTTGCTATTGCAGGCACAGTCTTCAGTTTCAGCCTAAGGAATCTAGTTCCGTGACCAGGGATCAAACTTGGGCACCCTGAGTTGGGCATGAGGCGTCTTAACCCCTGGATTACCAGGAAAGTCCCATGGCCCTTCTTGTTAGCAATCCAGACACAGTTTCAGCAAGCCTGAATTCCTCACAGGAAAGAGCTCTGAAATGGTTCCTTCTCAAGACTCCCATAGTTACGTGCTCCTTACCACAGCAATGTGATAACTTGTGCACACACCTGTCCTCCCCAACAAGCCACGAGCCCTGCGAGACAGGGACCATATCCTGTTACCTTCTGGATTTCCCGGTGGTCTGGGAAATCCATCCACCTAGAGGATGCTTAGTAAGTGTTGAGAGGCTAATGAATGAAACCCATATGAATCACACATAGTGTCAGCTTGTACTTTATTACATAAAATGTCCAGGTAGAATTGCTAAGGTGGAAAGCAGGTTTAGGATATTTTGATTCAATATGGTACATATGTTGTACATATGTTCAATATGGCACATATGTTGTGAGTGGATCTCACTTGGGGTGGGAGAAGGTCTTCGAGCCACATCTCAGAGCATACACGCAGGCATCTTCCAGGACTGTTGATATTTAGGATGGATTTTCTCCAAATTGGGAAGACCTGGCTTAAATGATAGATGACAAGGGATATATTAGATTCACCGACGGGGCTCTGGGGCTCAGGGAAAGACGCATCACCCTTCACAAGGCCAGGCGCTTAGCTTCAGGGAGTGGCCGAGATGCTCTGGACTTCATAAGGGCTCTTAAACAGAGAAAATCAGAGAGTGTTTTCAGATGCAAGCTTGGAATAGGGAGGCACAGAGTGGGCGCTGCACAATTTCTGGATCAATTTACCACCTCGTTGCCTCTCCCATGGGTGGCTCCATTTAGCATGCCCCAGCTCGGGAGCTGCAGGCATTCACGTGCTTGGTGAATTTGAGTGATGCCTCCCCGGGCGTGTCAGGAGCCAGGCCCAGTGAGGCGGCAGTGAGCTTCCATTTGTGCTGGGTGCCCAGCCAGTTGCTCTTCCGTAAGGTGTTTAATTCTGTCTTCACAGCCACTCTGATATACAGATAAAGCTGTCTGGCTTGAGAGATGAGGGAACGCAGGCCTGGCAGCGATGCTAACTGCTTGGAGTCGGGCACAGCCAGGTGCTGAGATTCGAATGCGGGCCTGACGCTCCATCCACTACGATGCGCAGGGCGGGGGGGCTTCCCCTCCCTGCGGTCCTCTGGGGTGGCACCTCATATGGCGGTTGATGAGGGAGCAAGGACCAAGTGACAAGGCTGCCCTGGCCATGACTGTCCCCACAGCGCTGGGACCCTGCTTGATTTGTGAGAGATTAGGCTGGAAATGGGAGAAGGCAATGGCACGCATTCCAGTACTCTTGCCTGGAAAATCCCGTGGATGGAGGAGCCTGGTAGGCTGCAGTCCATGCGGTTGCTAAGAGTCGGACACGACTGATTGACTTCACTTTCACTTTTCACTTTCATGCATTGGAGAAGGAAATGGCAACCCACTCCAGTGTTCTTGCCTGGAGAATCCCAGGGACAGGGGAGCCTGGTGGGCTGCCGTCTATGGTGTCGCACAGAGTCAGACACGACTGATGCAACTTAGCAGCAGCAGCAATCTGGAAATGAGTCTCGATCGGACTCACCTCTTCACCAGACCCCTTTCCTGCGGAGCCAAGAGGGTTGTCTAAGCAGAGGCTTCTTATTCTGTGGTCCATGGGTTCCAAGATGGATGGGTGGGTGGGTTTTAGAGATGGGAATGGGTGGTGATGGTCTGAATTCCCCTAGATGTATGGGGCACTTTGAGTGTCCTTCCTCTGGAGGTCACAGCTCCCATCAGATTCTCAAGAAGGAGGGGTCCACCACACCATTGGTTACATAAATTGTTCATGGCGCACTTTCTTGGTTTTTCTCTCATTAAACCCTCCTGGTGAATTGGTGAGGCGTGTGCTTTGTCCTCCCCACTTAAGTACAAGGACACGGTGGGCTGGAGAGAGAGGTGAGGTCATTTGGCCAAGGTCACACAGCTGGTACTGACTAGAGCTGATGTCCTAGCTACCACTCTGACTTTAGGATATATATCCTGCTGGCCAAATAGGAAACCAGTCCTCAGGTGGCTACATCCCTGTGGTTTGTTAGGGAAATGTGGGCACTGCAGCTCAGAGTGCTCCCGAGAGGAATGCGGGGAGGTGAGGCCACAGAGCCCCAGCTCCATGGCATGGGCTTTGGTTTTGGAGCAGCTGGGGGCAGTCCCATCTCGTGGGGCATCTGGAGACCCGAGGCACCAGGGCCGACCTCTCCATGAGGCACAGCAGGAATGTGCCTGCGTGCTAAATCACCTCAGTCACGTCCAACTCTTAGTGACCCCATGGACTG
Source organism: Aepyceros melampus (assembly GCA_006408695.1). Taxonomy (NCBI): domain Eukaryota; kingdom Metazoa; phylum Chordata; class Mammalia; order Artiodactyla; family Bovidae; genus Aepyceros; species Aepyceros melampus. The sequence goes on from SJXQ01007150.1 coordinate 7,147, forward strand.
TACTCTGCAGGCTCCTCTGTCCATGGGATTCTGCAGGCAATGATGGAGTGGATCGCCGTGCCCTTCTCCAGAGGATCTTCCCCACCCAGGGATTTAGCCCGAATCTCTTTTGACTCTTGGGTTGGCAGGTGGATTCTTTACCACTAGCACCCCCTGGGAAGCCCCGGGGCTCTGAAAATGTTCTAATTTCTTTTAAAATCAGAAGAAGAAAAGAGAAAGTTTAGAAAAAATTTAAATATTTGATAGTGGTATATTCATCTTTATATCAACAACAACCAAAATAATGTATATTTATGGAGGAAAGGAGCCCGTGAAGGCAGAAGTGCCTCAGGTCCACAGAAGTCATGTTGCACCCTGGAAAGGGCAGTGTGGGTCATATCAGAAGCTGGTTTATCTACTTGGGGAATTCATCTGGATTCTTGAGCCTCGTGAATCATGATGGAACCATTTGGAAAATGTATAAAGTGAGAAGGATGGGTGACAGCTGTGTGCAGCGCTTGGGGGCTGATGAGGCCAATGACTGATGTGTGGAGCGAGAGGCACTGGATATGAACTCTCAACGTGGCCCATCTGCTGTGGAAAGGGGGAGAGGCTGCCCGTCTGTCCAGGTGAGATGTCTCAAGTCAGGATGAGTATTTCCATGTTTAATTCCACCATCACTGTCCCATGGGCCACGTCATCTCTGGTGATTAAATGGAGACAGAGGGGTGTGCTTGGAATTCCTATCTGCCAAGATCTAAGTAAACAGTGTTGAAAGGACCACTACCATTTTTCTCAGTTCCCAGAAGTGGAAATGATTGGGGCTTCCTGGAGCAGCTCCTGGGGAGTGATCTCTGTGTAGCTGGGCCTGGAGCTGCCTCTGCAAGTGTTTGGGGCTGGGGTGACTTCCCTCTGTTTCAGGGGCCTGGCAATGTCAGGGGACAAGAGTCTCGATTATGCCTGATGTGCGTTTAGCGGGGATTCCATTGGTTAAGTGCAGTGGGTGCTTTTGCAGGAAATTTAAAGCCCCTTTAAGTGTGCTTTGCTGATAACGTGTTCTTAAAGAACACCAAGGAGGTAACTGTTGAGTTGCTGTCCTGCGTTGTTCCTTTCAGAAGATGAGGTTGGGGGCACCTTCTGTCTTTCCCCTAAGACCAAACAGATGGTCACACTGGATGTCTAGCCCTCTCTGCTTTCACGTCATCTAGAACCTTCAGAAGCCAGAGCGCAAAGAAGGCCTGTCATACATGCTCATGCACCTGAGTTTGGGGAGTCACCTGCTAGTGGACAAGGAGGGATTTCTGTGACAGATGCCTCCTGGCCCCTGTTGCCTCAAGTCCTCTCCTCTTTAGGTTTCTCCTCCTCGAGCCATGAGAGTGCTTGTCTGTTCCACCCTTCCCATTGCTCTTCTTCTCTGCTCCAGCCACACGGGCTGCCTTATGTCTCCTGGATTGAACTGTATTTCTGAGAAGGAAATGGCGACCCACTCTAATATTATTTCTTGGAGGATCCCATGGACAGAGGAGCCTTGTGGAGCCTGGTGGACTACGGTCCATGGGGTTGCAAGAGTTGGACATGACTGAGCGACTAAATCACCACCCACCTGTACCACAGGGCCTTTGCATCTGCCGCTCTTTACCAGACATGCTCTCTCTACCCAGGTAACTCCTATCTCAAGGACACTTTTTCTCCCTCTCTCCTCTTTGTCAGATGCCATATTGATTTTTCCTTTTATTTTAAACTTTAAAAAATTGTGATAAGATACATGTCACATATTATTTGCCATTTAAATAATTTTTGAGTGTAAAGTAGCATTAAGTACATTCATACTGTTGTGCAACCATGACCATTATTTATTTCCAAAATGATTTTTCTCATCCCAAATAGAATCTTGGTGCCCATTAAGAAATAACTCCCCTTTCCTCCTTCCTCTTTCCCACTACCAGTGCTATGTAACTCCTATTCTACTTTCTGTCGGCAAATAATGCTTTTTAAAGAATTTTTAAAAAATTAAAATTAAAATTACAAAATTTTATTAATTAATTAATTTTTTTTTTTGCCATGCTGCATAGCTGTGGGATCTTAGTTCCCCAACCAGGGATTGAACTTGGGCCTCCATTATTGGAAGCATGCAGTCTTCACCACTGAGCCACCAGGGAAGTCCCTGAAAATATTGCTTTTTAAGAGGCAGGAGAGGGCTGATCTGTGAAGGCAGTCCTGGGCTTTCAACCCTGATATAAAAGAGCAGAGTCACATTTTGGGAAATTAACATGGATCTGTGTAGGTCTAGATTTCAGCTAAGGCCCTTTAACTAGGTTATTTCCACCTACTGTTATTAAATCTGGCCAGCGCTCCTGAATTGGGCCTCAGATTTTCCCACTAGGGGTAAACGAATCCTTCCTGATATCTTCGCTCTGTGAATTGGGGTTGGAATTACTTAGTTGGAATTTGTGTTGACTTAAAGCCAAAAGGGAGACTGAGAGTCCTCACTGTAGTGGAGACAATTCTGAGACGGTTTCTGAAGACTTCTGCCCCTGATGTCTGTCCATGCCCCTTCTCCCGGTCATTCACACACCAATCAGCTACTTTAGTAAAGGGATTTTGCAGACTAAGATCCTAAATCAGTTGCCCTTAAGGTAGGGAGGTTATCTAGGTGGGCCTGATCTATGTGAAAGCTTTAAAAGCAGAGAGTTTCCTCTGGTTGCAGATGGACACATCAGAGACTTGAAGCATGAGAAAGACTGGACCCCCTGTGGCTGGTGGTGGCCACGTGGCAAGGAATGTGAGTGCCTTGGTGGAACTAAGAGTGGGTCGTTGTCAACAGGAAACTGAATTTTGTGCCCAAGAGGAAAAGGAAGTGAGGCTTGGTGAGCACAGGTGTGCACGGAGCTTCTGGGGGCACAGGGGAAAGTCAATTCTAGAGGTTCTGAGAAGGATCTGGTAGAGATGGTGCCTGAACTGAGTTGTTGTTATTTAGTCACTCAGTCATGTCTGACTCTTTTGCAACCCCAAGGACTGTCAGGCTCCTCTGTTGGGGATTCTTCAGGCAAGAATACTAGAGTGGGTTGCCATTCCCTTCTCCAGGGGATCTTCCTACCCAGGGATTGAACCCATGTCTCCTGCATTGACAGGAGGGTTCTTTACCACTAGCGCCACCAGGGAAACCCCTACATGTGAGTGAGGATGGCATTCAAGCAAAGGCATGGAGTAGAAAATGCATTGGTGTGGGTAGGGAGCGACCAGTATCTATTCAGAGCAGGAGCAGTTATGCTGAGCAAGTTCAGTGCTTTGCTAGAGTTTACAGAAAGCCCAGAATAGAAAGCAGTAGGTCCAAGAACAAGGCCCTCCAAAGACTCCTTTATTTTTCTTGGAAGTCTTTTATGGGGCTCGAGAGTCTCCATAAAACTCATCACGTCTCACAGACACCAAGTCTGCCATACTTTTTGTTGGAGAGCCTGTGAAATGTGTCTTGAGAGAGAGGGAGGGAGGTGCCCCAACCTGCCTTAGCCCTGACTCTATCTAGAGAGGATGCAGGAATGATGTTTCTGGGCAGGTATAGTCATGGCTCTTTTTGCGTGACTGCCAGGAATTGGCCTGGAGTCTCTCCATAGTGGTGCCACAGCCTGATGCCCCAAGCATTGGATAGAGTGGGCTGGGGGCTCCAGGGAGTCTCCAGGAAGCTCTGGGCATGACAGGGCTCTGGGGCTCTGGGGCTCTGGGGTGTGAATGTACGGTGAGTCCCCTGTTACGCTGTCATCCCTGGTGCTACTTCAGGGGCTGCTCTGTCTCTGGTTCATCACTGTGGCTCCAGGGGCCTTCTGTCTGTGGCCAGAGGTTTTGATTCTCAGATGCTGATCCTGTGTCTTGGGTCACCGAGAAACTGTACTTGTTTGTGTCCAGTCATTGGGGACTGGATGCAATTTGACTGGACAGTGTCTCCACATTTGGGGTCACATCATCCTCATCATGGGGGCTGTCCTGTGCATTACAGAATGTTGAGCAGCACTCCTGGCCTCTACCCACTAGACGTCCATAACAGCCCCCAGCCAAAAGTGCCTCCAGACACTGCCGAAGTCCCAGGACTTTGAGAGGTCGGGGCAAACTTGCCATGGGTTGAGAAAAAGTGAAAGTGTTAGTTGCTCAGTTGTGTCTGAATCTTTGTGACCCCATGGACTGTAGCCCTCCAGGCTCCTCTGTCCATGGAATTTTCCAGGCAAGAATACTGGAGTGGGTAGCCATTCTCTTCTCCAGGGGATCTTCCCAATCCAGATATTGTGCCCATGTTTCCTGCTTGGCAGGCAGATTCTTTACTGTCTGAGCCACCTGGGAAGCCCAACGCTGGTTGATAATCACTGGATTAAAGTAGTGAGAAATCAGAGATCGTCTTTTCCTTTAAGCTGCTAGGTTCTGGGGTGGTTCGTTATTCTGCAACAGATAACAGAAGTAGTTGTTACCACAGCTGGTCCTCCAGCCACACCTGGGACTCCCGGTGGTGGTTTGGGTGAATGGGAACCTGGATCATGGGCAACAGAAGGGAATCTGCACAACATGCCGCTCTGTGCAATGACCAGAGTTGGATGAAGGTCCTGGGCCTGACTTCCCCCAGGGTGACCTCTGTGGAAGGCGGCAGGGACCTGACACCTGGTTAAGCTTCCTGATGTGGGTGCTAATCACTGATCGCCCACGGAGCGTCTTGTGTCCAGCCACCCTGCTAAGCCCTTCGTAGGCTTTCTCTGGCTTCGCCACCATATCTGCCATCTGCTGTGGGTCCTGGGTTATTCCCATTTTACAGAGGAAGACACTGAGGCTTAGAAAGGTGAGGCATATGACTCCCAGCCCCAGAACATAAGTGGGCCTGAACCCTGGTTTATCTGATTCTGAAGCTCAGGCTCTTCACTAAAATTTCCTGATCTGGTTTTGCCCTTAACAAAGAGCATTTCCACACCCCCCCACTCCAGCTCTGGGAGCTTCCGAGGAAAAAAATATAATAAAACATAACCAGAAGCAGTAGAAAAAGCTCCAAAAGGGTAGATGGTGGAAGGCGCTCTCAGATCTCCCATCAGGTGCAGCCGTAACTCAACCAAGTGTGCACTGCTGCTGGGGACGGCAGAGCTGGGCGAGCTTTCACGTGTGTGTGCGATGCACACTTGGGGGCTAGGGGTAGGTGAGCCTTCAGTCTGGTGCTGGGCTGGGCTCCCTGGGAGGTGTGAGTGGTGGCAGCTCACTTTAGCGTCTAGCTGTTTCTCTCCACGGCACCGCGCCTGTCTTGGGAGCTTGGGAGGCATCCTTCACTCCCCCAATGAGGCCGGTCTCCAGCTGAGCCGTCCCTTTCAAGCAGAGAGGCTCGCAGCATGTCAGAAGAGCTCTGCTCAGGAGTTTTTGTTCTCTCAGAGCTTATGTGCAGCGGGGACTCTTGAGTGCCTAGATCTACCCCATCCTTCGAGGATCAGCTCAGATCCTCCTTCGACTCTTTCACTTATTAGCTCTGTGACCTTGGGTGAATCACTTCGTTTTCCCCTCCGACCCTCCATTTATGCTCTGAAAAATGAGGGTAACAATAGCACTTCTTCATTTTATTTAGTTTGCGGGTTAGATGTAGCAATGCATGGAGAACAGCCAGAGTAGGAGTCACATTCCCATGGTAGTGACTGTTGCTAGCTATCATTATTCCAGTGTGCATAGGTGGCCCTCTCTCCTGAACTGTGTCCTTGGGGACCTGGAGTTTTGCTGAAGATTGTGAGCTCTGAAGTCAGATGGACTTGAATTCCCATCCACTAGCTGGGTGTCCTGGGGTATGTCATTCTACCTCTCTGAATACCCACCTTACAGGGATGAAATGGCTTAATGTTCTTGAAACACTGGGAGCAAACTTGGCACATGGCCAACTGCTGCATATGCGTGTGTACGTGTGAATTATAGGAAACGCATTTTCTCAGTCACTCAGTCCGTGTATCTGTGTCTGTGTGCTCAGTTGCTTAGTCCTGTCCGACTCTTTGCGACCCCATGGACTGTAGCCCGCAAGGCTCCTCTGTCCATGGGATTTTCCAGGGAAGAATACTGGAGTGGGTTGCCATGCCCTCCTCCAAGGGATCTCCTTGACCCAGGGATACATCTCCTGCTTTGCAGACAAGTTTTTTACCCACTGAGCCACCTGGGAAGCCGTCCATGTATATATAGGTGTATATAGGGTGTGATTTCACACAGTACTTACCTTTACTATACCTAATTCACATTCCTTTCTCGCCCCCTTCCTCTTTTTCCATTTAATTAATAAGAGCTGGTGGTCGTGACCCACTGAACTGATTTCATGATCTGTGAATGGGTCATGGCCTGCAGTTTGAAAAGCACCGTTGCACCGGCCCTTCCCTCCCACCTCACTCACGTTAATCGTCAGGTCCCCTGGCCCCCGAAACATCTGTCCCCGCGTCAGCAGCCTTGCCTCGTTCTCTCCGCCCCACCGGGCTCGGCAGAAGCATTGTTCTGTGCACCTTTGTGAACATCAGATTAATTAGATATTTCAGAGGAAGTGGACTTTTAAAGCAATAGCTTCATTAGTATGGCTGTGCTGGAAGCCCTGAAAAGTAAAATTCAGTTATTTGTATGTTAATAAGCCAACCGGGGCTTCAGAAGCCAGCTGATGAGCTTCAGCATTTCTGCAGACCCTCATCCTGCCTGAGCCACTCACGCACAGCCTGGCCCTGTGAAGACCTGCTACCACCGGGTTCCCCACGGACTCGGGATGAGTGAGTGGGAGGCACCAGACAGGATGGTGTATGAGCTCTGGTTTGGTTTAGTCCAAACCCCTTCACTGGGCACTGAGTCTTGTGATGCTGATGTTGTTCGGTCACTAAGTCATGTCCGACTCTTGGTGACCGCATGAACTGCAGCACTCCAGGCTTCCGTTGCCTCCACCACTTCCCAGCGTTTGCTCAAACTCATGTCCATCGAGGGCTTCCCTGGTGGCTCAGAGGGTAAAGCGTCTGCCTGCAGTGCGGGAGACCCAGGTTCGATCCCTGGGTTGGGAAGATCCCCTGGAGAAGGAAATGGCAACCCACTCCGGTACTCTTGCCTGGAAAATCCCATGGACGGAGAAGCCTGGTAGGCTACAGTCCATGGGGTCGCAAAGAGTCAGACACAGCTGAGTGACTTTACTTTGACTTTCGTGTCCATTGAGTCAGTGATGCATCCAACCATTTCATCCTCTGTCATCCCCTTCTCTTGCCTTCAATCTTTCCCAGCATCTAGATCTTGATGCTGATAGATACTGTATTATCTTTGTGGATCCCATCACATTACATTTTCGAAGCGCTTTCCTGTATACCCTGTCTTGGATGTGGCGGGTGTGTCTCAGGTGTGTGTCATTCTTTCTGGAGCTATTTCTCCACTCTTCCGTGGTAGCACAGCAGACACCTTCCAACCTGGGATGGCTCATCTTTTGGTGTCCTATCTTTTTGCCTTTTCATGCACAGCAGACACCTTCCAACCTGGGATGGCTCATCTTTTGGTGTCCTATCTTTTTGCCTTTTCGTACTGTTCATGGGGTTCTTGCAGAAAGAAGGCTGGAGTGGTTTGCTATCCTCTCCTCCAGTGGAGCACGTTTTGTCAGAACTCTCCATTTTGGGTGGCCTTACACGGCATGGCCCATAGTCTCATAGTACGCAAGTCCCTTTGCCATGACAAGGAGTGGGTCACGGAGCCCTGGCAGATCTCCACGCACATGCCCCCTTTCTTGTCGAGTCTCTTTGCTGAGTGCAGAGTCTTTCTGTTCAGCACCCAGGTCCTGGACCAGTGGCAGGAGCTTGATATCCTCCTCCCACCCCTTTCCCAGCTGCTTATAAAAGGTACGATTTGCAGTCATGGCTCTGACACGTGGGAACATGAGACTCACTTGATTCTATGTATCTGTACTCGCTTTTATTTGACAAGCTCCTATTCTTGCACAGTCGTGTGAAAACTAAATTTAGTCCAATCCAGTAAATTTTCTACCACATTCATTTTTATTTCGTTTTAAAATTAGTGCACAGTAAAATTTACTTTTTGGGGGGAGGGTGTATTGTTCTGTGTAATTCAACGCATGCACAGATTCCTGTAGCCACCACCTCAGTCGGGTTGCAGGACGGTCCATCACGCCCCAGACCTCCTAGGGCTGCCCCTTTGAGCCACACGCTCCCCCCAGCCCTGAGCTCTGACAACCACCAATCTTCCGTCCCTGTAGTTTTGACTTTTTGAGAATGAAGTCATATAATATGTAAACCTTTTCAGACTACCTTCTTTCATAAGCATAACACCTTTGGGATGCACTTACATTGTTGAATATATCCATAATTTTTTCTTATTGCTGTGTTGTGTTCATGGGTAGATGTACCATAGTTTAATCCATTCACCTGATGAAACTCAGTTGGGTTTTTTCCAATCTTCGGCAATTGTGCATAAAGCTATTTTAAAACATCTATGTTTGAGTTCCTATATAAACATAAGTTTTCATTTCCCTAGGGTAATGCCTATGAGTGGAATTGCTAGGGCCCATTGTAAGTGCCTATTTAACTTTATAAGAGATGCCAAACTGTTTTCCAGAGGGGCTGTATTGGTTTACATTCCCATCAGCAGTGTACAAGAGTTCCAGCTGTTTTGCATCTTTGTCAACACTTCGTATTTATTTTTAAAACAATTTTACTTATTTATTTATTTTTGGCTGTGCTATGTCTTCTGTGCAGGCTTTCTCTGGTTGCAATGAGGGGAGGTTACTTTTTCTTGTGGTGTGTGGGCTTCTCATTGTAGTGGCTTCTCTTGTTGCAGAGCATGGGCTCTAGGGTGTGTGAGCTCAGTAGTTGCAGTTCCCGGGCTCTAGAGCACAGACTCAATGGTTGTGGCACTCGGGCTTGGTTACTCCATAGTATGTGAGATCTTCCTGGACCAGGGATCGAACCTGTGTCTCCAGCATTGGCAGGCAGACTCCCCACCACCGAGCCACCAGGGAAGCCCCTGTCAGTATCTTTTATTTTAGTTGCTCTGATAGCTGTGGTATAGCATCTCTGAACCCCTTTTTAACCTTTTTTTTAATTTTCCAAGGCTCACTCTGCTTCTGGTGCTGGGCCCCTGGGTCCTGGGATATTTTAAATTCAGAGAGGGAGAATGTGACTAGCAGAGTCTCAAAATTTATAAGCCTTGGCCTAGACACGGAAGTCAGGTCATTCTCCCACCAGACAGACTTAGAGAGGCTTACGCAAGGTCTTATCAGCACTGACAATAACAAAGTAATTTTCCAGGTCTCTTCCGAGCACTTTGAGCCTCACTCACACAGTTGAGAGTAGGGAGAAGTTATAGGAACTCAGAAGGACAATGTTTCTGTTACATTTCTTTGTTCAATAAGTACTTTCCCTCTTCTCTGGCATTCGAAATTGGCCGTGATTAGACAGACCTCCTGATGTCCAGGCTTTCCACCCCAATTCTGGACCATACATCACAGAAAACGAAAGGCAGATGGCCCTCACTCTTCCTGGCCAAGTTTCAGAGGGGTGTGGCTCTGATGACATCTGTAGGCATGTCTGTTTAGCAAAGGCAATCCATCTCCATTAAAAAGAGAAATGTTTCGAAGCAGTCTGTTAATTCAGAACTGTATAGCCTTGATGATGATGGTGTCTGGCAGCAGGTGGGGGAAGGAAAATATTGATATAAGAAAGTTTTCTGCCCGTTAGGCACTATCTGCTAATTCCATTTTAATATCAGACATCTAGATGATTAATATTATATATCAGCAGAAAGCACAGCATGGACTCAGATATTAATTAATTCATTCATCTAGCAACGTCAAGAGAGTATCATGTACCAGGCAGTGTGCGAGGAACTGAGGGTACCATTGTAGACAAATACAAAAAAATCACTGCCTTGTGAAGCAGATACTCTGAAGCAGGGAGATCTTGAGTGTGAAGTATGTTGGAGAGTGATTAAGTGCTGCGGGAAAAGTCAAAGGAGAGCAGGGAATAGGAAATGCTGGGGACAGGAGCCTGATCCAGGAGAAGAACGTTTACTGTTCCTTATGAAAGACTGGGGATGGCAGATTCTGAGTAGTCACTGAATAAGTTTTCATCTTGAGATTCTGAAAGTCTGGGTTATGGACCCCCTACATCAACGCACTCTCAGTTCAGTTCAGTTGCTCAGGCGTGTCCGACTGTTTGTGACCCCATGGGCTGCAGCACGCCAGCTTCTCTGTCCATCACCAACCCCCGGAACTTGCTCAAACTCATGTCCACAAGTCAGTGATGCCATCCAGTCATTTCCTCCTCTGTCATCCCCTTCTCCTTCTGCCTTCAATCTTTCCCAGCATCAGTCTTTACCAGTGAGTCAGTTCTTCACATCAAGTGGTCAAAGTATTGGAGCTTCAGCTTCAGCATCAGTTCTTCTAATGAACATTCAGTACTGATTTCCTTTAGGAGTTAGGGATGAGACCCTGCACTAGTGCTAATGAGATCCTGCCCCAGTCTTCAGAATCTGGGCCTGCCTGGGTGGGGTGGGGCCTGGGGACACGGGGAATCTGCATGTCCCACAGCTTCCTGGGTGGTTACGAAGGACCCTGAAGTTGGAGGAAGTTTGAAGACCACTTTCTTAACAGTCCGAGTTTAAAATAGGACATAAGCTTTTGGTTCCAGGAAATGATCAGAATCATCTCAAGCTGGGTCCAATTAAAAGAGCATTCACTGGTTTAATTCAAGTCTTGACACTGCCTGGCTCTGAAACACGCGAATGTTAACATTGCAGCTGTCATTGCTTAATTTTAGCCCTCAGAAATACCCCGGCCTTCTCAGTTGGTTTCTGGGATCCTGATTGGCAGACACCTTCCCCCCCAACTCCCCGCCCTATGCAGGGGCGCAAGCCTCCTAACTTTGGAAACAGCAGAGCTACATCCCCCTACCCAAATCCCTGGTCTCAGCTGTGAGCTGCCCTACTTTGCAGAACGAGAGTCTCTAAACTCATTAAACCAAAATGAAATCCAAGAAGATAATTTCCTTCCTAGCACCCCTCATAAAGCCACTGGCAGCTTTATCCATAGTTAAAACTCCTCCTAAGCTGCTGTGGTCTGTGACTGGGAATGCTTGGAAGTAAAGCTTAGGAACAGTGTCATCCTTCCCTGGGTTTACATCTTCCTGCCTGTTGTATCTAGGAATGAGGAGACTCCTATGGGCTGGGGGGAGAGATTTCAGAAGAGCTGAAGGCCCTGAATGCAGAACAGAAAGTAGGCAAACACAGCCCGACCTTGGTTAGGAGTCAGGCACCGGACCAGTGATTCCTCAGCTAAATTAGAGCCTGATGGGCTGAATGTGTTCCCCCCTCAACCTCCCTAATTTATATGTAGAAACTCCGACTCCTGAGCCAGGGTCCAAGTGTGACTGTATCTGCAGACAGGGCCTTTAATGAGGTAGTTAAGTTAAAAGGAGGCTGTTAGGGTTGGCCCTAAGCCGATCTGACTGGTGTCATCATAAGAAGAGAAAATATGGACACACAGGGGCACCAGGGAGGCACATGCATGGTGTGACAACTCAGCGAGAAGGTGGCTGTCTGCAAGCCAAGGAGAGAGGTCTCATCATAAAAACTCTGCTGACACCCTAATCTTGAACTTCCAGCTTCCAGAACTGTAAGAAACTAAATGTCTGTTATTTAAGCCCCAAGCCTGTGATGTTTTGTTTCGGTAGCCCTAGCAAATTAACACAGTGCCTTCAAAGAAAACTGTCTTGATGGCAAAGAATTAATAATGCCCAGAGACCCAGACCACAGAGCTTTTACTGGCTATTTATTTATTTTTGTTAGTTACAAAATTTAATGGTAAGTCTCAAACAGTGGTTATTGGTCAAACCAGTTGACATTAATAACTTTGAAGTGTGCAGGCTAGTTTTACCCAGGACTCTCATACTGCAGGTGGATTCTTTACCAGCTGAGCCACAAGGGAAGCCCAAGAATACTGGAGTGGGTAGCCTATCCCTCCTCCAGCAGATCTTCCCGACCGAGGAATTGAACCGGGGTCTCCTACATTGCAGGTGGATTATTTACCAGCTGAGCTATCTGGGAAGCCCCAGTTTTTAAATAAAGGTGATAAATACCAATCAGATTCTTGTAATACTGTTCAGGATCTAAATAAATGTGATCCTGAATTTCTAAGCTATTTAATTCAGTCAAACATAATTTCCCAGGTCCACAAGCCCCACATCTGCACATGGCAGGTGTAACAGAAACATCTGGCTCTTCTTAGTCCTATCTGGTCCCAGTGTGCGGAGCTGCAAGCTGGCTGCTTAGGCCCACTGTTGGCCTCAGCTGATTGGCCGAAGACTGGCCACCAGATTCAAGCTGGGCCAATCAGATTCATACATCCAGGAATCAGAGGGGGAGATGTGAAACCCAGGTAGAGATGAGACCATGTGACCCCAGAGAGAGAAAGAGAGGCCATGCCTTGATTCCAGTTCCTCCCACGTGCATGTGAAGGTCGAGTAGGGGTGAGGTCATCCAGATGTGGCTTGGCTTGGGGATTTGTTCTGTTCCACAGCTTTGCCTGTCCCCTGGGCTGTTCTGGAGCCAGGAGACTGGCCCCGGCATGTGCTTCTCATGGTAGTAGCAGAGCCCAGTCTCATTAACTCTTTTCAAGCCTTGGTGACTTCAAATCTGGTGACATTTCATTGGCCAAAGCCAGTCACGTGGCCAAACTCAAGTCAAGGGTGGAGAAATAAGCTTCACCGTCTTTAGTGAGAGAAGCTACAAAGCCATGGCCAAAGGGTATGGCCGCAGGACAGGATGAAGAGTTGGAGCTGTGACTGCAGTCCATCGCAGGCTCTCAGCAGCTCAGATGATGGCCTCTGGGGAGTCACTGAGGAGACGTCCACCTGGAAGGAGGAGCCACTGACCCTCAGGCTATAGTCACGGCTACCCCGTGTACCACCCTGTTACCCCAGCGGGACCTAAAATTCCTCCTTTTCATCAAAACACCTCTCTAACCTTCAGGTGGGAACTCTTACTTTCCCCCCACGATGTCAGGTCCTAGGGGAGGGATTTTAGGTCTCTGAATATAAAATAAAGGCTCAAATTAACCCCAAACCAGGGTCAGCCTTTATCAAATGGACTTGGGAGCAGGGTGTCTTTGGGATGTCCTTTCTCCTTCTTGCGTCTGACTCCTGCAAATCTCCACCTTTCTTTTTGGCTCCTTTTGAGCAGAGCCACTTTTAGGTATTACATGACAGCACTTAGGGCTTCCTGGATGGCTTAGTGCTAAGGGATCCACCTGCAATGCAGGAGATGCAGGTCGATCCCTGGGTTGGGAATATCCCCTGGAGGAGAAAGGGCAATCCTCTCCAGTATTCTTGCCTGCGAAATCCCATGGACAGAGGAGTCTGGCGGGCTACAGTCCACAGGGTCGTAAACAGTCAAACATGACTGAATGGCCGAACATGCACACGACAACACTTAGGTTGTCACGGATTCAGGAGCGTTTTCCTCTTAACATGCTAAGTCGCTTCAGTCGTGTCCGACTCCGTGTAACCCCATGGACAGCAGCCCACCAGACTTCTCCATCCACAGGATTCTCTAGGCAAGAGTACTGGAGTGGGATGCCATTTCCCTCTCCATCCTCTTAACAGGAGACTTTTAGAAGCCAGAAAAGCATTTAAGATCCAAAGAAATTGATTATATATTATAATTAATGATTGTAGAATGTATAATTGTATATTATAATCATTACATATAATTATATGTTATTACATATTTAATAGTATATGTATAAATGTACATTTGTTTTCTTTTATTACAACAATAACACCTATAGATGGTGATAAAAACTCAAATGATATGGAAGAGTGAAAAAATGAAAGTGAAGTGCCCCTTCCATCCACCTGTACATTCTCCAACCATCACCTTACTCCTCGGTAATTGCTTTTAGCCGCTTCTGCTTTTACTTGTTCTGGAGCTCCCCTCCGTGGGTGTGAACCATGCTTATACTCCTACTTCTTTATCATTAATTTTTTTTTAACTGACCCTGCACTTTGTGCCTCCAACTCAGGATAAATATTTGTGAAAGGAATAGGAATGAATGAATGAAAGTTATAGCCTTAGCTCTCCTCCCACCCTCATATTTATCTTATAGCCTTAGCTCTCCTCCCACCCCCATATTTATCTCTCTTTCTCTTCTTTTAGTTTGTTTGTTTGGCTGCCTCGGGTCTCAGTTGCGGTATGAGGGATATTTGTTGTGTCACGTTGGTTCTTCCGTTGCAGCTCATGAACTCTCCAGTTGTGGCACGTGGTCTCTCTCTCTTCTAATGATTAATTTTATAGCTTGAAACAACACACTTGTTTTTTTTTTTTAATTATTAACACCAGGAAGTATTTCTTGACTCTACACTAGGCAAGGCAAGGAGTGTTTCTCATTCCCTTCCACCTCTCCTGCCCTCTTCAGTCTGCCTTCTGTTACTTTCATTAGTGAAGTTTACTATAGTATTTATCTTCTCTTCGCAGGCTATGGGTTGATTCTGAACCAGTAAGTGGCATATATGATGTCATGGCTCTATAACTGTTTCTCGTTGTAGAATTTAGTTTGAGATTGAGTACACAAAAAATGAGATGCATTCTGGACATCTTTGCTGCTGCTGCTAAGTCACTTCAGTCATGTCCGACTCTTAGCGACCCCATGGAGTGCAGCCCACCAGGCTCCTCTGTCCCTGGGATTCTCCAGGCAAGAGTACTGGAGTGGGCTGCCATTCCCTTCTCCAGGACGTCTTATCTAGGTAGAATCATATGCCATGTGGCCTTTCGCGTTTGGCTTCTTTCACTCAGCATCATGTGTTTAGGGTTCTTCCATTTGTAGCCTGTATGAATTTTATCTCTTTTCATGGTTGAATGGTATTTCATCATCTTTTTTTATTCATTCATCAGTTAGTGGAGAGAGAGGAGACTGGGGGATGCTTAGGGCTAAGTGTGGGCTTCCCACGTGGTTCAGTGGTGAAGAATTTACCTGCCAGTACAGGAGATGCGAGTTCAATCCCTGGATCGGAAGGATTCCCTGGAAGAGGAAAAGGCAACCCACTCCAATATTGTTGCCTGGAAAATCCCTTGAACAGAGGAGCCTGGTGGGTTGCAGTTCATGGGGTTGCAGAGAGTCAGACGTGACTGAGCAACTAAAAACAACAAACAGCAACAAGGACTAGGGGTATGCGGCAATTGGAAAGCGATGGCTAAGGAGCATGGACTTTCTTTTGGGGGCATTGAATACATCCTAAAATTAATTGTGATTATGGTTGCATAAATCTGTGTCTATACTAGAAGCCATTGAATCTTCCACTTTGAGGAGTGACTTGTAAGGTGCATGAATTATTAATATATTTCAGTAAGCTGTTTAAAAAAGAAGATGTAAGCCTAGGTCACTAAATTTGTATTCAAGGAAGAATGTGCCATATTTCAGTGCTTCTAAGATGCACTGCCAGCCCCCTTCATTTTTATATATATGTGTCTCAAATCACAATGACATGTCATAGTCTAATTGTCAGTGCTTTGTCTCTCTTGATGGTTCCTAAAATAATACTGCATTTTAAAACGGACGACATCATAGATGCAATGAAATGTAACAAGTAAGAATATCAAGGGGAGGGGAGAATTAATCTGTAACTATTTAATCAAACTAATATAAGATGCCTTTAACTTACACTAAGCTCATCCAGAGTCTCATTTCTTTCTTTTTTTTTTTTTTTGCCATTGCTGCGAGGCTTGTGGGATTTTGGTTCCCCAACCAGCGAGCGAACCTGGGCTCTCAGCAGTGAGAGTGTGAAGTCTGAGCCATTGGACTGCCAGGGAATCCCAGAGAGTCTCATTTCTATGTGTGTTACCTGCTCTTTGTTATCAACCTCTTTATAGTTATGGCCTGACCCCCAGGTGGGTGTAAATAAACTAGCACTACTACTTCCTGTTTCTAAGAGGCCAGGTAGAGACAGGCTTTCTTTCAGTAAACTACATTAAAAAGGTTAAATTGAGAATTAAATATAACGGTTGGCAAAGTGTGATATGTGAGTTAAATCTGACCTGAGACCATTTTTTAAAAATAAAGTTTTATTAGAACACAACCATAGGAAAAGGAGTACGTCAAGGCTGTATATTGTCACCCTGCTTATTTAACTTATATGCAGAGTACTTCATGAGAAACGCTGGACTGGAAGAAACACAAGCTGGAATCAAGATTGCCGGGAGAAATATCAATAACCTCGGATATGCGGCTGACACCATCCTTCTGGCAGAAAGTGAAGAGGAACTAAAAAGCATCTTGATGAAAGTAAAAGAGGAGAATGAAAAAGTTGGCTTAAAACTCAACATTCAGAAAATGAAGGTCATGGCATCCGGTCCCATCACTTCATGGGAAATAATGGGGAAACAGTGGAAACAGTGTCAGACTTTATTTTTGGGGGCTCCAAAATCACTGCAGATGGTGATTGCAGCCATGAAATTAAAATATGCTTACTCCTTGGAAGAAAAGTTATGACCAACCTAGACATATTCAGAAAACGAAGATCATGGCATCCGGTCCAATCACTTCATGGGAAATAGATGGGGAAATAGTGGAAACAGTGTCAGACTTTATGTTTTTGGGCTCCAAAATCACTGCAGATGGTGATTGCAGCCATGAAATTAAAAGACACTTACTCCTTGGAAGAAACGTTATGACCAACCTAGATAGTATATTCAAAAGCAGAGACATTACTTTGCTGACTAAGGTCCATCTAGTCAAGGCTATGGTTTTCCTGTGGTCATGTATGGATGTAAGAGTTGGGCTGTGAAGAAAGCTGAGCACCGAAGAATTGATGCTTTTGAACTGCAGTGTTGGAGAAGACTCTTGAGAGTCCCTTAGACTGCAAGGAGATCCAACCAGTCCATTCTGAAGGAGATCAACCCTGGGATTTCTTTAGAAGGAATGATGCTAAAGCTGAAACTCCAGTACTTCGGCCACCTCATGCAAAGGGTTGACTCATTGGAAAAGACTCTGATGCTGGAAGGGATTGGGGGCAGGAGGAGAAGAGGACGACCGAGGATGAGATGGCTGGATGGCATCACTGACTCAGTGGACGTGAGTCTGAGTAAACTCTGGGAGTTAGTGATGGACAGGGAGGCCTGGCGTGCTGCGATTCATGGGGTCGCAAAGAGTTGGACACAACTGAGCGACTGAACTGAACTGAAGTTAATAGATAAGAGAAATATAAGTTCAATGAAGAAGGAGAGGAACCACTCCCAATTAAAAGATCAAGAACAATGAAACATACCTCTTCAATCTAATAATCACTGAGTTCAAAATGGAAATGTTGAAAATGCTGAAAGAATTAAGAAAGGTATCAAGAGAAGTGCAGATGATTGTAAAAAGGAAATAGAAAGTATAAAGAGAAGCCCAGAAAAATTAGAGAATTCCTTTGAAAAGACAAAAACTGAACTAAAGACTATGAATAATATATCAAATAATGCAGAGGGATGAAAAGTGGTCTAGAATAATCTTCTAGATCAAGAAGACATAACAATGGAAATCAGCCAATAAAATAGCAGACAGAAAACCAAACAACAACAACAACAAATGAAAGCAATATCAGAGACTTATGGGATAATACAGAGCACGCCAATCTATACAAAATAAGGATCCCAGAAAGAGAGTAAAGAAAAAAGGAACTTGAAAATGTATTTGAAAAAACCATGGTTGAAAACTTCCCAGACCTAAAGAAAGAAACAGACATCCAGAAACAAGAAGCCCAGCGGGTCTTAAACAACATGAATCCAAACAGACCTACATCAAGACGTATTACAATAAAAATGGCAAAATTTAAAGAGAAGATTCTAAAGTCAGCAAGAGGAAAAACCAAGAGTCAATTATAAGGGACCCCCCCCCCAAAATAAGGCTGTCAGCTGATTTCTCTACAGAAATGCTGCAGACCAGAAGGAAGTGACAAGATATAGTCAAAGTCCTGAAAGGGAAAAACATGCCATCTAGGATACACTACCGAGCAAGATTAACATTTAGAATAGAAGGAGAAAAAAAGAATTTCTCAGACAAACAAAAACTAAAAGAATACAGCAATACTAAATCTACCCTAAAGGAAATATTGAAAAAAGTCTTCTATAAGTAGAAAAGAAGTAAGAATACATAGGGAAGAGAAAATTGCAACCATGAACTAAACCACTTAAGGCAGTAAACAGATTTAAAAAACAACAAACAAAAACCAAAAAAATTCTGGGAAAGTGATGATAACAAGAGTGAACAGTAAAAAGATGAGCATGAGGATGCAAAAGAGGGCTTCATAATCATAAAATGTTTGGGAGGAGAGTAAGAAAAAGTAGATATTTTTTTCTAGAACATGTTTGGGCCTATATGACTACTAATCTAAAAGAAGCAGATATAAGAAGGGGTTAACATACTTGTAAAACAGGATAGCCACAAATTAAAAAAAAATACAATAGATTCACAAAAGAAAGAAAGAAGAGAACAAAGCATAATACAAAAGGAAAATCATCAAATCACAAAAGGAAAAAGAGATAAGAAATGTAAAATCAATGGGAAAACAAGTTTAAAATGGCAATAAATACATTGTTGTTGTTTAGCTACTAAGTCATGTCTGACTCTTTTGTCAGACAACCCCCTGGATTGTAGCCCACCAAACACCTCTGTCTGCAGGATCCTCTCAGGCAAGAATACTAGACTGGGTTGCCATTTCCTTCTCCAGGAGAATTTCCTGATCCAGGGATCAAACTTGCATTTATTGCCTTGCAGGCAGTTCTTTACTGCTGAGTCACATCTATCAATAATTACCTTAAATGTCAATGGACTAAATGCTCCATTCAAAAGACATGGAGTGGCAAATCGAATTAAAAAGAAAAAGAGCATAAAACATGCTGCCTACAAGAGACACACTTTATGGGAAAGGACACACATAGATTAAAAGTGAGGGGAGGGAAAAGATATTTCATGGAAACAGGAATAACAAGAAATAGGGGTCACAATACTCATATAGATGAAATATATTACATCTAAAAAGTGCAGAATACACATTTTTTTCAAGTGCGCATGAAAGATTCTCTAGGATTGACCACATACTAGGGCCCAAACAAGCCTGAACAGATTTAAGAGCATAGAAATTATTTCAAGTATCTTTTCTGACCACAATTTTATGCAACTAGAAATCAATCACGGAAAAATAAATGAACAAAAAACCCTCAATTACATGTAGATTAAACCACAGGCTATTAAAAAACCAATGAGTCAATGATAAAGATCAGAGAAGAAATTTAAAAATACCTTGAGGCAAATGACATTGAAAACTCAACCATATGAATTCTATGGGATGAAGTAAAAGCAGTTCTAGAGGGAAGCTCAGAAGGATACAGCTCTTCTTTAGGAAATAAGAAAATTCTCAAACAACCTAATCTACCACTTAAAAGAATTAGAAAAACAAGAACAAGCAAAACATAACATCTGCAGAGAGAAGGAGATAATAAAGATCAAAGAGGAATTAAAGTAGAGATTCATAAAATAGAAAGTCGATAAAACCAAGAACTGGTTTTTTGAAAGGGCAAATAACATTGACAAACTCTGGCCATTATCACCAAGAAGAAAAGAGAGAAGACCCAAATAAGAAATGAAAGAGGATAAATCAAAGCTGATACCTCAAAAATACTAAAAATACTTTAAGAGAATACTATGAACAATTATATGCCAAAAGATTTGACAACCCAGAAGAAATGGGCAACTTTCTAAAAACACAGAGGCCACCAAAGCTGAATCAAAGAGAAATGGATAATTTGAACAAACCAATCAATAGAAATGAAATAGTAACTGTAATAAGCATGGATATATATACACTACCATATGTCAAATAGAAAGCCAGTAAGAATTTGCTGTATGACTCAAGGAACTCAAACTAGGCTCTGTGACAACCTAGAGAGATGGGGTGGGGTGGGAGATGAGAGGAAGGTTCAAGAGGGAGGAGACATATGTATACCTATGGCTGAGTCATGTTGATGTATGGAAGAAACCAACCCAATATTGTAAAGAAATTATTCTTCAATTAAAAATAAATTTTACAAAAGCTGCTGACAAACAAAAGTCCAGGACCAGATGACATCACTGTGGAATTCCACTAAATATACAAACAATAGCTTATACTGATTCTTCTCAAAATGCTCCAAAAAAACTGAAGAGGAAGGAACACTCCCAAAGACATTCTATGAAGTCACCATCACCCTGATACCAAAACCAGATAACACTACTAAAAAAAAAAAAAGAAAATTATAGACTAATATCTTTGATGAATATAGATGCAAAAATTATTAAGAAAATATTAGCAAACTGAATCCAACAAAAAGGTCATATACAAAGGCCAAGCTGGATTCATCTGAGTCACAAAGATGGTTCAATATAGGCAAATCAATCAATGTGATACACCAATCAACAAGAGAAAGGACAAAAACCACATGATCAAGATGCAGAAGAACCATTCAATAAAATCCAACACCCATTCATGATAAAACACTTATGAAAGTGAGTATAGAAGTAATGTATTTCAACATAATAAAAATTATTTATGACAAACCCATAGTCAATATATTACCCATGGTGAGAATCTGAATACCTCCCTGCTAAAATCTGAAAGAAGACCAGGATGCCTACTCTCATGGCATCTCTTCAACATAGTATTGGAATTCTTAGCCACAGCAATCGGATAAGAAAAAGAAAAGGTATTGAAATTGGTAGGGAAGAGGTAAAATTGTCATTATATACAGTTGACATGATAATATATATAGAACCCCCTAAAGATTCCAAATAAAAGCTATTAGAACTGATAAATTAATTTAGCAAGGTAGCAAGATACAAGATTAACAGGATTAACAGGATTTGGTTGCATTTCTTTACACTAACAATGAAATATCAGAAAGGGAATGTAAAAAACTAATGCCTTTTAAATCACACCCCTCCCCACCAAAAAGATACTTAGGAATAAACCTCACCAAGGAGGTGAAGAACTTATATGCTGAGAACTACAAAACGTTAGTAAAGGAAATTAAAGATGATTTAAAGAAATGAAAAGATATCCCATGCTTTTAGATTGGAAGAATTAATATTGTTTAAATGGCCATATTACACAAAGCAATCTACAGATTTAATGTGATCCTTATTAAATTACACATGATATTTTCACAGAAACAGATCAAGTAATCCTAAACTTTACATAGAATCATAAAAGACCAGAATTACCGAAGTAATCCTGATGAAAAAGAAAGCAAGATGCATAACTCGCACAGACTTCAGACTATACTATAAGTATAAGATGATGGTAATCAAATAGTATGGTATTGACACAGAAAGAAACATACCTATCAGTGGAACAGAATAGAGAGCAAAGAAATAAACGCATACACTTAGAGTCAATTGATCTTCAACAAAAGAGGCAAGATACAATGGTGAACAGACAGTCTCTCCAGCAAGTGGACAGCCACATGCAAATCAATGATGTTAGAACACCCCCTCACACCATTCACAAAAATAAGCTCAAAGTGGATCAAAGACCTACATATAATACAAGACACCATAAAACTCATAAACTGTACCATTGTTTTCTTAGTTCAGTCTCCCGAGCAGTAGAAATAAAAGCAAAAATAAACAAATGAGATATAATAAAATTTATAAGCTTTTACACAGCAAAGGAAAGCCCAAAAGGAAACCATAAGCAGAGTCAAAAAGACAACTTACAGACTGGCAGAAAATATTTGCTAATGATGTGACCAACAAGTGACTGCTGCTGCTACTGCTGCTAAGTCACTTCAGTCGTGTCAGACTCTGTGCGACCCCATAGACGGCAGCCCACCAGGCTCCACTGCCCCTGGGATTCTCCAGGCAAGAACACTGGAGTGAGTTGCCATTTTCTTCTTCAATGCATGAAAGTGAAACGTGAAAGTGAAGTCACTCAGTTGTGTCTGACTCTTTGCGACCCCATGGACGGCAGCCCACCAGACTCCTCCGTCCATGGGATTTGCCAGGCAAGAGTACTGGAGTGGGGTGCCATTGCCTTCTTTGAACAAGTGATCAACTTACAGTATATATAAACAACTCATACAACTAAACAACAAAAAACAGACTCAATCAAAAAATGACCATAAGACCTAAAGAGATATTTCTCCAAAGACATACAGATGGCCCACAGACACAAGACAAATGCTCAACATGCTAATTATTAGAGAAATGCAAATCAAACCTGCAATGAAGTCTCACCCAACCCTGCTCAGAATGGCCATCATGCAAAGTCTACAAGCAACAAATTCTGGAGGGGATGTGCTGAGAATGTAAATGGGTGCAGTCACTACAGAAAACAATATGGAGGTTCCTCAAAAAACTAAAATAGAGTTGCCATAGGATCCCACAATCCTGTACCTGGACACACATATATACAAATCTATAATTCAAAAGTACACATACACTTATGTTCAAAGCATCATTAATTATATTAGCCAAGCTACGTGTCCAAATACACGGGAATGGATAACGAACATGTATCTTCATTATCCATTCACACAGACACACACAGTGGAATACCTCTCAGCCATCAGTTCAGTTCAGTCACTCTGTCGTGTCCGACTCTTTGCAACCCCATGAACCACAGCCACTAGGCCTCCCTGTCCATCACTAACTCCCACAGTTCACACAAACCCATTTCCATAGAGTCAGTGATGTCATCCAATCATCTCATCCTCTGTCATCCCCTTCTCATGCCCTCAATCTTTCCCAGCATCAGGGTCTTTTCCAGTGAGTTAATACTTTGCATCAGGTGGCCAAAGTATTGGAGCTTCAGCTTCAACATCAGTCCTTCCAGTGACCTAGGACTGATCTCCTTTAGGATGGACTGGTTGGAACTACTTGCAGTCCAAGGGACACTCAAGAGTCTTCTCCAACACCACAGTTCAAAAGCATCAACTCTTCAGCCCTTAGCTTTCTTCACAGTCCAACTCTCACAGCCATACATGACCACTGGAAAAACCATAGCCTTGACTAGACAGATCTTTGTTGACAAAGTAATATCTCTGTTTTTTAATATGCCAAGAAGGTCATAACTTTCCTTCCAAGGAGTAAACACATTTTAATTTCATGGCTGCAATAACCATCTGCAGTGATTTTGGAGCCCAAAAAAATAAAGTCTGACACTGTTTCCACTGTTTCCCCATCTATTTCCCATGAACTGATGGGACTAGATGCCGTGATCTTAGCTTTCTGAATGTTGAACTTTAAGCCAACTTTTTCACTCTCTTCTTTCACTTTTATCAAGAGGCCCTTTAGTTCCTCTTCACTTTCTGCCATAAGGGTGGTGTCATCTGCATATCTGAGGTTATTGATATTTCTCCCAGCAATCTTGATTCCAGCTTGTGCTTCTTCCAGCCCAGCGTTTCTCATGATGTATTCTGCATAAACATTAAATAAGCAGGGTGATAGTATACAGCCTCAACATATTCCTTTTCCTACTTGGAACCAGTCTGTTGTTCCATGTCCAGTTCTAACTGTTACTTCCTGACCTGCATACAGATTTCTCAAGAGGCAAGTCAGGTGGTCTGGTATTCCCATCACTTTCAGAACTTTCTACAGTCTATTGTGATCCACACAGTCAAAGCCTTTGGTATAGTCAATAAAGCAGAATAGACATTTTTCTAGAACTCTCTTTCTTTTTTGATGATCCAGCAGATGTTGGCAATTTGATCTCTGGTTCCTCTGCCTTTTCTAAAACCAAGTTGAACATCTGGAAGTTCACAGTTCACGTATTGCTGAAGTCTGGCTTGGAGAATTTTGAGCATTACCTTACTAGCGTGTGAGATGAGTGCAATTGTGCAGTAGTTTGAGCATCCTTTGGCATTGCCTTGCTTTGAGATTGAAATGAAAACTGACCTTTTCCAGTCCTGTGGCCACTGCTGGGTTTTCCAAATTTGCTGACACATTGAGTGCAACACTTTCACAGCATTGTCTTTCAGGGTTTCAAATAGCTCAACTGAAATTCCATCACCTCCACTAGCTTTGTTTGACGTGATGCTTCCTAAGGCCCACTTGACTTCACATTCCGGGATGTCTGGCTCTAGGTGAGTGTGAGTAATCACACGATCATAATATCTGGGTCATGAATATCTTTTCTGTACAGTTCTTCTGTGTATTCCTGCCACCTCTTCTTAATATCATCTGCTTCTATTACATCCATACCATTTCTGTCCTTTATCAAGCCCATCCTTGAATGAAATGTTCTCTTGGTATCTCTAATTTTCTTGAAGAGATCTCTAGTCTTTCCCATTCTATTGTTTTCCTCTATTTCTTTCCACTAATCAGAGAGGAAGGCTTTCTTATCTCTCCTTGCTATTCTTTGGAACTCTGCATTCAAATGGTATAACTTTCCTTTTCTCCTGTGCTTTTCACTTCCCTTCTTTTCACAGCTATTTGTAAGGCCTCCCCAGACAGCCATTTTGCTTTTTTGCATTTCTTTTTCTTGGGGTTGGTCTTGCTTCCTATCTCCTGTACAATGTCACAAACCTCCGTCCATAGTTCATCAGGCACTCTGTCTATCAGATCTAGTCCCCTAAATCTATTTCTCACTTCCACTGTATAGTCATAAGGGATTTGATTTAGGTCATACCTGAATGGTCTAGTGGTTTTCTTCAATTTAAGTCTGAATTTGCAATAAGGAGGTCATAATCTGAGCCACAGTCAGCTTCCAGTCTTGTTTTTGCTGACTGTATAGAGCTTCTCTACCTTTGGCTGCAAAGAATATAATCAATCTGATTTTGGTGTTGACCATCTGGTGATTTCCTTGTGTAGAGTCTTCTCTTGTGTTGTCAGAAGAGGATGTTTGCTATGACCAGTGCATTCTCTTGGCAAAACTCTACTAGACTTTGCCCTGCTTTATTCTGTACTCCAAGGCCAAATTTACCTGTTACTTTGGGTGTTTCTTGGCTTCCTACTTTTGCATTCCAGTCCCCTATAATGAAAAAGACATCTTTTTTGGGGTGTTAGTTCCAAAAGATCTTGTAGGTCTTCATAGAATCGTTCATCTTTAGCTTATTCAGTATTACTGGTCAAGGCATAGACTTGGATTACTATGATATTGAATGGTTTACCTTGGAAACAAACAGAAATCATTGTGTCATTTTTGAGATTGCATCTAAGTACTGCAATTTGGACTCTTTTGTTAACTTTGATGGCTACTCCATTTCTTCTAAGTGATTCCTGCCCACAGTAGTAGATATAATGGTCATCTGAGTTAAATTCACCCATTCCAGTCCATCTTAGTTCACTAGTTCCTAGAATGTCTATGTTCACTCTTGTCATCACCTGTTTGACCACTTGCAATTTGCCTTAATTCATGGACCTAACATTCCAGGTTCCTATGCAATATTGCTCTTTACAGCATCGAACTCTGCTTCCATCACCAGTCCCATTCACAACTGGATGTTGTTTTTGCTTTGGCAGCAAGATGGATGGACCTATATAGATTATCACACTAAGTGAAGTAAATCATACTAATTGATCAAACTCACAAGGTGGCAAAGTAGAAGGATGTGTGCTAATTCTTCTGTGAAAACTCCAAAATGCAACTAACCATTGAACAACCATCAGTAGGAGAATGTTGGATTCCACCAAAAAAAGATACTCCACATCCTAGGGCAAAGGAGAAACCCCCAACAAGATGTTCGGAGGGAAAAATCACATTTAGAATCAAACTCCATACCCACCAGAGGCTCTTCGAGGGTTCAAACAAAACCTTGTTTGCACCAGGACCCAGGGACACCACAGGAGACTGAGCCAGACCTGCCTTTGAGTGTTTGAATGTCTCCTGCAGAGGAACAGGTCAGTAATGGTCTGCTGCGGGGACAGGAGCTCTCGCTGAAACAGACTTGGGAGGGGCGGCGTGTGAGCCCAACCATAGAGCCACTGAGCAGACAACCCACAAACTGGAAAACAATTATATCAAAGAAGTTTTTGCACTGTTGCAAAAGTTATAGGGCCCACAACAGATTTCACAACCTGGGAATCCTGCAAAGGGACAGAGAACCCCCAGGGAATTTGACTTTGAAGGCCAGTGCGATTTGATTACAGAACTTCTACAAGACTGGTGAAACAGACTCTTGGAGGGCACAAACAAAACCTTGTGCACACCAGGACCCAGGAGAAAGGAGCAGTGATCCCTCAAGAGACTGAGCCAGACTTGCCTGTGGTGTCCAGGAGTCTCTGGCAGAGATGTGGGTCAACAGTGGTCTGCCATGGGGTCAGGGTATTTAATACAACAGTCCTGGCATAAATCCTTTGGAAGGAGTTATGACTCCATAAGTCCCTTTGACTCCATTACCCCCACCATTGTTTGGCCTCAGGCCATACAGGGAGGGAACACAGCCCCATCCATCAATAGAAAATTGGATTAAAGCTTTACTGAGCATGGACCCACCCATCAGAGCCAGACCCAGATTCCCCCACAGCCAGTCCCTCCCATCAGGAAGCTTCCACCAGCCTCTTACCCTTAGAGTGGACAGAATGGAAACCACAGTTACAGAAAACTAACCAAGCTGATCATATGGATCATAGTCTTGTCTAACTCAATGAAACTATGAGTCATGCCATGTAAGGCCACCCAGGATGAATGAGTCATGGTAGAGAGTTCTGGCAAAACGTGGTCCACTGGAAAAGGGAATGGCAAACCACTTCAGTACTCTTGCCTTAAGAACCCTGAACAGTATGAAAACGCAAAAAGATAGGACACAGAAAGATGAACTCCTCAGGTCGCCCAATAAGCTACAATGGAGAAATACTTCCAGAAAGAATGAAAAGGCTGAGTCAAAATTAAAATAACACCCAGTTGTGGATATGACTGGTGATGGAAGTAAAGTCCAATGCTGTAAGAACAATACTGCATAGGACCCTGGAATGTTAGGTCCATGAGTCAAGGTAAATTGCAAGTGGTCAAACAGGAGATGGCAAGATTGAGCATCAACATTTTAGGAATTGGCCAACTAAATTGGATGAAGATGGGCAAATTTAATTCAGATGACCATTGTATCTACTACTGGGGGCAAGAATCCCTAATAAGAAATGGAGTGACCCTCAAAGTCAACAAAAGAGTCCAAAATGCAGTACCGGGGTGCAATCTCAAAAACAACAGAATGATCTCCTCTGATTGTTTTCAAGGCAAACCACTCAGTTTCACAGTAATCCAAGCCTGTGCCCCAACTACTAATGCTGAAGAAGCTGAAGTTGAACAGTTCTATGAAGACCTACAAGACCTTGTAGAAATAACACCCAGATGTCCTTCTCATCATCAGGGACTGGAATGCAAAAGTAGGAGGTCAAGAGATATTTGAATTAATAGGCAAGTTTGGCCTTGGAGCAGAAAATGAAACAAGGCAAAGGCTAACAAAGTTTTGCCAAGAGAATGCATTGGTCATAGCAAATAACCTCTTCCAACAACACAAGAGACAACTCTACACATGGACATCACCAGATGGTCAATACTGAAATCAGATTAATTATATTATTTGCAGCCAAAGATGGAGAAGCTACATACAGTCAGCAAAAACAAGACCAGGAGCTGACTGTGGCTCAGATCATGAGCTCCTTATTGACAAATTCAGACTCGAATTGAACAAAGTGAGGAAAACCACTAGATCATTCAGGTATGACCTAAATCAAATTCCTTATGATTATATGGTGGAAGTGAGAAATAGATTCAAGAGATGAGAACTGATAGACTGAAGACAGAGTGCCTGAAGAACTATGGATGGAGGTTCATAACATTTTACAGGAGGCAGTGATCAAAACCATCCCCATGAAAAAGAAATGCAAAAAGGCAAAATGGTTGTTGGAGGAGGGCTTACAAAGTGCTGAGAAAAGAAGAGAAGCAAAAGGCAAAGGAGAAAAAGAAAGATATGAATGCAGAGTTCCCAAGACTATTCAGTTCAGTTCAGTTCAGTCGCTCAGTCATGTCTGACTCTTTGCGACCCCATGAATCGCAGCACGCCAGGCCTCCCTGTCCATCACCAACTCCCAGNGAAGAGTTGACTCATTGGAAAAGACTCTGATGCTGGGAGGGATTGGGGGCAGGAGGAGAAGGGGACGACAGGGGATGAGATGGCTGGATGGCATTACTGACTCGATGGGCATGAGTCTGAGTGAATTCCGGGAGTTGGTGATGGACAGGGAGGCCTGGCGTGCTGTGATTCATGGGGTCGCAAAGAGTCGGACACGACTGAGCGACTGAACTGAACTGATACCACCCATTCATCTGCATGTCATGTATGACTGCTTTTAAGTCCAAGGTAGAGCTGAGTGATTGAAACATACACCATCTGGTTCACAGCCTGAAGTATTTCCTGTCTGGCCGTTCACAGGATGAGTTTGCTGATTCCCTGACTATGTAGACAATGAAACAGATGCTTCTCACTGGATCTACCCCTTCTCTGACTCCTCTGGTTTTGGTTAAAAGTTCCAAAGATGCAAAAATGCCTCAAGGGGCCCTAGAGCTCCTCAGGGAGGAGCCACGTCCCTAAGTGTGTGTCATTCTGCCCTCTCGAGGGCTGACTCAGGTCTAGAGCTTCTCACAGGGGTCAGGCAGTGTCTGGGCCCGGCTTTCCAGATGGCTCTGTGGTAAAGAATTTGGTAAAGATCCCCTGGAGGAGGAAATGGCAACCCACTCCAGTATTCTTGCCTCGGAATTCCCATGGACAGAGGAGCCTGGCAGACTATGGCCAGCCCACAGGTTCGCAAAGAGTCGGACATGACTGAGCAAAACAAACACATGAAAAGTGTCAGGGCCATGTCTAGGTTTGGAGGATTCTAGTATTAATGAAGAAGAAGAAGAAAGGGAGGAAAGAAGGAGAGATGGAAGGAAGGAGAAGAAATAATTTTTAAATGGGATTAAGGAAACTATGGTGTATTTTAAGTTAAACTTCCGGCACACTCATACATGCACACGATCAACTGTTCTCCTTACAGTGCAATTCGATGGTTCCTAAGGAAAAGTCAGTTCAGAGTGTGGTCTGGCAACAGGACACATGTTAAGGCTGGATGATGAATCGTTTTTTCTCTCAACACTGTCCGTTGATCTTGGTGGTTGCGTATAATTGAACTTGGAGCCGATATCAAAAGTCAGAATGTGCGTGCCTCCATGCATTTTGGTCCAGGACAGATGTTCCTTTTTCATTCCTCTTGGGACAGACCCCGCTCAGCCCCTGAGCCTCCTCCCTTGAGGTTTCCTGGGCTCCTTGTGTCCACGATGAGCTTGTTCTCTGGGCCACACACTTGGCATTTCACTGGGAGGTGCTGGTGACATCTAATTGGGATGTGATTTTCTTCTTGTCTCAGTGGCACAACCTTTGATGTGCTTGTCTCCCCAGGTTGTGAGCAGGGGTGATGCCTTACTTACTGGATGCCTGCTGGGTTGTCAGGGAATCTTTGGGGATTGAGATGTGCTTTTCAGGAGTCAGATGTGATTATTATCCTCTGTGTCTTCTTATGTCCTAGTATGCCAAGCATGGCTGTATGCTTAAGAAATACATATTTATTTCCCAGTATGTATCTTATGTATCTAAGACTGCACATAGAATAAAACAATATAATAAAAGATAATTTTAATACAGTGAAAGGTTTCCCGTGACAACACAAGCTTCCCGAGGGCCAGGATTGCTTCCGTCTTATTTATTATTCTTCCCCCAAACCCTTGAATAGAGTCTAGTACATAATAATTACTGGTAAATATTGAACGTTGAACACACGTGTGATTTCTTTTTAAAAAGTGTTTATTTATTTGGCTGTGGTGGGTCTTAGTTGCGGCATGTGGGATCTTTGTTGCCGTGTGCGGGATCTTTAGTTGCGGCATGTGGGATCTAGTTCCCTGACCAGGGATCGAGCCTGTGTATGTGTGAGTCGCTCAGTCATGTCTGACTTTTTGTGACCCCATGGACTGTAGCTTGCTAGGCTCCTCTGTCCGTGGGATTCTCCAGGCAAGAATACTGGCATGCGTTGCCATTCCCTTCTCCAGGGGATCTTCCCAACCCAGGGACTGAAGCTGGGTCTATTGCATTGCAGGCGGATTCTGACCATTTGAGCCGCCTGTGTTGGGAGCACTGAGACTTAGCTGCTGG
The DNA here is from genome assembly GCA_006408695.1 of Aepyceros melampus. Classification (NCBI taxonomy): domain Eukaryota; kingdom Metazoa; phylum Chordata; class Mammalia; order Artiodactyla; family Bovidae; genus Aepyceros; species Aepyceros melampus. The sequence continues at coordinate 37,270 of SJXQ01007150.1, forward strand.
AACACCAGGGAAGTCCCTGATTCATATACCATAAAATTAACCTATTTTAACTATACAATTCAATAGTTTTTAGTAAATTTACTAAAGATATTTTTTCAAATTGTGATTGCTGCATATTAATTTGTAATTTAAAAAAATTCAGCAATATAGAAGGTAAGAACTAAAAGTTATCCCTGCTGCTGCTGCTGGTGCTAAGTCACTTCAGTCGTGACCGACTCTGTGTGACCCCATAGATGGCAGCCCTATTTTCCAGCAAATTCCACTTGTCAGAGTAACCATTTATAACAATTCTATACGGTCCTTCTAGACTTTTTTCTGTGCCAACATAAGACAATTACAAAAACAAGCTGGTATCATCCATATTTTTCCACCATTTGCTTTTTCCAGCAATATATTGTATTGTAGCCTTCTTTCTCAAAGAACTTGATGCATTTTCGAAAACAGCTGCATAGTGTTGCATTGTGTGAATAAACACATTAAACTTTATTTTACCAGTCCTCTGTTGGTAAATATTAGCCTGTTTTGTTTCTACTATTATAAATGAGGCTCTAATGAAGAGCATTGAAGGAATAGTTTTGTTCACTTGTTTTTAATTTTCCTATAGAATAGATACCCAGTGACTTATTTTGCTAGATCAAAGAGTTTGTGCAATTTCCTTTTGATAAGCTCTGTCAAAGTGCCTTCCAAAAATTGTTTCAATTTCTGCTCTTACCAACAGTGTTTAGAGTGTCTCTTTCCTCACAAACTTGGTGAGACCGGGATTTATAACTTTCTTACCTTTTTGGTTGTTTTCTACACCCTAAAACTGCCAGTTTACTTCATTATCATTTAAAAAGAAATTCCTTTTTTCTCACAGATTCAAGGGAATTCACTATATTTCACAGACATTAGTCTTTCTGTGTATTTGTTGGCTGAATTGTTGGCTGGATGGCTTGCTGGGGTGGGACAGAGGTGAAGCTCTAGGGATCCTGGGCATCTAGGGGTTTAGACTGAAGAAGGGGAAACGTGGGGCTGGTTTTCCTGGTCATTTGAGACCTTGATGGCAGTGACTTTGCTGTCACCTCCGTTTTCTCCATGGTACATGAGTGACCAGATTAGGGGACAAAATGGAAAAACACTTGTGTTTTATTGGGGTGGGGTCACCCCACTAGATGGTAAACTTGGTGAGGGCAGAGCCTGCATCTTCTTCAGTCATTGCCGTGTCCAGAGGACTCAGCAACACTGCCTGGCACTTAGCTGGTGTTTATTGCATGAGTGAGTGAGTAGATCCTTTCATAGGGTGTCCTCAGACTGTGGAAATTCTGGGGTGTTGATCATGATGTTGATGGTAATATCTCACCAACTATGAACTCTTACTTGAAGCCAGGCACTCTGCCAAGGTCTTGGCATTCCTTGTTTCATGTAACCCTCCCAGCAAGATTGGGTTGTATAGGTTATCATTAGGCCCATTCTACAGGTGAGAAAACTGAGGCTCAGAGAGGCTAAGTGACTTTCGCAAGGTACCACAGAAAGGAGTTAACCCAAGGATGTGTGGCCCAATGTGTGAGCTTCTTATTGCTGCATTCTCCTGGGTCAGGGCTTGTCTTTCCTTTAAGAAGTTGGATATTTATCTCGGGGACCCTGAGAACCAGGATCAGAATGCTTGTGCTACTACTCTCTGACAGGAGGGGCAACACTGAGACCCCAGAATTGGGCAAGACTTAGGGGACTTTCCTGGTGGCTCAGTGGTGAAGAATCTGCCTGCCAGTGCAGGACATGTGGGTTCTATCCCTGGGTCAGGAAGATCCCCTGGAGAAGGAAATGGCAACCCACTCCATTATTCTTGCCTGGAAAATTCCGTGGACCGAGGAACCTGGCAGACTACAGTCCATGGGGTCACAGTCAGACACGACTTAGCGACTTAACAAGGGAGGCTGGAGATGGGCGTTTCTTCCTGGGCATTTCCAGATAGTGACTCAGGGTACAGTTTCTCAATTCAGACAGGCCCTGGAGACTGTCTTTATTGTCTGTGTGACATTAGGCAAGCTAGCACCCCTCTGAGTGCCGAGTTCTCTTATCTGTGAACCAGAAATGACACCAGACTTCCCTTATGGGCTGGATGAGATCATGCATGGAGGTGCCATTCCTTCTCCATGCTCACAGTTGGTCTCCATACATGTGGACCGTCGTCGGTTAGCACTGTGGAGAGCTTAACCCCTGGTCCTGCAGCTTCTCAGGTAGGGAGGCAACCTCTGTCTTCCCCTTCCTCTGTGAAGCAGGTGTGCTTGGCTCCCCTTGGGGATGGGCAGTGATGGCTCATTTGTGAAGCTGAGAGAGGAGTGTCACCCTCCTGTGGGGCACAGCCGTCTCCAGCAGCTGGCAGAACTTGGACGGGTCGGCCCCTCTCCTATAGGCACGTGCTCCTGGGCCAGCCTTGCCTTCACTCATGACTCTCAGGTGGACTTTAAACATGCTCACGGCTTTCTAAAAGACTGCTTTATCTTCTCAGATGCCAGAGCTAATGGATTTATAGATTCCTCCTTCCACCAGGGATGTATGAGATGGCTTCTCTTCTCTCACTGGCTGAGTCCTACAACCATAAGTACCTTCCTTGCTGGAGTGCAGGGAGATTTAAGAGGCACCAAATTAATTGCTTTTTCCAAGCCTAGCTTCAGAAAGGCAGCCAGACTCTTGCTATTTGCTCTCCCCGTGGGTGGGGAGCAGAGGAGCGCCCTGCAGAGCCGAGGAGATGGCTGACCTGCGAGCAGCTGCCTCGGCAGTCCAGAGTTTAGTCAGAGCAGATGGCTCAGGTGATGAAAAACCTCCCCTCACTGGGCTTTGGCTGGCAGGGCTATCGACTGGGTCTGAAGAAACTCTCCTTTTACCACTTCAAAATGATGGCCCATTGGGATGTTTTTAAGATATGTATTTTTTATTTTGTAAATGTGTCATAGTGAGTTTTCCTAAAGATCATTCTCCTTTCCTGGGGCGGGCTGGGGAGTGCTCCCGGACATTGATGAATGCATGTGTCAGATTTAATAGTTCATTCTGATTTCAGAATGTCTTCAGACAAAGTGATTTGCTAAGTGTATGGATTATTTGGGGGTTTCCCAGGTGGTGCTAGTGGTAAAGAACCCTCCTGCCAATGCAGGAGACATAAGAACTGTGGGTTCCATCCCTGGGTTGGGAAGATCCCCTGGAGGAGGACATGACAACCCACTCCAGTATTCTTGCCTGGGGAATCCCATGGACAGAGGAACCTGGAGGGCTACAGTCCATAGGGTCACAAAGAGTCAGACACAACTGAAGTGACTTAGCATGCATGCATGGATTGGTTTATAGACCCTTTAATGGCTTTCTTTTCTTGCATAAGTGAGTGCAGAAATTAAAAATAGCCCCTCATCAGACTATGCAACCTAATATCTCTGTTAGTTTTGTTGTAGCCTGGTTCCAAGAACATTATCTGGCATAGAGTTAGGTACTCAATAAATATTTGCCTAATAAATATCCTTGAGTATCTGGTTTGGGAATCATCTTACTCCTTTGTTATGTAAGTTAATGGATAAATTGATAATATGATTCTGGAGGAGATGGAATTTTCTTTAGGCTCATGAGCTCTGTGCCTGACTGCATAGTTGAGAACCAGAAGTGGCCTGCTGACTGAAGATAGAATCACTGGGAAGGCAAGAAGAGGGATGCATTTTTAGAATATAAATAATTTATAGCCGTCTTTTAAGGAAAGAGTGTGACATAGGCCGAGAAGCTTTGGAGATGATGGTGCTGGCCACTGTACTTGTTACTAACCCTTTTGGAAGAGTCTTCTCAGGTAATAGCTCCTCTTCTCTGAGAACAGAAAACCTCATGGTAGGCCTTGGTAGTCATTTTTTTTTTCTCCATGCAGAAAAAGTTGGCCAAAGCTGATTGGATAAGAGATGAGCACATGACCAAATCTGGACCAATCAGATTCTGTCTCCTGGGAATTTATAGTTGGGAACTAGGCATGCTTGTTAATTTCCACCATTGCTTCTCTGTGTGAACTTGAGAGCTGTGAGTTGGGTATTTTTGTCAAGGAGAGAGGTGGGGACAACTGATTTGCAGAAAGAAGATGAAGGAGACCTGGAGAGATAAGCGGAAACTAAGATCATTTGATCCCAGAGAGATGGTGAGAGTAACTTTGGTGACAGCTTCCCCTGGAGTCTTGTATGCTCCTCCTGCCACTGGGTTGGATGAGATGTTACTGTAATATTTAGTGTGTTATAATTACTGTTGGGCTTCCCTGGTGGCTCAGACTGTAAAGAATCTGCCTGCAATACAGGAGACCCAGGTTTAATCCCTGGGTTGGGAAGATCCCATTATATTATAATAAAATGTGAGTTTAAACCAGTTTATGTGTACACCTGTCACTTTCAACTAAAACGACCTTAACAAAGGCAATGATCATTAAAAGACCAATCTCAAGTTAGTTTTTGGTGAAGAATTTAGATGTCTCCAAAGGCTAGAGCCAGCCTTGGTAGTGAGTCCTCAGAGAAAATGGGTTAGAGGTGATAACAAACCTTCCAGCGTGGAGTCTTGAAGCTAAGACAAGGATGCTTTAGGAGCCAAGTGGGAGACCTGTCCTTGCCTAGGGACAGAGAAGAAGCCACAAGACCCAAGGAGGCTGTAGGATGATAGGAAGCTGAAGGTGAGGACCCATACCCCAAATTTCAGGTGACCCTGGGAACCACATCAGACCTTGGGGGTGGTGCCAGATTTAAATTTCAAGCTGTTAAGAAATGAGTGGAGAAAGGTAAATGGCCTGTTTACCCAGTGAGCAGTGTCAGCTAAATCAACACGGGACTAGATTTAAATTACCTTAGAATAATGGACATGAATTCGATCAAACTCTGGGAGATAGTGAAGGACCTGCAGTCCATGAGGTCACAGAGTTGAAGTGACTGAGCGACTGAACAACAACAAAGGAATCTGAGCTTTAATCTATCCTTCTTTTTCCTGGTATTCTCTTTTAAGTGCATTTCTTCTGCAAAGGTCTAACTTACTCTAGATTGAATTATGACAAAAGGCAATTTTCCACATACAGGGTTTTCGTGTTTGCCCATAAACCCGGAGTACATTGTGTGGCTGCATTAATGTACTGTCTTCAGACTATTAAGTAGACTATGTATTAAAAAGTGGGGTGGAGGGAGACAATCAGACCAGAGTAGTGATTTTCAAATCTTTTTCTTCCTATCATTGAGATCATATAATGGTGCTAAAAATGTTGCTTTAAGAATGAACTTTTATTGTTAGTTAAGGTTTCCTGGAAGGCTGTTTTGAGAAGGATTCTGAGACTGTGTCTAGGCTTAGTGGGAAAGAATTCTGTGATATATTAGTGATGCCTGCCACAGGCACATAATTGGGAATGCTGGCATCTGTCATTCCTCAACTCCTGGAGAAAGTTTTGGTAATAGTCAATGAACACATTCATGAAGCATCTAGTTTATGGGTGGAATTGAGGTCAGTGATGTAAAGGTTTTAGAGATGTATACTGGCCCTTGCCCCTAGGAAAATTCCACTAGTTCAGTTCACTTCAGTCACTCAGTTTTGTCCGACTCTTTGCAACCCTGTGGACTGCAGCATGCCAGGCCTCCCTTTCCATTGCCAACTCCCAGACTTTACTCAAACTCATATCCATTGAGTTGATGGTGCCATCCAACCATCTCATCCTCTGTCATCCCCTTCTCTTCTCACCTTCAATCTTTTCCAGCATCAGGGTCTTTTCAAGTGAGTCAGCTCTTTGCATCAGGTGGCCAAGTATTGGAGTTTCAGCTTCAGTATCAGTCCTTCCAGTGAATATTTAGGATTGATTTTCTTTAGGATGGACTGGTTGGATCTCCTTGCAGTCCAAGAGACTCTCAAGAGTCTTCTCTACTACAACAGTTCAAAAGCATCAATTCTTCAACGCTCAGCTTTCTTTATAGTCCAACTCTTACACCCATACGTGACTACTAGAAAAACCATAGCCTGGACTAGATGGATCTTTGTTGGCAAAGTAATGTCTCTGCTCTTTAATATGCTGTCTAGGTTGGTCATAACTTTTCTTCCAAGGAGTAAGCGTCTTTTGATTTCAGGCTGCAGTCACTGTCTGCAGTGATTTTAGAGCCCCCCAAAATAAAGTCAGCCACTGTTTCCCCATTATTTGCCATGAAGTGATTGGACCAGATGCCATGATCTTAGTTCTCTGAATGTTGAGCTTTAAGCCAACTTTTTCACTCTCCTCTTTCACTTTCATCAAGAGGCTCTTTAGTTCCTCTTCACTTTCTGCCATGAGGGTGGTGTCATCTGCATATGTGAGGTTATTGATATTTCTCCCGGCAGTCTTGATTTCAGCCTGTGCGTCATCCAGCCCAGCGTTTCTCATGATGTACTCTGCATAGAAGTTAAATAATCAGGGTGGCAATATACACCCTTGATGTAGTCCTTTCCCGATTTGGAACCAGTCTGTTCTTCCATGTCCTTTTCTAACTGTTGCTTCCTGACCTGCATACAGATTTCTCAGGAGGCAGGTCAAGTGGTCTGGTATTCCCATCTCTTGAAGAATTTGAACAGTTTGTTTTGATCCACATAGTCAAGGGCTTTGGCATAGTCAATAAAGCAGAAGTAGATGTTTTTCTGGAACCCTCTTGCTTTGATTATCCAACACATGTTGGCAGTTTGATCTCTGGTTCCTCTGCCTTTTCTAAATCCAGCTTGAACTTCTAGAAGTTCACAGTTCACGTACTGTTGAAGTCTGGCTTGGAGAATTTAAAATTGGTAAATCAAGCATATAGACATGGAACAGCACCTAATAGTTTAAATAGCAGCAACTAATAGTCCAATGATTAATCAGTTCACACGGAATGTTTACCATGTGCCAAGCACTGTCCATGGTGCTGGAGACACAGTGATGCATACACAAGACAGATCAAATTCCTACTTTCGAGTGGGGGACAAAATGGCAAACAAGCAAAAACAAGCAAATTATATAATTCCAGGTAGTGACAAGTGTTCAGGAGGAAAGTACAGCTGGATGAGTGGGAAGAAACTGAGGGAGCTGTATGGCTATTTTAGACAAGGTTCCAGGGGTATCTTTTCAGAAAAGATGTCAGTTGACAGAGATCTGTGTGACATGAGGGAGCCAAATAAACAAAAACATTCATGAATGTCTGTGGAAAGATTGTTCCAGGTGGAGGGAATGGCAAGTACAGAGACCCCAAGGGAGGAACAAACCTGGTGCATTAGAGGTACAGCAAGGAGGTCAGGGTAACTGGAGCAGAGTGAGTGACAGAACAGCATGGGGAGGTAAGATTGGAGAGGCTGGCAAGGGACACACCATACAGGCCTTCTTAGATCATAGTGAGGAGTTGAGAGTTTTGCTTTGAGCTGGATGGAAAGCATTTGGAGAGTTTTACATAGGGAATGACATGGTCTGATTCATGTTGAACAGTTGCACTGGGTGCTATTTGAAGACTAGATTATTGAGGGATGAGAGAGAACCAGGGTGCTCCCTTAGGAGGTAGTGGCAGTATTATCCAGAAGTGATTGTGGTGGCTAGAGTGAGGTAGTCATGATGGAGCTGATGAAAAGTGGTGGGTTCAGGATATATTTAGAATTGGGGCTGACAGCACATGCTGATAGGTTAGACATGGGTTGGGGAGCAAAATTGAGGGATCTTGTAGGATTTTTTTGCTTGAGCCCAGGGCCAGCTTCATGGACATGTAGTTTCTGTACAGTGGCCTGGGCCCAGGACTTACAGGGGCCCTGTGCTTGGTTTAATGTTCTGCGCTGACATCTTGAAATTCACAATAATTCTGAACAGAGGCTTTTGCACTTTATTTTGCATTCGGTCCTGCAAATTATGCAGCTGTCCTTGCTTGAGCTAGGAGGTGAATGGTGGCCCCATTTATGAAGATAGAGGGAGCCGGAAGAGGGACATCTGGGGAAGGATATGGAGTTTAGACCATGCTCAGTTTGAGAGGCTGGTTAGGCACCCCAGTGGAGCTGCTGAGATAGTAGGCTAGAAGTCTTCAGAAGGGAAAGGCTCTTGGGCAGGACTGGAGTCATGGAGGTCATTCTGAAACAGATGAGATTTGAATTGGCCTTTTGAGAAGAGAATATGCCATGTCTTGTCCCCACATCTGCACAGAAAAGAGGTTGGTGGCGGGCAGGGTGCTGATTATGTCCTTTCAGTTCAGTTCAGTTCAGTTGCTCAGTCGTGTCCGACTCTTTGTGACCCCATGAATTGCAGCACGCCAGGCCTCCCTGTCCATCACCAACTCCCAGAGTTCACTCAGACTCACGTCCATCGAGTCAGTGATGCCATCCAGCCATCTTATCCTCTGTCGTCCCCTTCTTCTCCTGCCCCCAATCCTAGTGTGGCCTTTGTCTTCATTTTTCTTCTAAAGCTTAGGATGGACAGTACACACTGACTTACTGGACAAGCATAGTTTTTCCCCTTCTGATTGCTTTCTTCCTATCCACCCTTTTCCCCAACACCATTATTTTGCTGATGCCTGGGGTGACCAGCAGCTCCAAAGGAAGGGCTCTGCACCATCTCTGGAGACTTGAGGAGGCTTAGCAGCTCTGGCTTTGGAAACTCAAATCTGCCATGTGACAAATCTCAGGTTTTGAGTGATTCTGTCAAAGGCTGAGGGCTGAGACAGCCTTGAGGGACTATAGCTCCCAAACCACAAAGCACAGCTCTGTCTGCCTCCCTGACTCTCAGCAGAGGATTTCTGTTCGTGTGAAGCAGGAGCATTAGGAAAATGTAATTACCGTCTGCATTTAGCCCCTCAGTCAGAGGAGGAATTTCCTTCCGATGTGTGGGGGAGCTGGGTGGGAGCTGATGGGCTAGCATATCACAGGCCACCCCACCCCCTCCAGGTTCGTGGTTTAGCAAGGGATCTCCTGGACTTGAATGGTGAGTGGGCTGCTGGGAGATATTTTAGGAGAGCTTGAACTTCCGGAAGCTTTCCCACCGTATTGTGTGGGAGAAGCCCTGCTAATTATGCCCGTGTGAAACTACCAGAGATTCTTGCTTCTCTCAAGACATGTGAAACAACGTGGTTTAGAGGACAGTCACCAAATGCTTGATTGGTGCCTTTTGGAATTGGTGCTGGAATTGGGAAACTCAAAGACTCTATGCCTTCCAGCAACCGGAGTGTGGCAGAGGAGACAGATAAGCATGCAGACCACTTTAGCAAACTGTGTTATGTCGGCAGAGCTCCTGGGTTCTAGAGGCAGACAGAAGTCAGATACCGAAGTGACCTCCTGCAGGTTGCAGCCTCTGGTCTCAGGATGCCCAGCTGTAAGATGAAGAATAAAAAAGGTATCGTTGTGGAAGGCTGTGATGAGAATTAGTGAGCACATGCCCAGCACATCTTCGGTGCTCAGAAAGTGTCTGATTTAAATCATTATCATTATATAAATTGTCATGGGATTAAAAAAAAGAGGGAGGAATTAATTTTGTAGTGAATTATGGGGAATTGAAGACATTTGAACCACATCTCAAGGGCTGCATCGGATGTCTGTCACGTGATGGATGAGAAGGGGAGAGAGGGGAGAGAGCCAGCGCAGAGGCCTTTCATCCCTTTGACCAGGTGCTCCCGAGGCCCTGCTTGGTCTGGTGCTCCTGCTTGGCCCTTGCGTTTGTCATTTGCTTTTCCCCGTGTACACGTCCCGCCATCTCCCCACTGAAGTGGAGTGGAACATGGCCTGCCAGGGAGGGTGGGTCAAGTCCTGGCTCTGCTGTTTCCTGAGGTGTGATCCCCACCTTGTCAGAGGTATCACAGCACAGAGCCTGGTCTCTGGACCCGAGCCGCCTCAGCCCAGTCCTCACTCTTTCATCAGATGACCTTGTCTCTCTGCTGCTCAGTTTTCCCATCTGCAAGGCGAGCGTGTTAACAGCACCTCTTCAGGAGCTGTTGTGAGGGTTGAATACCTGATCACACGTTCAGCACTTGGAGCAGGACTGGACGTCGGGCAAGCGCCCTGCCACTGGTGGTGGATGTCTGCCCTTGGCGCTGGCTGCTCCCTCTGCCTGGAAAGCTCTTCCCCACTGGGCTCGCTCTCTCATTCCTTCAGGTCTTTGCTCCAGTGCACCTTTTCAGGGAGACCTTACCTGGCTGCGCTATTAAAAACCAGAAACTGCCTCCTGGCACCTAGTAACTGCTCTTCCTCCTCACGTTTCTTCATATGTGTGTTTTCCTTATTTGCCTGTTATTGTCTGTCTCTCCAAAATAGAGCATAAGCCTCATGGAGGCAGGGGTTTTGTCTGTTTAATTTGATGCCTGATCTGTATGTGTTGAATAGTGTGTGACACATAGGTGCTCAATAAATACTCACTGAGTGAGCACCCTCCTTGAGCCATACTTTCATCCTCTAAAATAGAACTGTTAGCCTATGTCAGGTAGACTATAATATGCTGCTTTATGAGCAGCAAAGTACTAGATATGTGGACTAGGTAACTATCTTTGAAGGCAAGGATCATGTTGTTTGGTTTCTTATTGACACTATAAACTTAAAAACTACTGTTTATTCACCCATCCACTTACCCACCCATCCAACCCTTCGTCCACCCACCCACTCATCCATTCATCCCTCCATTCACCCATATACTCTCCTAGTCAGCCATATGCCCATCCATCCATCCACTCACCCATCTCTCTCATTCCATTCTATCCCATTCCCCATTCATCCATCCATTTACTAATCCACTCACCCCATCCATCTGTTTGTTCATCTGTCATCCATATACCCATTCATTTATCCACCCATCCATCTACTCACCTACTCATCTCATTCCATCCTATTCCATCATCCATCCATCCATCAACAATAAATGTTTATTGGATGTGTATTGATTACTAGGCATTGGAATAATACTAATGACCAAAATTAATAGGCAAAAGTTACTGAGAACTCACCATATGTCACACACTGTGTTAAGCATTTTGCAAAGAATATTTTATTTCAACAGCCTCATGAAGTAGACACATGCCCCATTTACAGATGAGGAAACCGAGGCACTCAGAGGTTAGCAACTTGCCCACGATCACCTGTGTAGGAAGAGCTTGGGTTCAGACTCAGGTTGGCAGCTTACATCTCATTTTTCCTTAACCACTCTGTGTCCCTGTTCACACAGAGTTCACAGCTTGACAATAAAGATGGATGTGGAACAAGTACTTATGCAAACAGCAGGCCTCAATAAATGTATCTAATGGATGTGTGCTGCCTGAGCCTTGGTTAAGAATGGAGGCTCCCTTTCTGGGCAGAGGGCCAGGTTGTGAAAATTCCCACCCTTGCTGCTTTTCTTTTACCCTTTCATGTGTGGATGGACACTCAGGCGGTTTCTATGTCTTGGCTGTTGTGAGGAATGCTACAGTGACCTTGGAGGTGCAGACATCTCTTTGAGATCCTGATTTACATTCTTCTGGATAAATACCTAGAAGTAGGATTGCTGGATCACATAGTAGTTTTATTTTTAATTTTTTCAGAAACCTCAGTACTGTTTTCCAAGTAGCTGCACCTGGATTTTACAGTCCTACCAAGGGAGCAAGGGTTCCAATTTCTCCACATTCTCCTCAACACTTGTCTACAATAGAATATTCTTCAGCCTTCAAAAAGAAGGGATTCTTGCCCTTTGTGACAACGTGGATGGATCTGGGGAACATTATACTGAGTGAAACAACAGTCACAGAGGGACGAATGGTGCATGATTCCACGCGACATGGAACCAGAAACAGTCAGACTCACAGAGTCAGATGAGATGGAGCAGGACCTGATGGTCCTTCTCCTCCATGTCCTCCATTTGCCTTTTGTCTGTGGAAAAGTTTTAGCCAAAGACTGTGTTTAATCAGAGAAGTGAGAAAATACAGAAACAGAGGAAAATAATCAAAAAGGACAAAACAGTAATAGTTTAGTAAGTAACCATCAGTTCAGTTCAGTTCAGTCGCTCAGTCATGTCCGACTCTTTG
>SJXQ01007151.1:0-83083 GCA_006408695.1 Aepyceros melampus
CATAACTAAAATTGTTGGAAACAGATATGGAAATAAAACATCATCTGTGCAGATCCCCATCTTCTATGATCTTCTTGCTCTTGGGACTCTACACAAACTTGGCAGGTATCTTGTCCTCTCTGAGAAACATTTTCTCAACCACAATGAGGGGAGGGGCCAATGGAGCAAAGATTAGAAATAATCTGAGCCTGTGAGTCCCATTCAGCTCTGACTTGCTGTGGTTCTAAGTAACTGTAAATTAATTTTATTTTTGTTAACCACTCAGTCATGTCTGACTCTTTCCAATCCCATGGACTGTAGCCCTTCAGCTCCTCTGTCCATGGAATTCTCGAGGCAAGAATACTGGAATGGGTAGCCATTCCCTTCTCCAGGGGATCTTCTTGACCAGGGATTGTACCCAGGTCTCCCTCATTGCAGGCAGATTCTTTTATCATCTGAGCCACTAGGGAAGCCCTAATTTTATTTTTAAATAGTAAAAATAAATCAATAAAAAGTTTCTAAAGTCAAAGAAAGAGCCCCTGGCTACACAGCTCAATTTAAACTCCATGAGAAGAAGAGGGCCTCTATGTAGGAAGGATGCATGGTTTAGAAGTTTGGAAGAAAGGAGGCTTCTGCTTTGTTTTAAATGGTCTCAAACCCCCATTTTACAGGGAAAATGCAGGAAGTATGACACAATCCCAGAAAAAGGAGGTAAAAACTGGGTGTTGAGAAAAGCAGTAGAAAGCAGTGCAAACAGCAGGGATTTGAGGGCGCTGTGTGACAGTTGCCCTTGCAGGCATTTGTCAGCAGTTTTGAGGCTGTGCCTCTCCCAGGTTCTCCCACCCCTGTAGTATTCACTGCCCCTGAAGACAGCTGATCTGGGACAGAACAAAGTCTGTTTTTGAATTTTGAATTTCAAAAGCCTAGACTGAGGCACAACACAGAAAATATGGAATTCCAGATGGTAAACATCCTCCCATCCAGAGGAGGAAAGAGTCAGAGGGGAAGCAGAGGAAATGTAGGTGCCAGTGGGCCCCAATAATTGGCCCCTAATTGGGGCCCTCCAGGCTGCGTCACTCTGGGAGCCTCAGAGAAGTGAAGTTGCTCAGCAGTGTCTGCCTCTTTGCAACCCCATGGACTGTAGCCCACCAGGCTTCTCTGTCCATGGGATTTTTCCAGGCAAGAATACTGGAATGGGTTGCCATTTCCTTCTCCAGGGGATCTTCCCAACCCAGGGATTGAATCCAGGTCTCCCACAATGCAAGCAGACGCTTTACCCTCTGGGACACCAGGGGAGCCTCAGAGAGTTGGGGGCAAACCACCTCACAGATGGACCTCAAGAACCAGGAAAATCCTGGAGTCTCCTGCAGCTGGTGTGACTCAGCAGCAGGAGAAATGTCTGAGTGAGGAGTGAATGGGCCTGGGACAGCCTCAAACGATTCCTGTGCCGAGTGTTCCCAGGCCTAGAGTGCTTGCTTCCAGGTGCCCCCAGGGTCACAGGATGGCATGGCCACCACGGCGCCTTTCCACGGGACCGGGTATCTGACACAGGTGTGTCCTCTGTCATGCCACAGGTGGTAAGAGAAAGATGCCCCCCTGCTCGGGGGAGGCAGGACCTAGTGGCATGAGCAGTCTGATGACAAGAGTACAAGGTGGAAACAGAGAACTTCAGCCAGAGCTGCCAATGTGACGGGCGGAGGACACCAGATCCGGGGTATCCAGGCCTGGCTGTTCATTCTACGGACAGCAGCGTGATGGACTGCGTATGGCCAGGCTGGAAACACAGGGATGAAGATGACCGCAGCATGGTCCCCACGGTTTCTTCCCACCAGTAGTCACTGCATGATGGAGGAGACAGACCTACCAAGACTGAGAGGAATGGAAAACCATGGCAGCAGAAAACAGCAGGAGCAGGGAGGGAAGGACAGTGAGAATGAGACGGAAACGGCCACCAGGTCTGCAGGAGCCCACGGGCAGTTGTGTGTGGGATGCCAGGCACCTAGGAACTGGGGGAGCAGGGGAGCAAAAGGGGGTACACACCGACCAAGTGCACCTCACTATAAAAAGTAGCAGCTTACAGGACAACCACCTGTCACAAAAAGCCAAGCAGAGTTCCTCTTCCTGAGCGAGAGCATAGCCATGGCGCCAGGGAGGAGGCTGGGGAAGAGCTGAGCACAGTCTGGCTAGGGTTCGCCTCCCTTCAGATGCAGCTGCCTCCCAGAATTTCCCGTTTCTGTACGGAAATGAACTGAACCATTAACAACACATGATCACCCTCTGAAACTCCCTCTAGACCTCAGTTCTCCTGCACAAAACCAAAGGTGGTTTTATTTCAACACTTGTCTAACCGGTCCCAACTAAAAATGAACAGTATCCTGAAAAGAAAAGAGCAAAACCAAACTGGGGTGGGGGGGGCATGCTGTTCATTCACTCAGCCTCATTCCCTCAAGGGAAAAAGAGGCATGTGAGAGGCTAGAGCTGAGACACACGTGCAGTGACTGCGCTAGAAGGAAGAGGAGGGGAAGAAGTCCCCTCTGGTGGGCTCCCCACTCCTGCTAACAACCCACAGGCAAAGCTCGGATGAGCTAATTTGTGTCCGGCCACAAGGTCATGTGAGCTGATCAATGCCAGGGGACGGGGAGCATTCTGCATCTCCAACATCGTTAACAGAAATGGAAATACAGAACAGGGTCCGGGGGCAGGGTTCTGAGGACGCCCTCCAAACGCTGGTGAACTGGACTCTGACATTTACAGAGATGCCCATGACTGCTTGAGCCAAATCCCTTTTCACTTGGTGTGGCCAATGTGATATTTAAACAGAAATGTCACCCTCATGACATTTCTGTCCCCAAACCCTTCAGAACCCTGCTGTCCTCGGGCTGGTTCATTCATGGTATCTATCCAAAGTGGAAACTGTTGATAAAAACAGGAAGAAAAAAAAAGAAAAAGGTAAAGTTGGGCTTGATAAAATGGGGATTAAATGGGGCCAAGTCTTTTAGTGAAATGGTAGCTTTGTCATGCTGAGAAATTAGCTTTTGTGTTTTGAAACTTAGTCCTAAAAACACAGCACTGTCTTTAGTTGAGCCTCTTGCCTGAAACAGTGAACTGCAGTCCACACTGCCATGGAGCAACTCAAGGAAGACAGCAGCCAAGCACCTGGCTTTGAACTGGAACCTAGCACCACCTCCTCTCAGTAAAAAATCAGTCCAGACTTTGAGTTGGCTTCATCCTGTCTTCGAAACATTGCTTTTCTTTAAAAGTCTGGAAGAGGGAGGAAGCATAGTTCCTGAGTATTCGGCTTACATCACCCACTAGTTAGAGGTCAAGTTACTACATTGTAGTTTGGGTTATCAGAATTGATGTTTTTGGCAAATGTACACTAAAAACTGCATTTTTTTAAGTGGATAAAAGTGCACCAGAAAAAGAAGCTCGTATTTGTAGACATCAGCACATTTCAATGAGTGTTGCAGCTAAATTTGAAAGAATGTGCACTTTTGAGATTCTAGTGTAGATGTAAATTTGTGTTGAGGAATGTACACTCAGCTCTGTTATTTCAAATCTTTCACACAAGCCTTCTCCACCAAGAATGTCATAGGCACACAGAAAAAATACAAACAAACTCATACCCCAAGCTGCACAGAAGCCTCCTTCCTTTTACCAATGAGTTTTTCTGCTCCAGCATCAACTTCATTCATTAAGTAAGAAACAATTTTCACAGCCTCCACCATCTCTGCTTTGTTTTCCCCAGTGAGATGGCTTAACTGACCTAACTTAAAGGAAAGTAAGGTCTGCATTCCATCTTTGGAAGGACAAACCATCTGAGACCTGCTTATGTCTGAAATGCCTTATTGGTTACAAAGGTTTGCTTTTTAGAATAAAAGCTAGGCTCAGTTGCAAGATTTGAGCAGATTCAGCTTCTCGCTGCTGTTACTTTAGGTCTCTTGTAACTTGATCGTGATGATAATAATGAAAAGTATCAAAGAGCAGGCTCTTTACAAACTTGTCTGAAGGTCTAAACCTCTGACGTGTGAAGCCTGAGGCCTCGGTATCGTTGGTGTCTTGCAGTTATCCTGTGTTGTTGTTGTTGTTAATTGGGATATAGTTGCTTTACAGTGTTGTGTTAGTTTTTGCTGTACAACAAAGTGAGTCAACTATTTGTTGTTGTTCAGTCACTAAGTTGTGTCTGACTCTTTGTGACCCCATGGACACCAGGCTCCCCTGACCTTCATTATCTCAAATTCATGTCTACTGAGCCAGTGATGCCATTCAACCATCTCATCCTCCACTGCCCTCTTCTCCTTTTGCCTTCAACCTCTCCCAGCATCAGAATCTTTTCCAATGAACTGGCTCCTTGTATCAGGTGGCCAAAGTATTGGAGCTTCGGCTTCTTCATCAGTCCTTCCAATGAATTTTCAGGGTTGATTTCCCTTAGAATTGACTTGTTTGATCTCCTTGCAGTCCAAAGGACTCTCAAGAGTGTTCTCCAGTGCCACAGTTAGAAGGCATATATCCTTTCCCTCTTGGACATCCCTTCCAACCCCCACCCCACCCCCCTTCTAGGTCACCACAGAGCACCGAGTGCTATGAGCTCCCTGTGCTATATAGCAGGTTCCCACTGGCTACGTGTGTGTGTGTGTGTGTGTGTGTGTGTGTGTGTGTATATGTCAATCCTAATCTCCCAATTCATCCCACCCACTTCTTCCCTCACCATGTTCATACATCTGTTCTCTATGTCTGTGTTTCTATCCCTGCCTTGCAAATAGGTTCATCTATACCTAGAAGCATATTCAAAAGCAGAGATGTTACTTTGCCGACTAAGGTCCGTCTAGTCAAGGCTATGGTTTTTCCTGTGGTCATGTATGGATGTGAGAGTTGGACTGTGAAGAAGGCTGATCGCTGAAGAATTGATGCTTTTGAACTGTGGTGTTGGAGAAGACTCTTGAGAGTCCCTTGGACTGCAAGGAGATCCAACCAGTCCATTCTGAAGGAGATCAACCCTGGGATTTCTTTGGAAGGAATGATGCTAAAACTGAAGCTCCAGTACTTTGGCCACCTCATGCGAAGAGTTGACTCATTGGAAAAGACTTTGATGCTGGGAGGGATTGGGGGCAGGAGAAGGGGGCGACCGAGGATGAGATGGCTGGATGGCATCACTGACTCGATGGACGTGAGTCTGAGTGAACTCCTGGAGTTGGTGGTGGACAGGGAGGCCTGGCATGCTGCAATTCATGGGGTCGCAAAGAGTCGGACATGACTGAGCGACTGAACTGATACTGTTTTTCTAGATTCCACATATCTGCATTAATATATGATACTTTTTCTCTTTCTGAGTTACTTCACTCTGTATGACAGACTCTAGCTCCATCCACACTGTTTTAAAGCCTAGTTTTAATAAATGTCCAAGAGGACAAAGAATACAAATATGCATTTATGTAGATAGCCCATCTTTTCATAGGGGCCATGGAATATGAACAGTAGCTACAACAAAGCAATAGCTAGAGCATCCACAATTACCTGGACACTTAGTATGCATTGGACAACTCAAGGGGAAAGTATGGATTTTTGTGTTTCAGCTGTTGAAGGAATAAATGAATCACAGGCCACAGACTCAAATGTGGAATAAGTATCAGATCCCTTTATTTCCTTCCAAGTGGCTTAATTTCAGCTCTGACTATCCCATGCTGCAGTTCTCAGTACTCCCCAATCCGTACTCCATCAGGTCTTTTCCTAGTACCCAGGTGTTGGGAAGGTCCCCATCCCCCAGTCCTTCCCCTGACTCCCCAGCGTGTACAAGCTGTGAGCACCAGACTAGACTGGTTGCCATGGAGACACACATCATCCCGGTCTACCCATCCCTTCAGGTCTGGGGCTGCCGCTCCCACTTTTCATGTGGAGGTTGGGGGATTGTAGTGAGACTGGGAAGCACCTCACCCTGCCCCTTGGTATGCTTGTCACCCCTCTGGGTCTGGACCCTGCCAGGGTGCTGCTTCCTCTGATTCTCAGAATACTCTCTGCTTCTGGTTCAGGTAAATAGAGTTTTACTCAAAGACTATTTTGAATAGTCTTTTCAAAGGCTCTCTCACTTCACTTCTATCTCAGAGGTACTCTTCTCCCTCAAACTATCCACCTCTGTGATTTTCAGCTTCGGCAAAACAAAGCTAAAAAGAGAAATACCTGGCAGGCAATTCCAACCCTCCAGGCTTCCTGACGCTCCCAGCTACAAGCTTACGCCCTATTTGAGAAATGTACTTGTGCTTAGTCACTCAGTTGTGTCTGACTCTCTGTGACCCCATGGACTGTAGCCTACCAGGCTCCTCTGTCCATGAGGATTCTCCAAGCAGGATACTGGAATGGGTTGCCATGCCCTCCTCCAGGGAATCTTATCAACGGGGATCAAACCTAGGTATCCTGCATTGCAGGCGGATTCTTTACCAACTGGGCCACAGGGAAGCCCATTTGAGAAATGGAAAGAGGGAAATGGAGAGGTAATATCTAAGTACATATCTACATATACACAAATACACACATACATTTATAAATACATAATACACATCAGTTCAGTCGCTCAGTCGTGTCCGATTCTGCGACCCATGAATCGCAGCACGCTAGGCCTCCCTGTTTATCACCAACTCCCGGAGTTCACTCAGACTCATGTCCATCGAGTCAGTGATGCCAGCCAGCCATCTCATCCTCGGTCATCTCCTTCTTCTCCTGCCCCCAATCCCTCCCAGCATCAAAGTCTTTTCCAATGAGTCAACTCTTCGCATGAGGTGGCCAAAGTACTGGAGCTTCAGCTTTAGCATCATTCCTTCCAAAGAAATCCCAGGGTTGATCTCTTTCAGAATGGACTGGTTGGATCTCCTTGCAGTCCAAGGGACTCTCAAGAGTCTTCTCCAATACCACAGTTCAAAAGCATCAATTCTTTGGTGCTCAGCCTTCTTCACAGTCCAACTCTCACATCCATACATGACCACAGGAAAAACCATAGCCTTGACTAGATGGACCTTAGTTGGCAAAGTAATGTCTCTGCTTTTGAATATGCTATCTAGGTTGCTCATAACTTTTCTTCCAAGGAGTAAGCATCTTTTAATTTCATGGCTGCAATCACCGTCTGCAGTGATTTGNGCATCGATTCTTCTGCGTTCAGCCTTCTTCACAGTCCAACTCTCACATCCATACATGACCACAGGCAAAACCATAGCCTTGACTAGACAGACCTTAGTTGGCAAAGTAATGTCTCTGCTGTTGAATATGCTATCTAGGTTAGTCATAACTTTTCTTCCAAGGAGTAAGCGTCTTTTAATTTCATGGCTGCAATCACCATCTGCAGTGATTCTGGAGCCCCCAAAAATAAAGTCTCACACTGTTTCCACTGTTTCCCCATCTATTTCCCATGAAGTGATGGGACCAGATGCCATGACCTTCGTTTTCTGAATGTTGAGCTTTAAGCCAACTTTTTCACTCTCCTCTTTCACTTTCATCAAAAGGCTTTTTAGCTCCTCTTCACTTTCTGCCATAAGGGTGGTGTCATCTGCATATCTGAGGTTATTGATATTTCTCCTGGCAATCTTGATTCCAGCTTGTGTTTCTTCCAGTCCAGCATTTCTCATGATGTACTCTGCATATAAGTTAAATAAGCAGGGTGACAATATACAGCCTTGACATACTCCTTTTCCTATTTGGAACCAGTCTGTTGTTCCATGTCCAGTTCTAACTGTTGCTTCCTGACCTTATACAGATTTCTCAAGAGGCAGGTTAGGTGGTCTGGTATTCCCATCTCTTTCAGAATTTTCCACAGT
The DNA here is from genome assembly GCA_006408695.1 of Aepyceros melampus. NCBI lineage: Eukaryota > Metazoa > Chordata > Mammalia > Artiodactyla > Bovidae > Aepyceros > Aepyceros melampus. The sequence continues at coordinate 7,779 of SJXQ01007151.1, forward strand.
GTATTGTGATCCACACAGTCAAAGGCTTTGGCATAGTCAATAAAGCAGAAATAGATGTTTTTCTGGAACTCTCTTGCTTTTTCCATGATTCCACAGATGTTGGCAATTTGATCTCTGGTTCCTCTGCCTTTTCTAAAACCACCTCGAACATCAGGAAGTTCACGGTTCACGTATTGCTGAAGCCTGGCTTGGAGAAACTTGAGCATCACTTTACTAGCATGTGAGAAGAGTGCAATTGTGCAGTAGTTTGAGCATTCTTTGGCATTGCCTTTCTTTGGGATTGGAATGAAAACTGACCTTTTCCAGCCCTGTGGCCACTGCTATGAGCAATTAAATATATTTTAATTTCAAAAATACTCCAAGTTGTCAATTCTACCACAATACCAGGTGTTTTGGTCTCTTTTACAGGTTTATTGGGATTCCTTTTTATCTAAAAATAACATTTTAAGATTACAGGTGGCATATCAATAATGCCTTGACCATATTCTTTCAGCACACTGTTAAAATATTTAACCAATAGCCCAATAAAGGGCTTCCCTGGTGGCTCAGCTGGTAGAGACTTTGCCTGCAATGTGGGAGACCAGGGTTTGAGCCCTGGATTGGGAAGATCTCCTGGAGAAGGGAGCAGCTATCCACTCCAGTATTCTGGCCTGGAGAATTCCATGGACTGTATAGTCCGTGGGTTCGCAAAGAATAGGACACAACTGAGTGACTTTCACTTTCACTTCCAGCCCAACAAAAGAATCTAATTTACCAGTGAAATTTCTTTCCTCAAAAAGTTTTAATATAAACATTTACAGCATTTGACTTATTCTTATAAGAACATAATTTCTTATTTGTCCTTTTATCAATTCATTCATTTGTTCTTATACAGCCTTAAAGCATAGCCATTCATTTGATACAAAATAGATCTAGCATCAATAAAGAAGGAAAAGAATGTATGATGGACAATAAAATAGTTTTTAAGTTGTGAGATCACTGTCTAATTGTTATTCTGATTGCTGTGCAAAAAGAGGGAAGAGCTGAGAGAAAATGAATATTAAGAGTTTACTATGTCAACTGATTTAGATAAATACTATTGTATTTCAAACTAGTCAATAATACTATTAAATATCAAACCAGTCAATCTTAAGGGAGATCAACCCTGAATATTCACTGGAAGGACTGATGCTGAAGCTGAAGTTCCAATATTTTGGTCATCTAATGCAAACAGATGACTCATTGGAAAAGTCCCTGATGCTAGGAAAGATTGAGGACAGACAGAGAAAAGGGCATCAGAGGATGAGACGGCTGGATGGCAATTATTGATGCATTGAACATGAACTTGGGCAAACTGGGGACAGGGAGGCCTGGCATGCTGCAGTCCATGAGATCACAAAGAGTAGGACATGACTAGGCAACTGAACAGCAACAACAATGTCAAATGATTTAGAAAAATACTATTATATTTCACCTCATGCCCATCAAGTTGTTATCACTCCCCTGATCTTCAAGTGAGAAAACGGAGGCTTCAGCAAAACTTATGCCAAAGCCAGCAGATAATATGTGGTTGAACCACTATTCACAGCTCGATCGGGACAAAACCAAATCCATTTCTGTCACATCACATTGGGCTGTTTCTTTATAATCAACAACATTATATGTTACTATCACTGTTTTCCTACTGATCTTCACTATCAACATCCTTTACACATACGTGTGCATCTTTGTGCTCAGTCACTCAGTCGTGTCCAACTCTTTGTGGCCCCGTGGACTATAGCCCACCAAGCTCCTCTCTGTCCAGGCAAGAATATTGGAGTGGGTTGCCATTTCCTCCTCTAGGAAGTCTTCCCCACCCAGGGATCAAACCCACGTCTCCTGCATTTCCTGCGATGGAAGGTGGATTCTTTACCACTGAGCCATTTTACACATATATAAGAAACTAAATATGTGTGCAGAATTAATTCTTCTGCATATTTTTGCACTGATAAATTCAATATGAAAGAAAAAGTTCTTTAATGCTAGTAAAATTTGTCTTATTCTTTTTTATACCAAATTTAATTTTTAATATTTCTTTCCTAAACCCTACTGTCCCTCTCTCAACTCCTTTTCTCCAGTTTGAATAAGTAAATGAATAGAAAAAATCAGGTTTACAGTAATGTCTAGGATCTCTGACTTTTTACTAATATTGACAAGGCACAGAATTGAACTTTAAATTTGTGTTTCCAAATAAACATCTAGTTATAAGGACTACATTGAAAAGAAACTAATGAAATTCCAAGGTGTTCTGGGGTGGCTGTTTTATTCTGATCGGTGGTAGATTGCACTATTGACCAAATGTCAGACACCAAGCGATACAATGATTGAATAAAAGTGTATACATAATCGGAGCAGAGAACTTTGCCAAGACCAGCCTTGTTGCCTTTCTCATAATACTAAAGGAAATTCTTTTTTTCCCCCCTCCTCTCTGAGTGCAAATAATTTTTTTTTCTTTCTGGGCCTCCTCCTCTTTTTATTGGTGCCCCTAGATAAAATAATGTAAGGTGCCTTAGCCAGAGACGCTGATGAAATATTTTCAGCCTAGATATTAATCTGTTATCAGTTCCGTAGGTGTGAAATGTGATGGAGATGACAGAGAATCATGCTCTGCAGGCCTCAAGTAATTTGCACCGAAGATATTTAGATCTATCTTTGGACACTGCAGATCAGTTATTATGGGAGGGGGAAAAGCCCTTGGGGAGTCTACCTTGAAACATATTTCAAATGCCAGGGGAGTTGCATGAAAATTGGGTAATGAATGAAACTCTGATTGCAGAAAAATCACTTTGGAATGCTACTGCTGCGGCATGCCACTGCTCTGTGTAGACCTTAAATGCTTAACAACATGGACGGATTTGTGTGGCTTCAGCGATGCATTCTGCTGCTACTTTCTGTCTTTACTCCACCATTCAGTTGGGGATGGATAAATATTTGTCATACGACCTGATGGGTTTTTTTTTTTTCCCCTTTAATTGAAAGAGACCAGGGTGTGTCCATCCTGTGTGAGAACCTGTAGATGGCTAATGCTAAGTTCACCAAAGAAATTTAATCTTCTTTATCCCTATAACTCAGGGCTTCCCAGGTGGCAGAGTGGTAAAGGATCCGCCTGCCAATGCAAGAAATGCAAGAGATGTGGGTTCAATCCCTGAGTCAGGAAGATCCCCTGCAAGTGGCAACCCACTCCAGTGTTCATGCTTGGAAAATTCCATGGACAGAAGAACCAGGTGGGCTACAGTCCTTGGGATCACAAGGAGTGGGACATGACTAAAGTGACTGAGCATACACACATCCCTATGTGCGTGAATAGAGTGGGTTCCCACGCCCCCCTCCAGAGGATCTTCCCAACCCAGGCATCAAACTTGGGTCTCTTGAGTCTCCTGCGTTGGCAGGCGAGTTTTTGTTTTATTTATTTATTTTTTTTAGCACTCGTGCCACCTGGAAAATTCACGCATTCCTTATAACTCTGCATAAACCAAATGTTGCTTCTTAAACTTCAGTAGGTGTTTCTGAAAGTTTGTGAATTAAACCAAGTCCTAGGTAAGACTGAGTTTCTCATTCCTGATGATCAAGCTGTGGTCAAGAGACATTAAAGTGCTTCTTTTTTAAAAGCTTCACTGAAATAGTCAGAAATGGTTTACAGCGGTAATCAGCTTGATCAGAGGGCAGTGTTCTTGTTCCTAGTTTTAGTTTAGGAATTTAGTTTGGCACAAAGACCCCCTGGAAGCTTATATCACACAGACCTTCACCATGAATATAGAGTAGGATCAGAAGTCTTTTTTAAAAAGCTAATTAATTAATTTTTATTTTACACCCCTCTCATCCAGGCTGCCACATAACATCGGTCAGAGTTTCACATGCTTTACAGTAGATCCTTGTTTGTTATCCACTTTAAATATACCAACCTGTCCATCCCAGAAGTAGAGCTGATTTACAATATAGTGCTAGTTTCAGGTATATAGCAAAGTGACATATATATATATATATATATATATATATATATATACACATAACATCGGTCAGAGTTTCACATGCTTTACAGTAGATCCTTGTTTGTTATCCACTTTAAATATACCAACCTGTCCATCCCAGAAGTAGAGCTGATTTACAATATAGTGCTAGTTTCAGGTATATAGCAAAGTGACATATATATATATATATATATATATATATATATATTCTTTTTCAGATTCTTTTCCATTATATGTTATTACACAATACTGAATATAATTCCCTGGGCTATACAGTAGGTCCTCATTGTTTATCTCTTTTATAGATAACAGTGTGTATCTGTTATCCCAAGTTTTTAATTTATCCCTCCTCTCCTCCACTCCTTTTGGTAACCATATTGTTATGATTGATTGTTTTCTATGAGTCTGTTTCTGTTTTGTAAATAAATTCATTTGTATCATTTTTCTAGGGTCCATATGTAAGTGATATTATATGATATTTGTCTTTCTTGGGACCAAATGTCTTAATGTAACCATAGAGATAGCAGAGATATCATGCTATTTTATGTATATTAAAAATCTGTTCATACAAATCATAAAATTCTGATGCCTAGAGTGAAATTTAAAGGATATTTAATGATGGAAATGTACTCATAGAAATACTGAAGTTAACCCACTTTAAGATCTGTCTGTCCTTGAGTGAAATTGGTCATTGTATTCCACAGAAATACGTACATGTTTCCTCAACAGGCCCTCAAAGAATTTTTTAAAAATATTTATTTATGTGACTCATTATATTTTGTAGGGTATAACCTCTACTAGGGCAGGACATGTGTGCTCTCCAGGGCCTGGCACATGATAAATGCCTGAGAAATGTTCACAGAATGAGCACATTAATGAAGGGAAGAAAGAATATATGTGTTAACACAACCAGAGTCATGTGAGAGAAAACCACTAGTAAAGGGGAAATTTGTCTTTCCCCTTGGCTTATTTACTCATATTATAAATGACAAAAGTGAAAAAAGAGGAAAACAAGAGAGACAGTCTAAAATAATTTTCATCTGCTGAGAATTAGAGTGGAATAAAAACTGCTGAATGTAGAATATTGTCTTCTTTCCACCTGACCAAATGGTCATCTACCAGATGACATCAGAATCAAACAGATTTGCTCCAAAGAGATTTACTATGAGGATATGTGAGCCAGCTGGATGATAAAGAAGTGAATTTAACAAAGGAAGCCACTTCTGACCTCAGAAGTTCTCACCTAGGTCACTTCATCCCAATTTTCTTTTTCTTTTTCTTTTTAATTAATTTATTTATTTTAATGGGAGACTAATTACTTTACAATATTGTAGTGGCTTTTGCCAAACATTGGCATGAATCAGCCATGGGCGCACATGTTTTCCCCATCCAGAAGCCCCCTCCCACCTCCCTTCCCATCCCATTCCCCAGCTTCATCCCAATTTTCAAAATGGTGCACAGACAGCTCCCATATCTTTTCAAAGGTACTCATCTTTTCAGAGGTAATTGCAAGGTAATTAATTAAGTTCCATACCTGAAATATCTTCCCCGGTTAGACCTAGTATATATAAGAATATCTCATGTATTTCAGAGTCTAGTGTACCTCAATGGAAAGAAAACTCCACAACTGAACAATAAATGTTCCAATGTCTCTAAAACCATTGCATTCCAAATCAGCATATAATGTTTTTATTCTTTTATTAGAGTATGAATTGCTTTACAATGTTGTGTTAGTTTCTGCTGTACAACAAAATGAATCAGCTATATGTATACATATATCCCCTCCATCTTGGACCTTCCTCCCACCCCCATCCCATCCACCCAGGGCATCACAGAGCACAATATTAATGATAACTTATCAGAATCCTCAGAAAAAGAAAATTCATCACCAAATGACACACTTTTACAATAAAAAGTCAACACCTTTAGTACACAATCTGCAGTTTTCTCTTCTCTTTGTTGCTCTGGTCTTAACCATTTCAGAGGTATGATATTTGTAGAATCTCTTACTTATAAATGGGCTCCTCCATTTTATGACACTCTCTGGAAATGAGTGCACAGGTATTTTCATACCAAAAAGAAAATTTCTGATTATGAACACAAAAACAATGCTAAGATAGAGAAACACTGCTATGTTCCATCCCCTATATAATCAGACTTGAATGGGTCATCCAGGAATTCATTCTGTTTCTAGCATCCTTACCTCCAGGTTCCTTCATTCCTTTAACCATCTTAGCCCTGACTCCCTGGATTCCTTTCCAATCCCGGCAGCACTCCGCAGGGACCAGAGAACATCATTACTGGATCTCACCTGGAAGCCAGCGACAGATCCCGACCTTTGCAGGAGCAGACTTAGGTCTTTCACAGGCTTCACAATATAGCATCTGTGAAAAACAAACTTTTAACTTTGCTATCATTCTCTGCATCAGGGTCTTTTCCAGTGAGTCACCTCTTCGTATAAGGTGGACAAAGTACTGGAGCTTCAGTTTTAGCATCATTCCTTCCAAAGAAGTCCCAGAAGTCCTTCCAAAGATCTCCTTCAGAATGGACTGGTTGGATCTCCTTGCAGTCCAAGGGACTCTCAAGAGTCTTCTCCAACACCACAGTTCAAAAGCATAATTCTTCAGCTCTCAGCCTTCTTCACAGTTCAACTCTCACATCCATACATGACCACAGGAAAAACCATAGCCTGGACTAGACGGACCTTAGTCGACAAAGTAATGTCTCTGCTTTTGAATATACTATCTAGGTTGGTCATAACTTTTCTTCCAAGGAGCAAGTGCCTTTTAATTTCATGGCTGCAGTCACCATCTGCAGTTATTTTGGAGCCCGGAAAAATAAAGTCTGACACTGTTTCTACTGTTTCCCCATCTATTTCCCATGAAGTGATGGGGCCAGATGCCATGATCTTCGTTTTCTGAATGTTGAGCTTTAAGCCAACTTTTTCACTCTCCTCTTTCACTTTCATCAAGAGGCTTTTTAGCTCCTTTTCACTTTCTGCCATAAGGGTGGTATCATCTGCATATCTGAGGTTATTGATATTTCTCCCAGCAATCTTGATTCCAGCTTGTGTTTCTTCCAGTCCAGCATTTCTCATGATGTACTCTGCATATAAGTTAAATAAGCAGGGTGACAATATACAGCCTTGACGTACTCCTTTTCCTATTTGGAACCAGTCTGTTGTTCCATGTCCAGTTCTAACTGTTGCTTCCTGATCTGCATACAGATTTCTCAAGAGGCAGGTCAGGTTGTCTGATATTCCCATCTCTTTCAGAATTTTCCACAGTTTACTGTGATCCACACAGTCAAAGGCTTTGGCATAGTCAATAAAGCAGAAATAGATGTTTTTCTGGAACTCTCTTGCTTTTTCCATGATCCAGCAGATGTTGGCAATTTGATCTCTGGTTCCTCTGCCTTTTCTAAAACCAGCTTGAACATCAGGGAGTTTGCGGTTCACGTATTGCTGAAGTCTGGCTTGGAGAATTTTGAGCATTACTTTACTAGCATGTGAGATGAGTGCAATTGTGCAGTAGTTTGAGCATTCTTTGGCATTGCCTTTCTTTGGAATTGGAATGAAAACTGACCTTTTCCAGTCCTGTGGCCACTGCTGAGTTTTCCAAATTTGCTGGCAAATTGAGTCAGCACTTTCACAGCATCATCTTTCAGGATTTGAAACAGCTCAACTAGAATTCCATCACCTCCACTAGCTTTGTTCATAGTGATGCTTTCTAAGGCCCACTTGACTTCACATTCCAAGATGTCTGGCTCTAGATTAGTCATCACATCGTCATGATTATCTGGGTCATGAAGATCTTTTTGTACAGTTCTTCCGTGTATTCTTGCCACCTCTTCTTAATATCTTCTGCTTCTGTTAGGTCCAGACCATTTCTGTCCTTTATCGAGCCCATGTTTGCATGAAATGTTCCCTTGGTATCTCTAATTTTCTTGAAGAGACCTCTAGTCTTTCCCCTTCTGTTCTTTGGGGGCAGGAGGAGAAGGGGACGACCGAGGATGAGATGGCTGGATGGCATCACTGACCCCATGGGCGTGAGTCTGAGTGAACTCCGGGAGTTGGTGATGGACAGGGAGGTCTGGCGTGCTGCGATTCATGGGGTCGCAAGGAGTCAGACACGACTGAGGGATTGAACTGAACTGAAGTGAACTGATCATGCTCTGCTCAGTCACTCAGTTGTGTCCGACTCTTTGCAGCTCGCGGATTGCAGCCCACCAGGCTCCTTTGTCCATGGAATTTTCCAGGCAAGAATACTGGAGTGGGTTGCCAGTTTCTCTTCCAGTGGATCTTCCCCACCCAGGGATCAAACACGTATCTCTTGCACATCCTGCTTTGGCAGATGAATTCTTTACCACTGCATCACCTGGGAATCCTTGCTATCATAGTATAGTATAAAGTATTTCATATAATATAACTTTCATACAGTATTATACCAAAAGATGCCTTTCTCACCAGGAGTGAAGAAGGAAAGATATAAAAGGAGTTACGGTTGGGTCATCTGGATTTTAAATTTTGTTTTTAAGAAAAAGGCAATTCTTTAATAATTCAGAATTTGAGGGTGTAAGTGGGAGAAACTAGGACATATAAATTCCCAGGAAGCAGAATCTAATGTTGATTATTTATGTGCTATCAAGGCACACACTGGGACTAAGAAAATGCTTTATGTCAATGTGAGTAAAATGACTACAGAGGAGACAATTTTAATTAGTCCATGAAAAAGAGAGGAGGAACAAGAAAGGAGGAAAGTGGGGAAAAAGAGAAAGGAAAAGTAAAAAAAAGGATAACAACAACTTTCTGAGCAAATATCAATGAAACACCACCAGAATATTTTGTCTTTCCAGAAAGGAGCTTAGATATTAACTATTCAGCACTTCTTTTTCGTGTATTTTTTTTTTCATTATGGCTATAGACTTCTTAATTTTTTAAAGTTTATAAAAGCAAAAGCTAAAACTCTAGAATGTTTGGAGGATATATATATATATTATATATAATTTACAGAAATGTAATGATTCTTTGAAATAAAGTTCCTTGAAACTGAAACTTCAAGAAGCTTATAGCTGTATGTAAAACTCATTGATCATAAATTAAGATACATCAAGCCCTGGATACATAATTCCCAGGACAAACAATATGCGAGAGCATATTTTATGTTTCCTTCTAAATAGGTGATACAGTCTATGCAATAGGATAATATTCTGCATACAAATTGAAGAACTTTTTTTCTTTGCTTCCTGTCTCTCAGTAGTCATCAGAGTGGCTAGAGTTCTGTGCTTTCTGCCACAAGGAAGGCAGGATACAGCAAAATGAGGCCAACCAAGTGCAAGTCAGTTCTTAGTTTTGTGTCTCAAAATCCAGGACTTTTGAACAGATGAGAGACTTGGAAGAAAGGAAAACAAAGCCTCTCTAGCTTCCAGCACTATTGGACACCATACAATATTCCACGGATGGAGAGAAAATGCAGAAAGGGAAAAAGAGGATCTTGTGGGTTCTGGAAAAATAAACGTCAGCCTTCTTTCCCTGCCCAAAATGAATCCCTGATAAGAGAAAGATATAAACCAAAAATAATTTGGATTGAGGAAAGAAAGAGAAGTAACTTACAACACCCCTAGTGTCCCCATGCCTGGACTATGGAGAGAGTGATAGAACACTTTCTATCATGTTTATAGGCAGAAGATCTAAGATAGCTCCACCAAGTTCTCTGTATCCCAGAAGGATCCTTGAGCATTAGAAGGTTTTCTTATTGTTGCTCAGCTACTGAGTCACATCCAACTCTTTGAGACCCCATAGACTGCAGCACACCAGGCTTCCCTGTCCTCCACTGTCTCCTGGAATTTGCTCGTTCAGTTCATTGAGTCAGTGATGCTATCTAACCATCTCATCCTTAGAAGTTTTACTGTGAAACTAAATGTATAAATGGCCTGCAGAGCTGAAAACTATGAAAAGTCCCTCTGGGCAATACAAAGAAATTGTAGAAATTAGTGAAACTATAAGAGCTCATGAGGGAGGACCAGACCAGAAAGTCACTGTGGAAGATGCCAGAGTAGATACTGAAGACACCCAGGTAGGATGACGTCTCATACACTGAACTCCATACAATGGTGGCGCAAAGCCACTCAGAACTACTTAGACATAACCATAAGAAAAAAGAAGCAATTATGGAGTGAAAGGTGAAGAAACCCTGAAATTTCTATTTGTCTTCCTCGAGACATTCCTCAAGACCCTTGAGAGATAAACCTGTGGAGGAGCCTGAGGCAGAGCTTGACTATCGTGTTCAACGAAGCACATGGAAGAGACAGAATGGCTACCAAGAGATTGAGGGAAGGGAAAGGAAACAATGGTAACATTGTGGATTAATATAAAAATTTGGCTTTTATTCAAAGTTATATGGGAATCTCTCAGACGGCTTTAAGGAGAGTTGTTACACAGACTGCCTTATTATTTAATACAATTGTTCTGGCTAACGTCTTTAAAACAGTCTTAAGGAGGGTAAAGGTAGGGACTTCCCTGGCAGTCCAGTGGTTAGGACTCCACGCTTCCATGCAGGAGACACCAGCTCGATCCCTGATCAGGGAACAGACTCCAAAAGCCACACATGACAAGGCCAAAAAAAAAAAACCCAAAAATATAGCAACAGAAAAAGTGGAGTGTGGAAAAAAGAGAAGGGCAGAGGCAGAATCTGGGAGACCAAAGAGAAGCTAACGGAATATTCCAGGTAAGAGATGAACCTGGCTTTGATTAAGATTGTGAGATTAAAATCAAAATCAAAATCTGGATCCCTTTAAAAGGTGAAGTGAAATGAAGTGAAGTGAAGTGGAAGTCGCTCAGTCGTGTCCAACTCTTTGTGACCCCATTAACTTTACAGTCCATAGAATTCTACAGTATACTGGAGTGGACAGCCTTTCCCTTCTCCAGGGCGTCTTCCCAACCCAGGGATTGATCCCAGGTCTCCTGCATTGCAGAAGGATTATTTACCAGCTGAGCCACAAGGGAAGTCCAAGAATACTGGAGTAGCCTATCCCTTCTCCAGCAGATCTTTCTAACCTAGGGATCAAACTGGGGTCTCCTGCATTGCAGGTAGTTTCTTTACCAATTGAGCTATGAGGGAAGCTCCTTTTAAGGGTTCAGTTCAGTTCAGTTAAGTCGTTCAGTCATGTCCAACTCTTTGCAACCCCATGAATCAAGCATGCCAGGCCTCCCTGTCCATCACCAACTCCTGAAGTTCACCCAAACTCATGTCCATCGAGTCGGTGATGCCATTCAGCCATCTCATCCTCTGTCATCCCTTTCTCCTCCTGCCCCCAATCCCTCCCAGCATCAGAATCTTTTCCAATGAGTCAACTCTTTGCATGAGATAGCCAAAGTATTGGAGCTTCAGCTTTAGCATCAGTCCTTCCAATGAATACCCAGGACTGATCTCCTTTAGGATGGACTGGTTGGATCTCCTTGTAGTCCAAGGGACTCTCAAGAGTCTTCTCCAACACCGCAGTTCAAAAGCATCAATTCTTTGGTGCTTAGCTGTCTTCACAGTCCAACTCTCACATCCATACATGACCACTGGAAAAACCATAGCCTTGACTAGATGGACTTTGTTGGCAAAGTAATGTCTCTGCTTTTGAATATGCTATCTAGGTTGGTCATAGCTTTCTTTCTAAGGAGTAAGCATCTTTTAATTTCATGGCTGCAATCACCATCTTCAGTGATTTTGGAGCCCCCCANCAGTCGTGTCCAACTCTTTGTGACCCCATTAACTTTACAGTCCATAGAATTCTACAGTATACTGGAGTGGACAGCCTTTCCCTTCTCCAGGGCGTCTTCCCAACCCAGGGATTGATCCCAGGTCTCCTGCATTGCAGAAGGATTATTTACCAGCTGAGCCACAAGGGAAGTCCAAAATACTGGAGTAGCCTATCCCTTCTCCAGCAGATCTTTCTAACCTAGGGATCAAACTGGGGTCTCCTGCATTGCAGGTAGTTTCTTTACCAATTGAGCTATGAGGGAAGCTCCTTTTAAGGGTTCAGTTCAGTTCAGTTAAGTCGTTCAGTCATGTCCAACTCTTTGCAACCCCATGAATCAAGCATGCCAGGCCTCCCTGTCCATCACCAACTCCTGAAGTTCACCCAAACTCATGTCCATCGAGTCGGTGATGCCATTCAGCCATCTCATCCTCTGTCATCCCTTTCTCCTCCTGCCCCCAATCCCTCCCAGCATCAGAATCTTTTCCAATGAGTCAACTCTTTGCATGAGATAGCCAAAGTATTGGAGCTTCAGCTTTAGCATCAGTCCTTCCAATGAATACCCAGGACTGATCTCCTTTAGGATGGACTGGTTGGATCTCCTTGTAGTCCAAGGGACTCTCAAGAGTCTTCTCCAACACCGCAGTTCAAAAGCATCAATTCTTTGGTGCTTAGCTGTCTTCACAGTCCAACTCTCACATCCATACATGACCACTGGAAAAACCATAGCCTTGACTAGATGGACTTTGTTGGCAAAGTAATGTCTCTGCTTTTGAATATGCTATCTAGGTTGGTCATAGCTTTCTTTCTAAGGAGTAAGCATCTTTTAATTTCATGGCTGCAATCACCATCTTCAGTGATTTTGGAGCCCCCCAAAATAAAGTCTGACACTGTTCCCACTGTTTCCCCATCTATTTCCCATGAGTAATAGGACCAGACGCCATGATCTTAGTTTTCTGAATGTTGAACTTTAAGCCAACTTTTTCACTCTCCTCTTCACTTTCAACAAGAAGGTTTTGCCCTGAAATTTGCTAATATACTGCATGATGGATAGGTAAACGTGACTACAAGATTTTAGGGTAAGCAATTAGAAGTATGGAGCTACCATCCTTTGAAATGGTAAAGGTTGGAGAAAATAGGATTGAGAGTTTTGTACATTCTGAGTTTAAGTGATGACTGTAAACCTGTAAATATAGATTTCAAAAAAGCAGTGGTATATTCAAGACTGGAGTACAGGGGCATGGTTCAGGCTGGAAAGTCATTAGTATATAGATGTTATTTAAAGCTACAATACTTCCCTGGTAGCTCAGATGATAAAGCATCTGCCTACAAAGCGGGAGACCCAGGTTCAATCCCTGGGTCAGGAGGATCCCCTGGAGAAGGAAATGGCAACCCACTCTGGTACTCTTGCCTGGAAAATCCCATGGACTGAGGATCTTGGTAGGCTACAGTCCATGAGGTCACAAAGAGTCAGACATGACTGAACAACTTCACTTTCACTTTCACTGGGTAAGAGCAAGGGAATGAATTCAGATAGAAGGGAGAAGAGACAAAAGAACTGTGCTCCAAGACACTACAATATTATGAAGTTGAAATGATAAAGAAGAATAAGAAAAGGAGACTTAAAATGTGCTTCCTGAAATAGCCAAAAAAAAAAAAAATTAAGAAATTTCCAGGATCCAATTATGTCAAATCTTGCTGACTGATCAAGTAAGATGAGGACTGAGAATTTCCCACTGTATTTAACATCTTGGCACTCATTACTGACTTTGAAAGGCCTTCCCTGATGACTCAGGTAGTAAAGAAACTGCCTGTAATGCAGGAGACCTGAGTTTGATCCCTGGGTCAGGAAGGTTTCCTGGAGAAAGGAATGGCTACCCACTCCAGTATTCTTGCCTGGAGAACCCATGGACTGAGGAGCCTGGCAGGCTACTATAGTCCATGGGATGGCAAAGAGTCAGACACGACTAAGACATTGAAAAGGACACCTGGTGGAGTAGTTGAGTTTAAAAAAACAGAATAGATTCAAGAGTAATTAGTACTAAAGGACTGGAGACTATGGGTCTAGAAAACTCTTCTGGTGAAATTTAGCATAAATGAAAGTAAAGAGACGGATGGTAGCTGTACAGCAGGTGGGGCCAAGAAAGAATTTTGTTGTTGTTGTTTTTAACGGACGAGATAACAATGTGGAAAAAAGGAAAGTAATTGATGTAGACGATAAGGAGAATCATTATTGAAATAATGATGGTGACTAGGCAAGAGGCCATGAGATCTGTTGCACAAGAAGAGACTTCTGGGACTTCTCTGGTGGGTCCAGTGGTTAAGATTCTGCACTTCAAATCCAAAGGGTACAAGTTTGATTCCCAGTTGGAGAACTTAAGATCCCACATGCTGTGTTCAGTAAAAAAAAAAAAAATTTTTTCATTAATAAAGAAGAAGAGAGTTTCCTATCTAGGAGCACTTCATGTAACAGATGAGAAAGCAGAGGGTATAGACATAGATGCAGGTAGGTAGGTAAACATGAAGAAGAAAGTATGATGACATTTTTTTTATTGCTCCTGTTCCCTCAATGAGATAGAAAGCAAGGTCATTGGCCAAGTGTAAAAATGAATTGTGTCTACATTTTCATACAATACCCTTCATGTGCAATTAGAGTAAATATGGTGAACAGGTTTTCCTTGAATTAGGTGTTAGCGGTTGTGCAAGCAAGTTTTATTTAGCATCATGACAAATTATGGAGGCCAGACTCTACATCCTAGGAAATTTCATTTAGTCTTTAATTTCACAAATGTCAAATGATCCTTGTGGTGTGCTTAGTCACTCAGTCGTGTCTGAATCTTTTCGCCCCCATAGAATGTAGCCCTCCAGGCTCCTCTGTCCATGGAGATTTTCCAGGCAAGAATACTGGAGTGGGTTGCCATGCCCTTCTCCAGGGGATCTTCCCTACCCAGAGATCAAACCCAGGTCTCCCACATTTCAGGTGGAATCTTTACCAACTGAGCCATGAGGGAAGCCTTACTAAGGCGTACTATGATCTTTATGATCCTGACTAAGTTCAAATACCCCATTGAACATAACTCGTTATGTTATTTCATACTTTCAGAAGAAAGTATGAAAACTGAAATGTAGAGAACACTGAGAAATAGTTCCCTGGAGACCCAACTTAGAAGATAAAAAAAAAAAAAAACAACTTATTTTTCCCATAGTAGGTATCTTTCTATGGGAAAAAAAAAAGAAAATTAAGCAAAATAGAATTCTCCATGGCCATAGAAAAGCAAGACTTAGTACATATCCTTCTGTTAGGAAATTCATTATTTAGCTTGATTTGTTGTTAATTTTTAGTAGCAAGTTCTTACCATTAGTGGCTCATAGACAAAGAAAGCAACTGCTGGATGAAGATGGACCATGGTATGACCAGGAAAGCCTTCTACTGGGATCAGATCAGAAACAGGTCCCAGATGCACAGCTGAAATGGCTATGCATCCTTGGGTGGTCTTTTTATCTCTAAGTTTCAGTACCTCTCTCTGATAAATGGATGTGCGTGTGTGCATGCTAAGTCAATTCAGTTGTGTCCAACACTGTGTAACCCTGTAGATTGCAGCCTGCCGGGTTCCTCTGTCCATGGGTTTTCCAAGCGAGAATACTGGAATGGGTTGCCATGCCCTCCTCCAGGGTATCTTCCCAACCCAGGGATCAAACCCGCTGCTCTTACATTTCCTGCGTTGGCAGGCAAGTTCTTTACCACTCTCGCCACCTGGCTGGTACTAAACCTAATTTCCCTGGATGTACTAAATCTCATTTGTAAGTTTTATGATGTTCAAATAAAATACTGGCTATAAAATCACCAAGAAAATTATTGTATCATTTTATCATTGTAAAACTGTGTTTCATATTAAAATTCATTTTTGCTTTTTATTTTGTTTCTTCCTGTAAACTGAGTCTCCCTGGTGGCTCAGTGGTAAAGAATCCACCTGCCAATACAGGAGACGTAGGTTCTATCTCTGGATCGGGGAGATCCCCTGGAGAAGGAAATGGCAACCCACTCCAGTTTTCTTGCCTGGAAAATTCCATGGACAGAGGAGCCTGGAAGGTTGGAAAAAAGTGGGGGGTTTCAAAAAAGTAAGACATGACTTAGTGACTAAATGAAAATAACAATGCATAGGTTATTTCCTACATACTTTTCTTAGTATGAGGACATAATTTTTTTTGAGAATTATACTACTGTGTAATAACTATAGGATGGAATCATGCTTAGACAAAATAGATTTCATGTCTTAAAAGTATTTTATGGGTGTGTATATTTGTTCTTGATAACTTACTGTCTGGTAAAATTACTGACTTTTTTCTGTTTTCCTAATATGAACAATGTCTTAGTGTCTAGCTGAGACCTTGAAAATTATTACTCCAATTAGGCACAAGTTCTCATATGGCAATGTTGATTTAGTTTATCTACCAGTAGAAACAATAGATTCACTCATTAGGGCTTACCTATTTTAAAAGCAGTATTTAAACTTTTAAATCCCTACTTAGATGATCTCTGAAAAGTGCCTTCTACACTCTGAGGAAATAAAATGCAGAAATGTTCACATTCATGAGACAATAGCTTTGACTGAATGCTGTAAAATGAAATCTGCTCTTTCAGTTTTTCTTTCAAAAGAAAAATTGCATAAATAATACATTTGGGCCTTGCAATACCAAACAAGCACAATAGCTACTTTACAGCTTTCATCAAAATGAAGGCCATCTTTTTCATTTTATTATGGAACCATTAATACAATATCATCAACTCTGATTGGCTGCAAGATTCCAGAATGAAGGCTTCATGCCAGATGTCAACGGAGGTGCTAATATCACTGGATACAGGATGACACCAGCCCAATGCCTGGTGAGCTGATAAAATATGAAAAGAAAGAAAGATAAATCTGAAACTTTTCAAATTTGGGTCCATGGTTTATTTCTTGGGAAAAACTCAGGTAAGAATTAATTTTATGATACTCCCCAAAGTCACCTGACAATCTTTTAAATGACAAATAAATAATACATGTTGAAATGTGGTTTGATCCCTGGGTTGGGAAGATCTCCTGGAGGAGGAAATGGCAACCCATTCCAGGATTCTTCCTTGGGAACCTCATACACAGAGGAGCCTGGTGGGCTACAGTCTGTGGGATCACAAAGAATGGGACACCACAACTAAACAGCAACAACACATATATTACCTTGCTCATTTGGTTTGAGGATGTCTTTGGATACATTTCTATCCAGATCAGCTTTTCACTGGTCTGTTAGAGGCATTCAAATCAAACAAACCAAACAAAAAAATAGGTACTATTTGATTGTATCTATTTTCTACATATTTCAGTCCAAAAAAGAAAGGTATGTTAAAAGCAGGAATAAAAATAATGTCAAAATTAAGACTTCTCTAATTATTCCTGAATTTAAATTATCCTTGCTTTTGTGGGCTCTGTCCCATGACAACAGATAATTGAGAGTTGGCTGTAATTGACATACTATGGTTTTCTTTTACTTAAGGCAAATAGAAGCAGCTAAACATTAGTTTTACCCTTTAGATAAAAACAGCACATGGCAGATAGCCACAAAGTAGGGGTTTAAATGGATTTACTAAGTTGGGATAAATACAGTATGTAGAAGGAATTTAAAGAAAATTCAAAACAATCCATGGATAACAGCCTTACGTTACATGGATTTAGCACAACACAATTTAATTTCTTATACAGAGGAATTAAACAAGGTGGTATAACCTGTGATTTCTTTGTATTTTTGTTGATGTTTCCAAAGAATATTTAGTTTTTCTCTTCTATTAAAGTGATTCTTAAAGTCCTTCTATATAATTAAATTTAAGCTTCATTTTATCCTTAAGACATAAAAATATTGTAGAATGTGTTAAGACATATTTCAGGTCAATGAGAAATAAGTTATAAACTGTCAATGGACTTGACATTGACAAATATGTACTTTGAGCATTCACTGCAGCTTGGCATTGTAAAGATATTAGGGAAAACAGTTTTTCACTGCAAATTGCTACTTGTTGGGTAAACCTGGCCAAGTCCCTTAACCTCTTGGGCCTCAGTTTTCTGTTCTGTGAAATGGAAATGATTATAGATCTTATTCACGGAGTTCTTGTGAGGTTTAAAGGATCTAATAAACGTAAACTACTCAGAGGAATGCCTGACATATAATAAATATTCAAAAAGGAGTTATTTTTGCTTTCCAACAGCATTTCAAAAGGTAGCCTGAAACAAAAGAAAGTGAAAGTCACTCAGTTGTGTCCACTCTTTTCGACATCATGGATTATACAGTTCATGAATTCTCCAGGCCAGAATACTGGAGGGGGTAGCCTGAATTTCCTTTCTTCAGGGGATCTTCCTAACCCAGGAATTGAACCAGGGTCTCCTGCATTGCAGGTGGATTCTTTACCAACTGAGTTATGAGGGAAACCCAAAATGATAGCCTAGCAAGAGTAAATTGAGTGAAAAAGTTATCACTTTCTTGTCGTCAGCATTACATCCTGATGAGATTCAAGAAAATCCTATTTAGTTACAAATTACTGAGATCCACTGAATTAGATTTGAAGAATTTAAGATAGAGTCAGCATCAAATATTTGTGTTTGCTTTTTTAACAGGCAAATTAAAACATTGGCAAGTGCCTTTTAATTTAATTTTTAATTCTTAGCCCTTTGGAGACTACACATAAAATATTCATTTATCTTCCATTTCAGTTTGGTAATATATTCTTGGCAATTAAGAACTTGATGGACTAGGAGATAAATGTATTTAGGTTAAATGTTAGTGCTTTGTATAAAGCCTGCTTTGCAGGAATTCTATTATGCTTCTCACTCTTTGGAAAAAGATGAAGCAAACCCCTAATTTTTAGAGCTTTGAAAATGGCAATGTGTCCCTACCCTCTTCAATAAAATCATTGACATTAAGAATTCCACCTTAATTTTACTGTTCAAACACAAAATGCTAAGCACTTAAAAGGCTCACAGATTACTGTTCATTCATTGCATTGATATCACTGATTTGGTCAGGATAATTCTAAAGCTCCCTAAGATTGGCCTTTGTTGTTGTGAGATACTGGCAATCAGGAACCAGAAGTGGATTTAGCAATTTCCAACATTTGATGTCTACCATGAAAACCAGTCCAAGTTTTTTTTCACTTTATTTCATTTACTAACCCTTCTTTAAAAAAAAAAAAAAAACTGACCTTTCTCGATCCCTGGGCTGGGAAGATCCCCTGGAGTCGGAACTGGCAACCTACTCCAGTTTTCTTCCCTGAAAAACTCCATGGCCGAGGAGCTGAGCATACGCACACTCTGTTTATATAGAGGTAATGTTGCTTTTGTTTTTCAGTCACTAAGTTGTGCCCAACTGTTTGCAACCTTATGGACTGTAGTCTGCCAGACTCCTTTGTCCATGGGATTTCCCAGGCAGGACTATTAAAGTGGGTTGCCATTTCCTTCTCCAGGGGATTTCTTCCCAACCCAGGAATTGAACCTGAGTCTCCTGCATTGGCAGGCATGTTCTTTATCACTGAGCCATCAGGGAAGCCTTAATAAGGATAAATGAGTCTTAGATTTACATGTATATACAAATAGAGATATATGTATATTTCCAGTAGTAGAATGGTATATAGCTAATATTTGTAACAATAGCATGTGTTAGATTATATAATTGACATTACCTATAATTTAACTACCAATATGCCTTCCCTGTTTTATTTTCCTTTCATTATAATTTTATTCATAATAGTTTGTTAATTATTATAAATAGTTATTGCCACTGCTGCTGCTGCTAAGTCACTTCAGTCCCGTCCAACTCTGTGCAAACCCATAGATGGTAATCTACCAGGCTCCCCCATCCCTGGGATTCTTCAGACAAGAACACTGGAGTAGGTCGCCATTTCCTTTTCCAATGCATGAAAGTGAAAAGTGAAAATGAAGATGCTCAGTCGTGACCGACTCTTCACGACCCCATGGACTGCAGCCTACCAGGCTCCTCTGTCCAAGGAATTTTCCAGGCAAGAGTACTGGAGTGAGTTGCCATTGCCTTCTCCAATAAATAGTTGTTATTATATCTAAATTACAAAAGAAAAAAATCTAAGATGAACTAGTAATATATCAAATTACAAGCCAAGACATGTGCTTTTGTTCAAGGTATTTGCCTTTTCTGAGAACTAAATGACTCCTATGTTAAATGAGTAGGTGGTGCTTTGAAATAATTTCAGTAGTTCAAGAAACCCAATGAAAGTTCCCATTTCTCAGGTGTGATTTTGCACAGGGTATCTGAAACATCAGATTATTTGTCTTGGCTAGAATGTGTCAACTCATTGGGATCATCAATTGTCTTATGCTAACCAGAAAGAGAAATTAATATCTTTATTTCTCTATTAAATTTTAGCAATATTTATGACTCAATAGTATGACTTGTAGGAAAACCCATTGCTTAGGGGTTGGGTCTGAGAAAAGAATAATGGGAAGTTAGAGAAAATCAAAGAAATATTTCTTTGGTAGTAAAAATTCTGAAAGAGATGGGAATACCAGACCACCTGAGCTGCCTCTTGAGAAATCTGTATGCAGGTCAGGAAGCAACAGTTAGAACTGGACATGGAACAACAGACTGGTTCCCAATAAGAAAAGGAATACGTCAAGGCTGTATATTGTCACCCTGCTTATTTAACTTATATGCAGAGTACATCATGAGAAACGCTGGACTGGAAGAAACAGAAGCTGGAATCAAGTTTGCCAGGAGAAATATCAATAACCTCAGATATACAGATGACACCACCCTTATGGCAGAAAGTGAAGAGGAGCTAAAAAGCCTCTTGTTGAAAGTGAAAGAGGAGAGTGAAAAAGTTGGCTTAAAGCTCAAAATTCAGAAAACGAAGATCATGGCATCTGGCCCCATCACTTCATGGGAAATAGATGGAGAAACAGTAGAAACAGTGTCAGACTTTATTTTTTTGGGCTCCAAAATCACTGCAGATGGTGACTGCAGCCATGAAATTAAAAGGCGCTTACTCCTTGGAAGAAAAGTTATGACCAACCTAGATAGTATATTCAAAAGCAGAGACATCACTTTGCCGACTAAGGTCCGTCTAGTCCAGGCTATGGTTTTTCCTGTGGTCATGTATGGATGTGAGAGTTGGACTGTGAAGAAGGCTGAGCGCCAAAGAATTGATGCTTTTGAACTGTGGTGCTCGAGAAGACTCTTGAGAGTCCCTTGGACTGCAAGGAGATCCAACGAGTCCATTCTGAGGTAAAGTTATGACCAACCTAGATAGTATATTCAAAAGCAGAGACATTACTTTGCCGACTAAGGTCCGTCTAGTCAAGGCTATGGTTTTTCCTGTGGTCATGTATGGATGTGAGAGTTGGACTGTGAAGAAGGCTGAGCGCCAAAGAATTGATGCTTTTCAACTGTGGTGTTGGAGAAGACTCTTGAGAGTCCCTTGGACTGCAAGGAGATCCAACCAGTCCCTTCTAAAGGAGATCAACCGTGGGATTTCTTTGGAAGGAATGATGCTAAAGCTGAAGCTCCAGTACTTTGGCCACCTCATGCAAAGAGTTGACTCATTGGAAAAGACCCTGATGCTGGGAGGGATGAGGGGGCAGGAGGAGAAGGGGACGACAGAGGATGAGATGGCTGGATGGCATCACGGACTCAATGGACGTGAGTCTGAGTGAATCCCGGGAGTTGGTGATGGACAGGGAGGCCTGGTGTGCAGCGATTCATGGGGTCGCAAAGTGTCGGACACGACTGAGCAACTGAACTGAACTGAACTGATACATTCCTCTCTTTTCTAGTTCGAATTTAACTTGTTATTTGAAGCTAAACAAATCTTAAAAACAGAATAAAACCCTGCTGACATAAATATAGTCAAAGTTGTTAAATGTTAAGAGCTTTAAAATGACCCCATGGTTTCAAGAAGTCTCTTGTAGTCTTCTAGAAAGTCTCTAATATGTGCAAATCACATACTTTCTTTAGTTATAGAAGGTTGAATGATCTTTGTACAATGAATAAGTCCTATGTAATCGATTCACTGAGTAAGCTGCATTTTTTCCAGTGTCTACTCTTCTTACAGAGGGTCTAACTGCTCATCATTAGTGGTTCGGGATGCGGTGAGGCTGTCGGCCCAACTCTGGGTTAACAAAGCAGGTGATCCACTTAGGCTGTGCTGCTGTCTTTGGGGAATATGGTACTTGAAATTATTGCTGCATTCTAAACAGACCATCTGAGAGGGATAATTGCTTTTCAATGACTGGATCAATATTTTTGTTTTTCACCTTTACTACTTGAGTGATTGGATCTAAGGCCAGAGGAGAAAAATCAGGTCAGTCCCCTGGACGTCCTGTCATTCAGCAGGAGGATCAACGCACCTGCGAGGGAGCCCAAGGAGGGGAGCACAGTTCTTAGGGTGCTAACTTAATTTCAAATTTCTCAATGAGAGAAGCCATGCTTATCTATGGCTCTTTTGTTGCAGCATTAAAAAACTGCCTTGAGGGTACAAGGTATAACTCATTTTATGTGTGGCTTATTGAATAGGTTCATGAATTGATGACCCAACCACGTCTACCAGCCAAGGGGAACAGCAGTTCAGCCACTCTGCCCAGGAGGTGGAATATCTTGAGCTCTGGGAGAGGGATGACGGGGCTAGAGATGCAGAGAGGTCATTTGGTAGCAGAACAAAGACAATGTCCACAAGTGCAGGGATGAGTGAACATTCTAGTCTAGCACTCAGGACCCAGTGATGTGAAACTTGTGATGATATGATGCAGGAGACATAAGAGACATGGGTTCAGTCCCTGGGTGGGGAAGATCCATTGGAGAAGGAAGTGGCAACCCACTCCAGTATTCTTGCCTGGAGAATCCCATGGACAGAGGAGCCTGGAGGGCTATGGTCCATAGTGTTGTGAAGAGTTGGACACAATGGAAGAGACTTAGCATGCATGCACAGCTCTGGCTGACCAACTGGGCCCCGATCTGGATCCTACTCATTGCCTAGATGGTCCTGTAAGCCTTTCCAACAAAGAGATGATGCTAAGCAATATATTACAAGAAGGAGGCATTCTGCCTAAGTGACTGCTTAGCTAACAAAATCAATGCTTTTCAAGCACCTTAGAAGCACCATTTGTATGCAACTAATGTACTAACAGCAAATGGGGGCTTAATACTCAATTAAAGCTCATCACAGAGCATCTTTTTCAAGCAATATTTTGTTGGATGTTGGAGTTACAACTGAAAGGGATAAAATGCCGTTTGAACATTTCCTTTTGGTCCAACATACTACTGTTCTCCCTGGTCTTTTCCTGTCAGTCCTCAGGGTTATTGGAATGTGGCAGGAGGGAAAGCTTGGTGGTGAAGAATGTTACATTAGGAGCCAGACAACCTGGCTTTAAAACCACCAACTGGTACAAGATTACATAAGGCTTGTTACATAAGCTTGTTACATAAGATTACATTTGGGCTTATTGCATAAGCTCCCCATGCCTCAGTTGCCTTGTCTGTAAACTGGGAATAACATTAGCACTTACCTGGTAGGGCTACAATGTGGATTACACAACTCAGTCCACGTAAAGGACATAAACACACGATTCAAGTAATTTCTTTTTGTTATTGTTGTTCAGTCGCTAAGTAGTGTCTGACTCTTTGCAACCCCATGGACTGCAACACGCCAGGCTCCCCCACATCCTTCACAATCTCCTGGAGTTTGCTCAAATTCATAGTTATCTATTATATAATATTATTTCTGTATAATATGCAATACTGCTTCTGCTGTTGCTGCTAAGTTGCTTCAGTCGGACATAGATGGCAGCCCACCAGGCTCCCCTGTCCCTGGGATTTTCCAGGCAAGAACACTGGAGTGGGTTGCTATTTCCTTCTCCAATGCATGAAAGTGAAAAGTGAAAGTGAAGTCGCTCAGTCATGTCCAACCCTCAGCGACCCCATGGAATACCTTACAAAATACGAAGTCAATGAGATCTGAATAAAAGGTAAGAATCCCACCCCTGCTGCCATTAGGACACAAGGTAGATTACCTCTTCCTCCTGTGTTCCTTTTAAGTAAAATGGGGTTGATCGTGCCTACACTTTGGGGAGCTGGTGTGCAGACCGTATGAAATAACGCGGACAGCATCCTGACCACCATTTCTAACTGGGTTTATTAGAGCGCTAGGCTGCTGCGTGGATGCACGTGGATTCTGCCACACGAGGACCCAGATTTCCTTCCTTCTGTCTGAAACAGGCAGACGAGAACAGTCACGACCAGCCTGAGGCTTGGCGGGGCCTGTCACGTAGGACCCTGGGCTCTGCTCAGAGAAGGAACTGCTCGGACCTACGCCTGGGGGTAGGCATAGCAGAGAGAGAGCTGAGTGCAGGGAGCACCGCGCTCTGCCCCTGGAGGCATGAGGCAGCCTGTCCCCTGCCAGCCGGATATGTTCCCAGACACACACACACCTGCAGGCTGGCTCCTCGTAATTCTTTCCCTGGCTTCCTTCTCAGGGCACAAGGGGAGTGGCCCTTGCTGAGCCCGCATCCCCTCCCCGCCGGGCCTCAGTGCGGAAAGCCAGGGCCCCTGGACTCCCTCCTCAGACTGCCCGCCTGCAGCACACACTGGAGCCGGGGAACTTGCCTGAGAAGCCAGTAAAATTTTAATGCACTCTGTAGCGCGGTCATGTCATACTCGGTTATGGCAAATAATCCCAGATGCCTGCAGAGGTAAAATGGAGCTGTAATGTGCTTGCCTCCTAACCCGAGCTGACAGCAATGATGTACGACTACCATTAGCGGAAAATATCACTTCAACTAACCCATGATCCAGCTCCGCTCAGGGTCACATTATCCATGAGGAACAAATTACACTCCCAAAGTAAATACAAATTTTCTACACGAAATGGGTACAAAAAAATAAAAAAGGGAAGGGGGCGATCCGTCCCCTTGGCCAGCACACTGCTGAGTGACACAGATGATAAAGGACAGGAGAAATCACTGGCTGACGGAGTGCCGCGCTGTAATCAGCTCTGCCGGCACGCGCTCCAGCCGATAAACACTATGTTCTCCCCTTAGTGGCAAATACTAATCTTTAACACAGACACGGCTACTTCAGATACTGACCACTGGGTTGCAGGAACACCCTGAGCAGCACTTGCCATCCGACAAGGAAAGTGCTGTTTGGGCTTAATGGACCCCAAGATCCCCTGCAGGGGCGGAGGAGTCAGTGTCTAGAGGGTTCTTGAAGGGGCAGATGACACCAAGTGAAGCTGCTCTGGGGGTGCAGTGCAGGGGCTGTGGTAATACCGTGGCCTGTTCCCCTGTGCGCTGATCACAGGAAGAAAGCAGTCTGGAGAGACCACATGAGATGCGAGCAGCTTGGGACCGGAAGGTCCAGGAACTCCCCACCTGCCTGGGTGACCAGGACAAGACCTTTGCCCCTTTTGTGACTCAGATAATCAACAGAGCAACTTCCAGTTATAGAACTAATATTTATGGATCATCTACCAAATGTCAGACACTACTAGACGTGGGGTGCTTGCTAGGAGTCGATGATTTAGGAAGGTATTAAGTGTTTACACACAGACACTAAAAGAAGACTGAGAACCTGGACCAAATGCGCTTAGTCTGCGGGCTGTGAGCCTCCACCTCATTACTCATGGTGAACCCTGGGCTGACACGGCCGCTCACCTGTCTGAGCGAAAACATATACCTGTAGCCCTTGCCTTCTTACCTTGGACAACTGCTTCCCAGGTTAAAAAAATAAAGTCACATCTCAGAAGAGCTTGTACATCTCAGTTGTCAGTGGACCCACGTTGAGTTTCCTCTGTGTCATTGAGCAACTGTCATGTATGAACATGACAATTCCAGCTTTTTAGAAGTTGGAAGGTTTGTGGGTGGATGGGCAGGTACAATCCAGGTCTCTTGGAGGGTAAAGCACAGAGAAGAAGGTAGCAAAGATTCTCAAATACCTGTGGGCATTTCCCAACTCATCTTTGTATACAGGGGGAAAGAGCCCAGAGCCTGGAATCTTAAGACAGCTCATATCTCAGCTCTATCACTTTTCAGCTCTTAAGTTTCATTTTCTTTATTTGTAAAATGACATATCTTGAGAAGATAGTCCTTGAAAGGACTGATCATAGACTTTGGCTCACCAAAGGTGATAAACAGTGTAGCAGGTAAGGATTCACACAGATCCCCACAATGAAATGAGCATGTGAAAGTGTTTTGAATGACACAATGTTCTCTACAGTGTGAAACACTGTTTCATCTTATTACTTACCTATTATTATTCACCCTACTTTGGCCACCAGACACAAAGAGCAGACTCACTGGAAAAGACCCTAATGTTGGGAATGAGTGAGGGCAGGAGAAGGGGGTGACAGGAGTTGAAATGGTTGGATGGCATCATCAACTCAATGGACATGAGTTTGTGCAAACACAGGGAAATGGTCAAGGACAGGGAAACCTGGAGTGCTGCAGGCCACGGGATCACAAAGAGTTGGACACAACTGAGAGACTGAAAAAATTGATCCTAATCTCATTTGTTTACTCCCCCAATAAATTAGTAGTATCTATCTCTTTTTTTTGGCCAAGAAATTAGGGAGTTGAAAAGTCATAAAGAGTCCCAAAGAAGAAAGATGAAGCCCAAGGTTAATGCTCTGGGTACCACAACCACCAGTCCCAGGGGTTCCTGCTCAGTCCTTACTTCAAATGCTCCATTTCACTGTCTCAGGAAACATGCATATAATCAGCAATGAATCATGCCTGGGGTTGGACAGCACTAGAGAAAGCTACTCTGCTTACTCTTCAAGTAACTTGGGGTGTTATGTAGGTCTACAGCCAGTACTTCTCAACACAACCCTGAGAACCAACAGGGGAAAGCTTCAGATGTAGGCCAACTTGACCTTCCCAGTTGTAACTTTGGAGGAAAACAAAAAAAAAGAGGAAAAAATAATATTCAAGCGCTTAATTTTGGGACTTCTGAAAGTATAAAGTTTGGCTAATTATGAAAGTATCCGAACACAGAGATTTTATTATCTTTATCACATCTAGATACAGCAAGGTTGCAAGGAGTGATTCCATTACCCATCATCATATATCACCATCTAGAAGTTGCCAAAGGGGGATAACTAAGACACTAATGCCTACATACAAACAGACGTGCTTGACCACAAAGAGATGCCTACATCTTTACTGAGGACAAACATTCTCCAACCCAAATACAGACTAAGACAGACTCTCCTGACAACCAAAGAACAACCCAGGCCATACTCACTGACAAGCCACCAGATTAAGGATCACCAGTACTAACGCCTCTGCTTAGGACCTCCCTGACTCTTAGGTACCTCAGGATTCATGGTCCATTTCACGAGACTGAAAGCCGTCACCTCCACTTAATGCCTCCTTGGCTTTGCAACAGTCCCTTCAGCTGAGCCATAAAGTCCAAGCCAATGGTTCATTCTAAGGGAAAGCAGTTGATCTTTACTCTGGCAATGTAGAATCATGTATTCAACTCTGGACCTCTCCCGAAGAATTCCTTTAATAGGTCAAATGATCCTCATTGTTAACCATTGAGTCCTTGAAAGGTACTATGTCAACTAGCTTTTCACTAGCTCCCATGCTCTCCTAAATAATCAGAGTAATTGAGGAACAAGATTAAACTAACTGCTGCCTACTGACAAGTGCATGATGACAGAGTCACGGAACTCTGTCAAGTCCAAGCTGGTTCATTAGTAGGTACTTGCATAAAAAAATCAGTAAGTTGGATGGGGAGGGAGATGGGAGGGAGGTTCAGAAGGGAGGGGATATATGTATATCTATGGCTGATTCATGTTGAGGCTTGACAGAAAACAACAAAACTCAAAAAAAAAAAAGAAAAGTAAGTGAGTTGATATAAACGCCTAAATGAAAGAACCAACAAACAGGTAATGGCCTTGTTTAGACATCAAGCTCATACATAAGTTTCCTTTAGTTAGTTGAAAGTGTCAACACGGATATGTCCACCCTATGTTTATTTCCTGTTAGGAATCTGAGAGAGGTGAAAGAACAGAGAAAAATTTTACATAATTTTCCTTGTACTTTGGCAAAGAGAAAATACTTTCATGTATATTTCCCTCTGGGTCTGCTATGTTGCTGGGGCCTAGGTAACAACTACACAGAAAAACACGATATTCAGAGCTACACCACTGAACTCAGCCTCATATTACAGATGACAAAACTAAGGTTCAGCAACATTAGGTAATTTACCCAGGGCCACACACTTGGTTGGTTAGAAATTAGAAGTCAGGTCTTCCAAGTATCCTTCTTCATTATCTGCCCATGAGAACAAGGGAATATCTAGAACTCATTCCTGTCACTATTCAGTCTAAGAAATAGGAGTTTAGCTGAAGATGACAGACCAATTTCCAATAATTTGAGTATTCATTTGATTTATATTTAATAAAGAATATGTACATATAAAAATATGCATATATATTAACCCACATATAAATCCTCTGGCATTTTTCAAGTGTATGAACAGATATTCTACACACACATTCAGTGTGAGTGAAGCAAGTTTTGCTCTGGTACAAAAATGCAATGATATGAGGCGAGAAGAATTTTATGAAACTTGGGATTTAAAATAATTTGCAGCAGAGATTAAATCCAAGGATCTATCAATAGGAATTTTGGAAGGATAGGAAGGAATTAAGCCAGATGGAAACACGGTGATGTGGGAAGAACAACCTAGTGTCATTTTGACCCATACTTAATCTTGGAGGTTGAATCGATGGGCATCACTCAACAAGAGCTGCAGAAATTTTCCAAATAAAGGAGGAAATTTATAAATGACTCAGAAATATCTTATGAAAAAATAAAATTGTTCAAGAAATATGGAAGGCTGGGGAAGAGAGCCCAGAAAACACACCTTGCGATTGACATGAGGTGCACTCAGGTAACAGCACCAGTTTTCTGAGTCTTCTGAACTGGTTTCACTTATCTCCTCCATTGAGAGATGAGTATCCAGGAAAGGGAATGCAAATTTAGCAAAACAATGATCATGACTGAACATCAGGGATATAAGGATGAGAACCTGAGTCCCTACTCTTCTCCTGGGCCATGACTGTGTGCTTTGCTGCTATAAAACCAGAAGGGAGGCGAGAATTCCTTTCTTTTCCTGCAAAGTAGGACGCATCTTTAAGTTGTCTCCTGATCAGAACACATCCTATTTCAAAATCAAGGAAGGAGGTTCTACAAGTAACAATGGAGGATGCCTCCTGGGCTTCCAGAATGTTGCTGAGGGCATGGAATTTTTACCAAGTGTGAAACGTGGTCCATCAAGGGATGGGGCTGTTCCACCATAAACACAAGCCACACGTCCCATCTTTCATTTGACATCTCAGCAGTTTCTCGGCCCTTTCAGGGAGCCAAGTCAGGCATGTGGTTTGTGTTGAGTTAGGAACACAAGCCTCTCAGTATTCTAGCTGCTTTTCTTAGAAACTGCCCCCTTTCCACACAAGTGAATACAAAATGATCAAACACAACACGTACAGCTTGAATCAAAAAGTTATGCACCAAAAAGTGTGTGTGTGTTAAAAGGGGGAGGAGCTGACATGGGAAATCCGGGGTTCTGCATTGGCTGTGAGCCAGTATCCCAGCCGGCGGTCCTGGGCGCTGCTGAGCAAGTCCAGGGATCCAGCAACCTTGTCGAGGAGATCATTCCTGTCATTAAAAACCCAGGGAGGGGAAACTGCAAGCAGAAGTCGTGCTAGAAGCTCACGAGGACAAGGAGAATGGTTCACGTCTACGGAGACATTGTGTATGTGTGTATTGCACGCACTTGGCACTACACATCTACAAACACAAGCGCGTGGGGTGCGTGGACGCACACAACACCCTATTGCTTTCAGGCCTTTCTCCTGAGCTGTCAGAATGTTAAGAGCATTAATGAAGAAGAAGTAAATGCTTCTTTTGGACATTTGCTATAAGGCAGTAGTTCTCAAAACCAGTTGTATAAAAAGTACCAAGAAGCTTCCTAAAAAATATGGATGCTGCGGCTCCCACCCCAGTGGACCTCATCAGACCCTCCCTGCTGCAATGGGCATCTGGAGACTGACAGTGTTTGGCTTGTGGGCTGGGCCACCCACTCCATCACCCTCTGCTCCCTCCAGGATGGCATGCTTGCTCTCTGCTCAGATTCCGCCGAGAGGAAAGCTGATGACTGGGGTAAGGAATTTAATAATCATTGTTGGGGGACCCTTTCAAATTTCACAACGCTTCTGTTCAGCCTGTGTCAGGAAGAAGTGACCGAGGGGAATGAGGCTGGGCCTCGGGTTCCAGCGGAAAAAGAAACTCGCACCTTTTATCCTCTGGCGTGTTCTCTGGCAGACCCCGAGCTTTCAGAAGAGGAGGATTGCCTTCCTCCTTCCCCAGGTGATTCTCCCTTGCTCAACTCCAAGGGAAACTAACAAAAGTTGACATTTACAGAGCACAGACCAGGCACAGAGCCAGTTTAACTGGCTTAAGGTGGAGGCCGTTGTTATCCCCATTTGGCAGATGAGAGGATCGAGGCTTGCCCGTGGCTCCAGAGCTGCGGGGGACAGTCAGGAACAAGCCCAGACCATCAGACTCAGCGGCCCAAGCGCATGACCACTGAGTACTACCCCTTCCGACCCGCTCGTTCATGTGGCCCACAGGAGACACAGGAAGCAGGTGAATGGAAGGAGAATCACTTTCCATCTCCACTTAGATTTCACAACCAACCTGGGAGTGTTTCTCAGCACAAGGGGCTGCTGCCAGTAGGAAAGAAAGGGAGGAAAGAAGAGAAAATACAGGCCAAACATGGGGAAATATGCCTGTTGCCTCCTTGTTCTCATTGTACCAATTCATTTCAGGTGGGGGACTGGAATAATTGCTTAATTTGGGTGATTAAGGTGCCAAGTGCTGCCTCTTTTCTCTACACTAGCTGCAAAGAACAATCCCCAATCTAAGATGCAGCGTTCCCAGCCTTCTCTACTTCACCAGTTTCTACTCTTCACAGAAGTCCTCCAGGGCCGCTGACATTAATGTGAAATGTATTCTCACAGCTGGTGGGGGGAGTGGGGGTGCCAAGGGATGCTGTGCCCCGTGTCCCCGCAAGCCTTCTCCATGTAGGAGAATGTCTCCTGCATTTATGGAAAGCTCTGCTTTCTAGCCCTCTTCTCAGTCACTTCCACATTAATTAGTAAGGGTATCATTTATAAATTACAGCTTCGTATCAGAGGAAAGCAGAGTTTATCTTAATTCAGTCAGCTGTGTGAAATACGGTACCCTAATTTTAGACCGCCGGCTCTGCGGATCCCTATGGAGTTAGAGAATGACAGGTCTTCCGGAGAGAAATCCCAGTGGGTCCCCTACAAGTCTCACTTTTGCCTCAACAGCCTCCCTGGTGGGGCTGCTGAAAGGATCCCGGGACACTGAGTGGCATCTCTGCCGCCATTAGCAATTCAGATTCGAATGCGAGTCCTCCGAAGAGCAGAGGAGGCAGCCCGGGTGAGCTCTGGGGCTCCGAGCGGGCGGCAAGAGGCTCTGGCAAGGCGGAGGCTGACGGGGGCCCAGACTCTGGTGCAGAGCAGAAGCCTGGGAGGATGGTGTTAACGTCAGTGATAAACACCAGAGAGTCTCAGTCCAAAAGGGGAAGCCCTGGCAGTCTGACCTACAACGGAGCCAAGCAGGCACAGCAGCAATTGCAGTCTCCAGGGCTCCTGCCGGGCCCCGAGGACGCCGGGAGACAGGGCTGGGAGAGGCGGGGAGTGCCGCTGTGGAGGAGCCCCTGCGGAAGGAGACCAGGACCTGCGAGGCCGCTGTCGTCCACAGCGGAAGTGGCTGGGGAGGTGAGGCAGGAATTCCCCCCTTTTCAAATGACTGGCCACTCCCAATGGCCCTCTGTCCCCACCGTCACCGCTCCCGTGGACTTGCCTATGGACATCTCCTATTCTCCTTCATTGTCCCCAAATCACACCAAACTCAAGAGCCTTGGGCACTGGCTACCTTCTCACCCATTCCCCTGGGCTGACAGTTTGCTGCTTCCCACACTCAGAGATGGACACCCGAGCGGCAGAGGCTCAGGGACACAGCAAACCAGTAGCTGGGGCGCTCCCAGGATGCAGGAAACACCTGGGCCCCCAACTGCCTCTGGAAACTGCAGGCAGTGCTGATAATTCTCAACATTAATAGTTAGTAACCTTGTAGACAAGGGGTGCTAGCCACCAGCAAAGTTGAGGCACTTGCCTGAGACGCGGCCCGATGTCTGGGACTCAGGCAGCCCCAGGGGCATTCGGAAGCACAGTCAAGATGGAGACTGTTCGTCAAGACACCTTCGTGGGACACAAAACTGGATGTCCTGCCACCCTCTACCAGTGCTAGAGACTGGGACACTTCCCGAGTTCATTCTGCCTTATAAAGCAGGAATGTGTGCTTGGCAGTGCCACCCCAAGGAAGCCTCATCCCCTTGGAAAGGGCCACCCATTTGGAAAGTGAGATCTACTGTCACCTGGAAAAGATCTCCTGGAGCAGCCAGAAGCGCCAGTCTCTCCCTGGGTCCCCAGGCCTGACAGAACAAGATGACGACCGCCCTGTGGGATGTGGCCAGGATGGCTTGGCGGCCAGCGGGCTTACTTGATCGCCAAACGCCCACTGTTGCCCACATGCCTCAGGCCCCCACTGCACACTGGCTGCCAGAGACACAGTGGGGGGAATGACTTCCAAGGAGTTTAGGACTCCCTAGGGGCTGGAGGAAGGAAGCGCCCACTTGTCAGCTAAACAGAAGACTAACCCGCAGTGCGCACTTTCACTGTCATCCAACAGCCCATTACCGGGTCACAGCACGGCGCACGCTTCCATGGGTCACTTTGTTTAAAATGACATGGATAATGCACATGTCAGCAAGCTGACAGTCCTAGCCGTCCTTCAGAGATAAAAACCTCAAGGCGAAAGCCTGTTCTTATCTGGGGGACACGCACTGGTCTATCATCCAAGTCAGGCAGAACATGATTTCTCCAGAGAGCACTTTTTTCATTTCCTGATTTTAAGGAAATCAAATAAGCACCATTTGTCTTCATCTGAATATGCTTGACCTGCTCAAATGATGATGTCTCGCATTTTATAACGGGCTGCATATGCTGAATTCAAATTAACGACAGCACAGAACAAGGGCCTTTAGATCTCTCTTGGAGGCTGGCAGCAGAGAAGGAGGGGGAAAATGTTGGGCTCCATGGAAAGATCCCACTAAATACTAACCAAGGATTCTGAGTAAAATCTGCCAGCACGTCAGAGGTGAAAGTCGGGGAGAAGAGCTCAGGAAAGCCAGCTCGGCAGGACAGACCCAGTAACTGGGGATGAGGGGAGGATGGGTACATTCCTTTTGGTGCCAAGCAATATAGAAACCATGATATTCAGGTTAACTATTTTCGAAATGCATAGAGCGGCAATAACATTGGAAAGAAATTTGGTTGGAGGGTTGTGACAGCTAGAAAGAGAAACGAAACAGACAGACAATCCCTTTGGCTCGGGCCGCAGAATGTACACTTTACCAGGTTATGATCCGATCTTCTGGAAGCCCCCAGACAGAGCTCCTTGTCTTGATCCGTGTGGAACAGGCTATACAGAGGCTGGTGGCCATCAGCCTCAGAACAGAGCGTGTACCTGCTGGAAGAAGCACCCTCCCACCTGACCATCCGCCTGGACCAGAAGAGGGCGGTTCCTACCTGACAGCCCTGGTCCACCTCTCCCCCAACCCCCATGAGGAACAGGAATAAACCATTAACATAAACCAAAACTCATAGGAGTAAACCATTAACATTTTTATCAAGAAGGCCAACATGTATAGAAAAGGAGGAAGAAGCATATGGGTCAGTAACAGAAATGCAGGAACGACATTACAAATGCATATTAGCAGGTTTAATGTTCCAATCAAGGATAAAACCAGAAAAATCAGATGGCTATTAAAATAAACAATTTTCTTTTTAAAAATCTTCTATAAAGTGAAAAATGCAGTGTCATATATACGCAACATCGAAGGGCTTATTTTTTAAAAGTCAGTCTCACAAATGAAAGATTTCTTTCTCATCACAGGAAATGTCACTGTGTGACTGTAGCCCGTCTTTGCAGAAGGGATGTGCTGCCAGCATGAAGCTGGCACCCCACCCCCCGCAGTGTGTGAGGGAGACCCTGATGTTCATGATGCTGCCTGCTGTGCCCACAGTCGGGGGATGAGAGGGGCTTACCTTCTCTTCCTGGTCACTGTCGCTGTCACACTGAAAAGAAGATGAGAATGAGCATTAGTGCAAAAATTGAGTTATGTTTTTGCTATTGCTACAGAAAAAAAAAAAAAAGGCAAGACAAGTAAAGGAAATAGGAAACATTGTATCTGAGCTGGAAAAGGTCTTCAGTTCAAGTGCTGTGAAGAGAGACAAAAGCAAAGTGCGAGAAGTCCTTCTACTGAGTTCATCCAATGCCCATGCTCCGGGGCTCATCTTGTGGTCAGCTGGTCACACCAGTGAGCACCCTGCACCTCACGGCAGAGGGGATGCCCACAGAGGAGCCAATCTGGCCCCGAGACTATGGTAAATCAAGATCATTCAATGAGAGTCAAAGCAAAATCAATTTCTTAGTGGAGACATCTCTCCTTTAGCTAATGTGAATGGCGCTCTCTCTCCTGTTGCTTTTCTAGAGGAAAAGAGGCGAACCTCTGGGCTCTGCATCCTCTCATGTGGACTTTGAAGGAAGCAGAACATGACAGGCAAGGCTCATCACTTGTGATCAGCCAGAGAAAAGAGGGAATATTCTCTATTATAAACATGCCAAGACAAGAGCTCAAGGTAAAAAATCAACAATATGGGCCAAAAAAAAAAAAAAAAAGCTTTAGGTCAGGAAACTCACATGGTATCTAACAGATTCCAACCATTGAGCACAGTTTCAGAAGACCAGAGATGATAGTTAACCCAAAGCTTTGGGTTTTTCATTAGAAGTAAAGGAAAAAAAAAAAAAACAAACACATTTTTATTCCCAAACCAAGAATAAAGTTCTGTTATCCGATACTTGATTAGTAAGAAGAGGATGTGTTTTGTGAGAGTAAATACTCAGCATGTCAATACGTCTATTCATTCACTCAATGGA
Source organism: Aepyceros melampus (assembly GCA_006408695.1). NCBI lineage: Eukaryota > Metazoa > Chordata > Mammalia > Artiodactyla > Bovidae > Aepyceros > Aepyceros melampus. The sequence goes on from SJXQ01007151.1 coordinate 42,655, forward strand.
CCACGATCAGCACTGCTAAGCAGGTCAGATATTCAGTCAAGACACGGGCCTGGTCCTAAGGCAGCTTTCGGTTTCACAATAGAAGTAACATGATCGGAGATAAACCTACTCCGTGCGGATGACACTTCCGTGGAGCGGAGGAGAGACAGAGTGCTGTGAGGAAAGGACAGGTCATGAGGAGACCAGGCTGGCAACCCTTATGCTGTCTAGACCAGCAAGATGCATGGTTTGAGAAAGGGCAGAGCAGATGGCTTCCCTGGTGGCACAGATGGTAAAGAATCCACCTGCCATAGGGAGACCCAGGTTCGATCCCTGGGTTGGGGAAGATCTCCTGGAGAAGGGAATGGAAACCCACTCCAGTATTCCCACCGAGAGAATCCCATGGACAGAGGAACCTGGCCAGCTACAGTCCATAGGTTGCAAAGAGTCAGACACAACTGAGTAACTAACACACAGAGCAGATGGCACAGCGACTGTGAAGGTAGAATCTACAAGATTAGATGACACGTGGGTGTGGAAGCAAGAGGGACAAGTCTAGTATAACGCCAAGGATTTTTAGAGTGGCCACCTGGACACGGGAGTTGATGCAGCTATGACCAGAAACGGGAAATAAATTCACTTACAGAGCAGCCGCTGCTGGCTACACACCCACGGCCATTCACAGTCCCCCTTCTCCCACGTCTGTACCATCTCCTGACATTTCGAGACCGAGAAAGTCAGATAGTCTCCATTTCCCAACTTCCCTTGCAGCTAAGGGTAGATGTAAGACCCAGTTTTGGCTGGGACTTGAGGACATGTCTGCTTAAGGTTCTGGAAAACCCTTTCCTCTTCACAAAAAGGAGAAAAGCAGAAGCACTGCTTCTTTCCCTTGAACATCACTGCATGAGGATGCAACGTCCAGATCTGGGGCAGCCATTTTGCAAAAATGAGGCCAAAAGCTGAAGTACAAAAACAAGGGAAGAAAGATCTTGGCACAACGGAGACATGGGAACCAACTTCAGGGCAGCCAGGCTTTGGAGTATTTTGTTCAGATAAGTTAACAATAAATTAACACTGTTTAAACCACCATTAGAGAGTTTTCAATTGAGAGTAACAAAACCGCCATCCAAATGCGGACATCCACTAAGACTCAGTTTGGGGACTGAACTGCCTGCGCGACACGCATTTAGGAATCCCCATGGCAGCCTCATGCCTGCAACATCGCCTGCTCTTGCACTGGCTCCTCAATGCTACAGGGTTATCAGAGGCTTGGTGACAGTGCTTTGACCACTGCCTTCTCAGCCGAGCTTCCAACCTCAGACTGTGTAAACTAACTTTCTTCTGCCTGAGGAGCGACTGCTCTGTTATAATAAGTCAAACCAGCTGAGAAAGAAAATGGGTGGGATGAAGACCTCAAAGGCCTCCAACAGCAAAGGATGCAGGACAACAGTTCTCCTGATTGTGTGGCTTCTCCATTGCCCTCAGTGAAGCCTTCCTTGAGGTTCCGAAGTTCTCGGCACATTTTCAAGAGTGACAGAGCATTATTCGGCAGGGGTGTGGAAGACAGAAGAGGGTTTTGCCAGGCAGGCTCATCTTCCCAGATGTTCACAGCCCGCCCCGTGGGGTCATCAGCAGCAGCTGAAGGCAGGGGCAGAGCATCTGCCCACACCCCCCAAGGACTGGCGTGCAGGGGGCAGAAGAGTGGGGATGACGGTGGGGGAAAGAACCGCTGCTGTCCACGCCCCCTGCCCCCACCCGAACAGCAGTGTGTCCCTGGGAATGGTTATTCCTATCAAAGTGTTAAGCTTCCTGCTTTCCAACAGTCCAGTTCTAATTTCAAGGTCCACTTAATTCTGCATCAAGTAATTACTGCTATACCCAGAAGCACCTTGTCTCCAGAGTTAAGCATATGGTGAAGAACTGAGACCTACTGGTATCCATCATGGAAGCAGCACGGATGCCAAGCCGATTAAACTGCTCAGGCTCCCCACACAACACGCCGGGTGAGTGACAGCCCCTCGACAAGGCCAGCCGCAGAGTCTGCCAACACAGTCTGTGCTGCGCGGGGGCCCACATGGTGCGCTGAGAAAACAGTTCCATTTCTGGTATTAAATTCCCATACTGACCCGAGGACTTTGCCGTGAGCTCAGCAGGAGCGCACCATCCAATTTACAGCTCCGCTCTCTGGAGCCTGGAGTGCCAGCCCCTGGCAGAGACGAATGATGGTCAACCCTCCAGCTCATAAATTATGCAAAGGCAATAAATGCACTCAGCAAACAGTGCCGAACGTTTGCCTCGCCTGGCTCCTAACACACTCTGTAAAAAGCCAGAAGCTCGACACATACAAGAGGTCTATTCCACTCATAAAGGGGGTTTGTTGACAACCCCAGACGGAAAGCGAGCCACAGTCCTAAGGAGTCTTTCTGCTTCACTGGCAGCGGTTTATGGGCCTGCTTTATGAAAAAGGAGGCTGTTTTATGGAGTCGGTGTGGGTAGAATTCATGGTCTCAAATTCACATTTAATACACTGTAAGGCTTTCACACCCTAAGTTCAATACGGTGTGGATTTCTGGCCAAATGATCCTTGGTCCTGAAAGGTTAAAAGAAGAAGTGTCTGCTCCCTACTCCCTAGACACCCACTCCAATTTATGAGAGTTCACACGGAGCCACCTCCTGAGTCAGGTTTATGTTCTGCATGGGGCTGGGAAATGGAAAAGGCATGTCATATACAGAAATACGGTCCCAGCTGATTTGACCATTTTAAGCATTTTGACACCAAGGTCCTATATTGGTTTATTAGCAAACAGGTTGCATGCTAACAACCAGCTCGAAGTGACAGAGTACTTGCCATGACTGGATCTCAAAGCACTTTGTGAACAGCTGAAAATCCTTTCCTCCATTTTAAAAGCCAGACAAGGAAAAATTCTTGGTCACTCAGTCTTCAGACAAAGACATGACCCCGACCCACCACAGACAAGAGACGGAAACAGGAGGCATGAAATCCAAGCCACATGCCTCGAATGCAGGATTAGCAAGTGACCAGTTCCTAACCTGGGTACCTGCACTCATTCCAACCCATCACACCCAACTGCCTCTTCACCTCTTCTTCCTCAAATCAGATCAAACCTTTGGAGGCACCTTCTTCCTTTCCCAGACAAGTCTTACCTCTTAAACCCAGAAAATAACCAACCAATTCTCATCCCAATATTTTCTCTTTTTGAAAATTAATACATATGTATTAAAATACATGTTCAAAATCACCCACCAGGGACTTCCCTCGTGGTCCAGTGGCCAAGACTCCTTACTCCCAGTGCAGAAGACCCAGATTTGATCCCTGGTCAGGGAACTAGATCCCACTTGTCACAACTAAGGGTCCACAAGTGTCAACTAAGACCCAGTACAGTCAAATAATTAGATAAGTATTAAAAAAAAAAAAAACCATCAGTGTACCATCTACAGATAAACACTATTAACACATTTGCACAATGTGGCTCAGCTGGTAAAGAATCTGCCTGCAATGCAGACCTGGGTTCCATCCCTGGGTTGGGAAGATCCCTTGGAGAAGGGAAAGGCTACCCACTCCAGTATTCTGGCCTGGAGAATTCCACGGACTGTATAGTCCATGGGGTTGCAAAGAACTGGACACAACTGAGCGACTTTCACTTCACTTCACATAATTCATTCCAGCCCTTCCTTCATTCTCTTCATCCTTCACTCACAGGTTTTAAGAAATGAAAACAAAGGTTACTATTTGGTAACCTGCTTTGTTTTCACCAAATATGTACAATATTTTAGTTTAATGAGTATAATTTGCCAGTAACTCATAGGCTGTAGCCTGCCAGGCTCCTTGGCCCATGGAATTCTCCTGGCAAGAATCCTGGAGTGGGTTGTCATTCCCTTTTCCAGGGGATCTTCCCAACCCAGGGATCAAACCCAGGTCTCCTGCATTGCAGGCAGATTCTTTATCGTCTAAGCCACTGGGAAAGCCCTCAGTCATGAGGAAGCCCGCTTTTCTGCTTTAACTTTTCACTTTTGTTTTCACCCAATATATCCAATATTTTAGTGTAATGAGTAAAATTTGCCAGTAACATATTTTTTTTAAAGGCTGCACTGTAATCCACTGTATGGATTGTAAATAATCTAGTAAAAAAAATTCCCTAGTGGTGGAAATTTGGAACGTTTCCACTGAACATGCTGGAATTTCTCCCTTGTACACATTCACCAATGTTGCTCTTTCCTCATATTTGCTCAGGGTCCTTCCTTTTCGACATACTCATCATGTCATTGTCTCCCTAGAGTTGCATGTGCAGGTCTATCATTTCTAGATGTTTTCCAGGGGAGTCCTTAAAGAGTCCCTCAGCTCCAGCTAACATGTGTATGCTGAGACTAAAAATCTCTCCATGCCTACCATTTGCCAGCTGTGTGACTTTGGGAAAGTTATTTAAACTCTCTGCATCTCAGTTTACTTCTCTGTAAAGTGTGGGTAATAATGGCATTTCCTTCCTAGGAAGGTGAGAATAAAATGAATTGATACATGGAAACAACTTAGACATAGTACAGAGTAAGTGTAGACAATTAATATTAAGTGTTACTGACTTATGTTTCGTTTGCTCCACCCTCTTCCTGAAGCCCTAGAAACATCTCAGCTCAAGTATCCATCAAAATCCAGACTCACCATCTTCTGCTCAACCCGCACCTGCCCTCTCCCAGGCTGTTCTTGGTGATGACATCAGCATGCAATCACTCAACTGCCCAAGTGAAGAGTCTTGTCATCATCCTTGACTCCAATCTTGAGCAGATCTATCTTCCTCTCTCATCCCGCATCATCGATTCTGTTTTCCAAGTCCTCTCCATCTTCACGGCCATCGCTTTCCTTCAGGCTTTTATTTTATCACTGCAAGAGGCTAATGACTGCTTTCCAAAGCCCAAGGTCTCTTTCTGATTCAAGTCTTTACTGAACAGAGTGGATTTCCTAAATTCCAATTTGCTCATGACACTTCCCCTGGCCTAGAGGGCAATGAAAACGCTACACAGCTTCCCGGCTCTTCCACTGCCCTCTGCTCTTCCAACCCAGTGCTTCTCGGGCTTTCTGTGGAGAAGGACCAATTGTTTTTGTTTTAATTTTCAATACGTTGTAGACCAACACTTTGTAAGATTCAATAAAATATAATTGCTAGAAAAATGGAAAAGGAAAGCAAAGATATATAAAAATATGCTATTAGATTTAAGAGATATAAAATTATTCTACTGAATTGCTGTAAAAGTTCCCAAATGCTTACTCTCAACCACTATACTAATCCGCAGTAGGCAGTTAGGGAGAGCTCACAGGCTGGCTTTGGTCTGCATCCATGCTTGGAGTGGTATAATCCTAACACATCCAGTCACACCCTGGTACACTGGATCACACTCTCAGGTCCTCCCATCTTCGCACTTAACAATGTCCTCTGCCTGGAATTCTGTTCTTCCAAGTTTCCCCCTAAAAACTTATAATTCACCTTTAAAAATACAATTTCCTCTGAGTCTTCCAACACTCTTCTTAGAATTGAGAATTCTTAGAATTTCAGTACTCTTTTTAGAATTAATTGCTTCTGCCTCCATCTCTTATAAAACTGTGTTTTCACTGTTGGCCACAACAGTCTTCCAATTGGAGCACAGGCCCTGTGTAGGTAAGGATAGTGCCTCATTCATCTTCCTCCAGGCCTTGAGACACAAGCAGACGCTCAATCATATTGATAAATCCATCTAACTCACCTTTAGAATTTCTGATTTCATGCAGTATTAGCAAGTGCTGATTTAAAAGACAAGTAATTCTAAAGAAAGAAAGGCACAGGGAACACTGACTAAGTTAACTGCTTAATACTAAGGAATGTATGCTTAAACACACCAGGTAGGGTAAAAACTATTAGCAGAACCAAGAGAGACCTGGCCACTGGCTCAGCGGTAAAAAATCCACCTACATTGCAGGAGACACAGGAGAAGCAGGTTTGATCCCTGGGTCAGGAAAATCCCCTGCAGAAGGAAATGGCAACCCACTCCAGTATTCTTGCCTGGAAAATCCTATAGACAGAAGGGCCTGGCTGGCTACAGCCCATAGGGTCACAAAGAGTCAGACATGATTGAGCACGCACACACATACAAGAGAGGTGGGGGCCAGAAGAAAAGATGTTATTGTTTAGTGGCTAAGTTGCGTCAGACTCTCTTGCGATCCCTATAGCCTGCCAGGGTCCTCTGTTCATGGGATCTCCCAGGCAAGAATACTGGAGGGGGTGGCCATTTCCTTCTCCAGGGCATCTTCCCCAACCTGGGGACTGAACCACAGTCCCTGCATTGGGGTTGATTCTTTACCACTGAGCCCCCAGGGAAGCTCACAGAAAAGAATATCTCCCATTAAAAGGCCTGGACAAGACATGATTATGATTTTATTGTATCTGTACATCCTCAAAAGCAAACAGTTCTCACTGCCATTTGGGAATCTCAGTATCTGTGTTTTAAGACTCAAACAGAAATAAGCCAAGGTCTGCAACACCTCTGCCTCATTTGGGATGAAGGAACAAGATGGAATTCCAGGGACCTGGTGATGGAATGCATTCTTAAGCAGAAAGTGGCAATCATTGAATATACCACACACAATGACATTGAGGAGGGCACTGCTCTCCATTCTGCTCAATGGACCTTGCTGGAACAGTTATTTCGTGTCTCAAATCCATTTATCACTGCCACCAAAGATGTCAGGGCCGAACACCATCACTGAACAAAGTTATTTTATACTTCTTTCTGCCTAAAGGAAATGAGAGGAAAATGAGGGAGAACCCCACCTTGTAAACGACAGCCCCTAACATCAAGCACAATTTCACTTTGCCAGCGACAAAACAAACAGATTCCCCTTTGGGGCAGGCGGTTTATCTAAGACGGTAAGGACATCCCTCACCTAAAAGCAATTTCAGAAGAAGCCACCTGCAGAAAATATGACACTTATTTTCTTATTTGAGGAAGTGAGGTAGCAGCTTGGTGACTACAAACATGGCTGCCACCATCTTCCTATCTGCCCAGTTCCATGTACACGGAAGAGGCAACGGGCAGCTCTTTTGTGCCACGTGTGGCAGCTCTGATGTTGTCTGTCTTTCATCACGCCTTAAATCTCCCATTGCACATTGTCTACGCTGCTCTCATGCCAGCTTTTGACTGTAAGTTAAATTTAAAGCTATGGGGGCCCTAGAAATAAAACACCTATTTTAATCCTGAAAATGGTTTGGGGTTTCTCAGCATAAAATGATGTCATCGGTTCCTTTCCCCCTGTATTTCAACAATAACTATGTCTAAGCAAATAAAATAGCTCAGGGAGAAAAAAAAAAAGAAAGCCTAATCAAGAGCTTCCCTTGTGGCTCAGATGGTAAAGAATCCACCCGCAGTGCAGGAGACCCAGGTTCAATCCCTGGGTCGGGAAGATCCCTTGGAGAAGGGAATGGCTACCCACTCCAGTATTTCTTGCCTGGAGAATTCCATGGACAGAGGAGCCTGGCAGGCTACAGTCCATGGGGTCCCAAACAGTCAGATATGACTGAGTGACAAACACTTCCAATCAAAAGATGTGAGTGTCCAAAGACAGTTTACAACATAAGAGTACAACTTCTGATAGTCACATGTGCACATTTCAAAATAATATATCAATCTTCAGCTCTTCAGCAGGTCAAATTAAGAGCAAACTTTCAGAAGCTTATGGAATTCTGTGCTGGTAACTTTATCATTCCTATATGGCGAGTTCTCTGAATCTGGCATTTTTGCAAGTTCTCAGCTTGAACTGGCCAGAGTTGAGACAACCCATGTGATCTGAGGGGCCTAAGAGAAAACTTTTTCCTCCAGCATCTCTCCGGTGATCACACAGTTTCATTCAAAAATTAATTTAAAAGTGACTACTGTGTGCCAGGTTCATTTTGACCACTGATTAGAAGTGCCAATCTATTTCCAGAAATCAAGCTGTCCAATTTGAAGTTTTCCAGCCCAAAAATTAATTTTCAATTTTTTTTTTCCTTTTAGTCACTTGGAAATCCAAGTATAGGTGAAAAAAAAAAAAAAAACTATTTATATGCTGTAAATTTCCACTTAGCTCATTAAAATACAGTAGGGTTTTTGGAAATAGGGGAAGAAATGGATATTTCACAAATATTTGAAGTGTTCAGCACTTTTTTTTCCTTAGAAGAAAGGAAATGACATTTTGCCAGGCATAAACATACATAAACCCCAAAGATGAAACGTACTTAAACCCCAGAGCTCACAAGCCTTGGTGATTGCCAAAATGAGAAAAATGAGTTTCTTGTCCAAAGGTAAAACTGACAGGCTAGGGCCGGGTGATTTGTAAACCATCTCTTTAAGCTTAAGCAACAGATCCTTTGCCTCCTTGTCATTGATTTACTGATTCTAAGTCATCAATAGCATTAATCCGTACCTGCCTGGGGACCTATTACAAATGACTTTGAAGATGGTGTGAAGGAAGAGTTTATTATAAGACTACAGCGTTATTACCATGGAGACCTTCTTCGCTATCTTCTCTGGCAGGATTCTATCTGTGACAACCCCCAGCCCAACCCCCCGCCTCATAAGGCTGCAGTTTTCTCCTTCTAGATCCTGGTTGCTTGTTTCTTTGGGTGGGGCCTGAGTCCCCTTAGGTTTGCTTCAGCTATGGCTTGGTTCTCTTCAGAGTCCTGGGTGAGCTAATAAAACCCAAATTTGCTGATGAGGAAAAAGGAAAAGTATGTTATGGGTTAAAATAATACAAGAGTCTATTTTTTCCGCTGTGTTGTGATCCATAGAAATCACCCTGAGCCTTTTCTCTTTCTTCTCTGCCTGGGAAGCCAATTGCTTTGATTGCAGTGATATGAGCTAGCTAAAATGACTTGCCCTTGCTTGTGAGGCAAATGGAACATGCTAATAGAACTTATCGCATTACCCGATGCAAAAGTGCCATAGCTCATTACTTTAAGATAAAAGGATATCATTGCAGACGGCAAGCAGAATTGACTTTCTGAGGCCCGACTTGATGATGATTTAATCAACTGCTCTCTTTCACTTCTCATCTCTGCGCCTGTCGGTTTCACAGGTGCCGTTAAATGAGACACTCAGAAAGTGAGCGGAGGGAAAGAAATTGCTGTCATTACTTTTCAAGAAAGGAGGTATGCAAATTTTCGACAGAAAGATTGCGTTCATAATGGGCCTGGTAAAATACAAGGATCATGCTTGACAGGTGAGGGCAAGCCATTTGTATGTCCTTAAAGCAGAGCAACCTTCCTCGTTTAGAAATGTGCTCAGTAAGAGAAACGACAAATGAGAGGACTGGCGGGGCCAGGGAGTGGTGGGGTGGGACGGGCCGCACAGGGCCTGTGCTGGCCTGAGTCCACCAGGGGGAGGGTGCCTCAAACCTTAGGGAAGCCAGAGGAGCAGCTAACAAAACCTGGTTGCTCTTCATCTGAACCAATCTGCCAACGAGCTCTTGAAAGTCCACCTTAATCTTCTTCATCTGTAACTGTGGAGCCAGCTGGCCTGGGTTCAAATCCTACCTAGATGGCACATGAACTTCAGGACCTTGGACAAATCACCTGTCTTTCTGTGCCTCAGTTCCACTATCTGTTAAATGGGGCTATTGACAGTATCAAGCTCAGGAGGATGTTGAGAACTTTCATTGCATTAATATATATATTTTATACACACACACATACATATGAAATGGCTTCCTAGGTGGCATTAGTGGTAAAGAACCTGCCTGCCAATGCAGGAGACATAAGAACCTCAGGTTTGATTCCTGGGTTGGGAAGATCTCCTGGAGAAGGGTACGCCAACCCAATCCACTATTCTTGCCTGGAGAATTCCATGGATGCAGGAGCTTGTAGGGCTACAGTCCATAGGGTCGCAGAGTCAGACATAATTAAAGTGACTTCAGTTCAGTTGCTCAGTCATGTCCAACTCTTTGCAACTCCATGAAATGCAGCATGCCAGGCTTCCCTGTCCATCACCAACTCCAGGAGCTTACTCAAACTCATGTCCATCGAGTCAGTGATGCCATCCAACCATCTCATCCTCTGTCGTCCCCTTCGTCTCCCTCCTTCAATCTTTCCTACTATCATGGTCTTTTCCAATGAGTCAGTTCTTCCCATCAGGTGGCTAAAGTATTGGAGTTTCAGCTTCAGCATGAGTCCTTCCAACGAACATTCAGGACTGATTTCCTTTAGGACTGACTAGCACATATATATATAACAAATATTGGGTTGGCCAGAAAGTTTGTTTGGGATTTTCCATAGGCTCAGATGGAATATACATATATACATATACATACACACATGCATGTTCAGTAACTAAGTCATGTCTGACTCTGCGACCCCATGGACTGTAGCCTTCCAGGTTTCTCTGTCCATGGAATTCCTAGGCAAAAATACTGGAATGGGTTGCCATTTCCTTTTGCAAGTGATCTTCTCAACTCAAGGAGTGAACCCATGTCTCCTGCGCTAGCAGGCACATTTTTTACCCCTGAGTCATCTGCGAAGCCCTGATATATATGTAGTAAACATAAAAGGGATTAGAACCATGCCTGACATACAGAAAGCACTCAAGAGGTGTTAAAGATCATTCGGTCATTTATTATGCAAAAAAGATTCAGGTTTCCATGTAAAAAATCTTTTTAAGAGTATGCGTGCCAGGTGCTAGAAATCTGACTGGTTCTAGTTTAAATACAATTCTCCCCGGATGTGTGTGTGTGTATATATATATATATATGTATACATACATACATACACACACACATATATATATGTCTTGCTCCCAGCAGATGGTGAGTTCCTCAGAGAGTAGTCTGGTGTCCCCAGATTCATCAGAGGGCCCAGTGCAGTTTTAAAGATTCTGAAAAATGCTCATCAGCGCTCTGATGATTTGTGGGTTCCCTCCCTCCCTCTTTCTACACATTCTGCAGATATTATACTTCCTGTGGAGTGCCTGCCCTTAGAAGAAGCTCCCCTGGGCAGGAGGAAATGTCTGTCTTTCTCTGGGAACTTCAGGCGATCGTCATGTGCCCCAGCCACGGGGAGGCATGGGGGAGCCACTTCACAAAGACAAGCGTGGCTTGAATCACCTTCAGGAAGGCAGAATGAATCTGAAGAGATTAGATGATCAGAGGAAAAGGAACAGAGGTGTTTTTTCATACACTTTGCCTTCAATAGGTAATTGTTCTATTTTCTCCAACACTCCAAGTAAAAGCATCTTTCTTAAAGAGCTTATAACTCCGAGTTCTTTTTTCCCTAGGAAATGAAGGTGCTGCAAACCATTCTTCTCTCCAGCCGCTAAGGTTGTGAAGCACTGATTGTATTTCCTTCCCAGCCACGGGGAGGCATGGGGGAGCCACTTCACAAAGACAAGCGTGGCTTGAATCACCTTCAGGAAGGCAGAATGAATCTGAAGAGATTAGATGATCAGAGGAAAAGGAACAGAGGTGTTTTTTCATACACTTTGCCTTCAATAGGTAATTGTTCTATTTTCTCCAACACTCCAAGTAAAAGCATCTTTCTTAAAGAGCTTATAACTCCGAGTTCTTTTTTCCCTAGGAAATGAAGGTGCTGCAAACCATTCTTCTCTCCAGCCGCTAAGGTTGTGAAGCACTGAATGTATTTCCTGCTTTCCATGCTAAGTGCACCTTCAACTCCCTGTCAAAGGGACACTGTCCACCTCTGGCAAAAAAAAAAAAAAAAAAAAGGAAAAAAGAGGAGGACCCACAACAGCAGAGCAGCTCCAAGCTGTCTTTTCCAGAAAAAGCCTGGTTCATGAAGGACACTTCACATCTCTCTGCAGCATGGCTCTTCTGGGTAGGAATCCTCCCTAGGATGATCGCAAAAGCATTTTCCTCTAAAATGAAAGCCATCAGCTATCAGTCATTTAAAATGAATGTCCTGACAACAGCCCTGGGAGGGAAGTATGGTGACTGAGAAGTTAAGCCTTCCAAGGGCAAGAGGCAGTACAGGAACCCAGTTCTGTTCTCCAGAGTGCATGTTCCCGGCAAGTGCAGCACACCGCCTCACGCTCGCCGATGCACCACGCAACATAGCCTTCCAGTGTGAACTCTCGAAGATGCGAACGTGTCCCTGGATGCCAGTGGGGCCGTCCTGCTGTATTTATCAAGGTACTGTACTGGAAGGTTCAAATGCTTTCTTTATTTTTATGTATTATTTGTGTGAAAAATATTATAAATGATTACGGTACAGTACTATATAGCTGATTATGTTGGTTGGGTACCTAGGCGAACTCTGTCAGACTTCTGAACAACTGGACTTATGGACGCGCTCTTGAAATGGAACACGTTCATGTGGAGGTGACTTAGTATACAAAGGAATTGCTTTAAAAGTATCTTCATGACTGACGGCTCAGCAGAGGGTAAGGAGAGGCAGGCTGAGACTAAAGAGGGTGTGGTGACTGTAAGCAGCAGTGAACGCAGCACATCAACCACGTCTCCACTCTAGCCCAGACGGCTCTCCCTTAAGAGCAGGACCGAGCACAGAGCCCACTCATGAAATCTGAGGCTGACCTCGGTTTGGATCCTAACCCCTCATTTAGCAGCCTGGCAATCCTGGGAAAGGTACTTAACATCTTGGCATGCATGCCTGTTCTAAGTCCTGTCATTGGACCCCATGGACTGGAGCCCACCAGGCTCCTCTGTCCACAGAATTTTCCAGGCAAGGATACTGGAGTCGGTTGCCATTTTCTTCTCCAGGGCACCTTCCCAACCCAGGGATGGAACTCAAGTCTCCCATGTCTCCTGCATTACAGGTAGGTTCCTTCCTGCTTAGCCACTGGGGAAGCCCCTAATATCTTGGCGCCTACTCTTTTTTCTTTAACCTGTAAAAGGGGACTATACCTACTCCACAAAACTTTTGTGAGAATGAAATAAGTTCAAGCATGTGAAAGCAGCCAGAGAGAAATGCTAATAGTTTTCTTTTTTCCAACTCTTTCCTAAAAGATATGTTGTATCACACACAGAAATGAGGTAACTTAATAGTCATGTAAATGCTGGGTTGTATTTTTGTATCATTTTATGGCCAGAGGGAAAATCATATTCTGCAAGGATTTCTGCCTGGGAGGTGTTTGAAGACGTGATACTATGCTGCACAAAAGCAGAAATAATAACCTAAACAAACAAACAAAAGCAGAAACCACCACTGCCTCTCAAAGAGAACAACAGGAATCTTCCCGGTAACAAATGGTTTTATTTCATGCGTAAAATACCAACAAGGAAAGATGCATTAGAATTCAATTTACTAAGCATTCCTTTTGGTTCTTAACTGCATAATTCTGAAGTTTAACAGAATTTGGACTTATTCTTCAGTCAAATAGTAGTCAGTAACCCTATGTAGAAGGGCTTCCCTGGTGGCTCAGAGGACAAAGAATCTGTCAGCAATGCAGGAGACTCAGGTTCTATCCCTGGGTCAGAAAGATCCCCTGGAATAGGAAATGGCAACCCACTGTAGTATTCTTGCCTGGAAAATTTCATGGGCAAAGGAGTGTGGTAGGCTACAGTTGAGTCCAGGCTGCAGAGAGCTGGATACAACTGAGCACCATTTATCCTTTTATTAACCCTATGCATAGGGCCTAAGTAAAATGCATAGAGCTAAGATGTGGAATCTATACTTGTAGGTTATGCACTGTGCAAATTATGACTTATGCTTTGACATCATTAAGATGTTCATTCAAATTCAAACTGGCAAAATAAATAAGTGGACAGATACACAGAATAAATATCAAAAACTCAAGTGATTATCAGTGCAACTAGGAAAGCCAGTCATTTTGGAATTTGTCCAGAGACCTTGACCAATCACAATTAGGGGCTATTTGTATAGCCCTTTGCAGAGTTATTTATATACAAGATCTATTTAAGGATGGAGCTAAAAAAATCAGCCAACAGAGTAACCTTGGGAAGAGACCAAACTTTTGAAAGCACTGACTTTGGTAACTTCAGAAATGGTGAATAACTGAGAGACTATAACTAAAGTGCTCATCACTCAGTGTGCACTCAGCAGTCCAGCAGAGGAGGTCTACCCACCCTGGCACACAAGGACATGTGTGTGCACTTTGCCACAGGTATGGACTTCTCTCCCCAAACCTACCTCAGAGTTTGCTTGCATCTTGCTCTTCCTAAACCTGGCACTTAGTCTATGCTCAATAAATATGCGTGAAAGAATGAATTCATAAACTACATGAGTCAAACATTTCAGGGAAAGTGGCACAGAAAGTGTTTAATTAAGGAGACCAATGACTGAACAGCAGCTGATGGGATGGATGCTAACGTGTTCGAAGGTGAACACGTTATCTTAATGCATGGCTATCTAAATGCATCTTTGAGAAAGAACGTCAGTATAATTTCGAGATAAAAGTAAATCCTAAAAAAATAATACCATATACTTGTAAAAATCTAATGTTCAGGTTATTCTTTTAAGGAAATGAGGAAACTCGAAATCCTAAAGTATTTCTTCTTAATTTGGACTCATTTCAAGCCAACGGAAAGCAACTGGACTTGAACAGGAACAGGGTGCTCTCATATTGCTAAAATATAACAGCCACATTGTCAACTTCCCACCAATCATATTTTCTGTTTTGTTTTTAAACTGCAAGATGGTGAAAGGAATAGAAATATGGCTTGAGGCAAACTGATTTACAAATGTCAGGAGGTAGTTCAAGGAGATCTGAAGACATGTTGAACTGCTGTATCACAGAACTAAACCCTGATTCCTTTGCTTCTTCTCTTTATGAGGTACTTAACGTTTGCTCCTCTTAGAATTCATCGTTTTCATAACTAGGATTTTAAATTAAATTATACGTAACAACAGTCTTTATTTTAGAATGGCTTGAAAACTCCGGCTTCTATATCATAAACAGGAAGGCTAGGATTACTATAAATTGTCTGCAAGAAAATACAAATTGCCAAGATAAAAACACCCACTGGCCTGCCAGTCTCAAGTTTCCTATTTTGACATACTATATGCAGTAATTTGGTATCCACAATCTCTTATTAGAAAATGAATGTGCTATTTTTCTGAATGCTGCAATTACAATAATTGAATTTAAAATGGGGATTGAGTTTCTCTCTTTGGAGGAAAAGAATAATTGTGTATTTCTGATTAAAATCAAGGGGGACTGAAAAGAGGTTGTACAAATTCCAGCTTCAGTCTCCCCGAGTGACTCCTCGTCAGGCCAGAGAAAAGAAACATTTGGAGGCAGAGAAATGGACCAGCACCTTCGCAGTAGGCGCTGTCTCTGCGCTTCCTTTGCTTTGCTTCCTGGCCTTCAGACAACAACACCCCTGTGACAGAGGCAATCACATTTTAAATGGTGGCCATACTGGAGTTCCCCACTGTGTCAAAAATTAAGAGTTAAAATGCAAGGAAAACAAACATCTCTTTGTGTTGAAAATGTCCCCTTTTAGACTGCCAACATTTTGGAATTGTCTTTTTTCTACATTGTAGGATCTCTCCTCTTGGTGGGGGAAATATACTGACAGAAGGATTGGGGGGGCCGAGGGGGCGAAGAGATCCAACACTTTTATAAAGGGCTCAGCCCGTTTTGTCTTACAGAAAAATTATATAGAAAGTCACCTTTAAGGTTCAAATGTAAAAAAGGGCAAAAGAGATGAAGAGAGGGCTATCTTGCCTTTGGAATGCCTTACTATTTTATGTTGGATTGATACCATTCAATCTTCTGAAAGCTCCATTTATTCAAGAGTAAAGGTAAAATTTAATCTCATTAGATCCTCCTAAATATTCCTCAAAATATAGCTTCTTGAGAAAAAATATTTCCAACACAGAGTGAGCCAAGGATTACCTCTTTGTACTGCTTATTATTTTTTAGTGGCTTTATTGACATATAATTGACATGAATAAACTGCCCATATTTCAAAGGTCTACTGGAGACACTCATGCATACACCCATGAAACCACCACCGCAATCAGAAGAGTGAACACATCCACTGCCCGCAGTGGTTTCCTTGGGCTCCTTTGCTATCCCTCCATCTTTTCCCTGTGGGCACTTCTCCCTGCAACCACTGATCTGCTTTCCGTCACTATAGATGAGTTTGTACATTTTCTAGAGTTTTATATAAATGGAGTCATGTAGTACTGAGTGTACTCTTTTTGTCTGGTTTCTATCATTCATGCTTACTATGTGGATGCCTAATTAAAAGGGGACCTTCTAGCTCCATGCGGAAGGCAGTCCTCGGAGATTGCCTTGCCCAGGGTTTTACTGTCATCCGCCAGGAATAGGACCGATTACTTGGTCTTACTTTATTCTTAGGCTTTATTATGTACTTCAGTAATCAATAAGCACTTCTATGGCAGAGGGTTTATTCCACCCTATAAATCCAAGGAGGAGAGAATGATATTAAGACATCAGTATGGATGGGCTCTGCTGCTCTGTAACACCACGAGGAAAACGCGAGCAACAGATTTAAATCTAGGAAGGTTACGGAGCAGTCACAGCTCCTGGCTGGCTGGCAGGGATCATAAAAGACTCAGGCAAGATCTACAGCAGTGCACTGTGAACCGATGGGACTCTCAGAGCAAAAACCCAAACTGAGCAGGCAATACCACTCGTCTCCCCAGGAAGAATTATAAGCACTGACTTGAGTGGAATGTGAAGAGCCCCTCTCAAAAAATCCAAAATATTTCTTAACAGAACAAATGAGATGGTAGAGAACAAATACTGATTGTAGGCGGGCTGTGTACAAAAAGCCTGGCTCTGGTTTGGGAAGAAGCCTACTTGACTGTCGCCTGGCAGTCTCAGGAGGCTCCTCATTCTCTCTCCTGCAGCTCCTGGCCCCAGGGCTCCGCGGGAATGATCACTGGAGCATCTTTTCTCTGGCTAGCCCTTGGAGACTCATCCTTTCTTTCAAAAGCAGAGAGGTCAATTCATGGGAGAGGAACTATAATGGCTAATAAACATACGCGGGAAAAAATGTTCAGCTTCGCTGGTAATCAAAGAAACATGGAGTAAAAAGGAGATATATTTCTTTTTCATTGATCAAACAAAAAGAAAAATGTAACTGCTGATACACAACGTTGGCAAGGTTGCAGTAAGGCAGACACTCATCCACTTGTGAAGGAATGTCAGTTTTCTATCTGCAAAATAATTCTGCAATGTGTAGCAAGAGCCTTCACGCTTTTCATGTTACTTAAGCAACTCTTCTCTTGCTGTTTATCCAAAAATGAACAAAAATGTCTATATGAATTTGTGTACAAATTTCATCATGCAATTACAAAACATGATAAAATGTTATGTATGTGGCTATTGTCAGGCGTGGATGGGATATATGCTATGACACACTTACATATATTCCCTTTTTTAACCTTACACCACCTCCCGAACCTCTCCCCACCCCCACTGTGTGGGTTTTAGTATTCCAGTTTACAGTGAGAGAGTGAGAATTGAGGATTGAAAATATTAAGTAACTTGCTGTGAGTCACAGAATTGTAAGAAGAGGTTGCAGGCATTTTAATCCATGTATTTCTAAGTCTCTGGATGAATACAGTACACACACTTCATGAACCTAAATGTCCCCAAACTGAGGAACAGATTGATGTAACAGTGCAGTGTTCACCCATAAAAATAATGTTCCTAAGGGATTTTATTAACAAGGGAAAAATGATCATGGTCATAGAAAAGTTAAAATCCTAGAAGTGATCTTCCCTCGTGGCTCAGACGGTAAAGAATCCACCTGCAATGGGGGAGACCTGGGTTCGATCCCTGGGTTGGGGAGATCCCTTGGAGGAGGGCATGGCAACCCACTCCAGTATTCTTGCCTGGAGAGTCCCCATGGACAGAGGAGCCTGGTGGGCTACAGTCCATGAGGTCACAATGAGTTGGACATGACTGAGCGACTAAGCACAATCCAGCACAGAAGTGATCTTAGGTGAGTTACATATTCTTGCTCAGGTTTACTTTCATTTTCTATCAATAAAATAGGGGTAATAGTATCTGCAAACTCTGGGAGATGGGGAAAGACAGAATAGCCTGCTGTGCTGCAGTCCCTGGGGTCAGAAAGAGTCCTCACGCGACTGAAAAACTGAACAGCGGCAACAATGGTATCTGCCTCTGAAGGCAGGGCTAAGAACATAATCCACGAAAAGGGATATTTTTTACTGTTACTATCGCAATTAAAATAGCACGATGCATTTCATTATATACAACATTACTTTGAAAAGGCTAAAGACACACAGAGAAAGAAAAAAAGACTGGAAAAGGAGGCACCCAGTATTAGCAGTGTCTATGTCTGAGTGATAACGAGTTTGGATTATTTTCATTTTCAAATCTTAGTGGTTTAAAAAAAAAACAATTCTCTAATGATGCTATTTTTTAGTTAGAGGAGAAAAAGACACATACACAAGGGACACGCAGAATGCTGCCCGTGTGACGGTGTCCCTGAGAGCCTGACGGATGCTGGTCCCCAGAGGACCTTGGAGGGCAGAGAGTAACCTCACTGTTTTTCAGAGCAGAGCATTTCTTTGTTTTGATGGTTCTCCTGCATTTTTGCAGTCCAGCATGTGTAGCTGAGGACTTCAGCTGTCCAGCTCACCATGTGAGTTTGGATTTCGATTCTGACATTAGCGGAAGTGATTGGGTAAATTATTCAACCTTGCTGTGGCTTTATCCCCTCATCCATAAAATGGGGAAGATAACCTGTAGCTCTTGCATTTGTGTTTTAAAGGAGAAAATTTAACGCATTTCAGGCTGTTCACAGTGCTGTGCTCAGTCACGTCCGACTCTTTGCAACCCTTTGGACTGCAGACCGCCAGGCTCTTCTGTTCATTGGATTTTTCGAGAAAGAATACTAGAGAAGGTTGCCATGTCCTTCTCCAGAGGATCTTCCTGATGCAAGGATAGAATGCTTGTCTCCTATGGCTCCTGCATTGCAGGCGGATTCTTCAGCCACTGAACCATTGGGGAAACCCAATTTAATATAGTGCTAGGCCACGGAAATGTCCACTAAATGGTGGTCACTGGTGTCCTCACCAGATCATCCTCTCTATCCCTTAGGTTGGTCCCTTGTGTCCAGCGTGGGAGATGAGAAGGTCAGCTACGAACTTTGGGTGACATATCCCCATCAACACAAGCATCCCCTGCACTTGTACAATCCACACCCAGGAAGACCAAATGGTCTTCAGGCTCCAAGGAGCTGTTTCCTTTACAGGTGGTGCCTGGCAGGGAGAAGAACTGGCCAAACAATGGTGGCCAAGGTGTGGTGTTTGATGGGGAGAGGTGCAAAGCATGGGCACGGGGTCCTCCAGGCATTGCAGCTTGCCTAATGTGTCCTTCAAGATGTGAGAGAAGCAGATGGCCATGAGGAGAGGCCCTGGGCTCAAAAGTTTCCATGGGGTCAATGGACCGGAAGAGGGAACCTCCAACCTGCCCATCCCAGGCGGCAACGATCATCCTTCCCAGGTCAGAGAAGGCACACAGAAGGCAGCTCCTGCCTGTCTCCCTTCTGGAGAAGCAGCTATTTCCAAAGCTTCTGAACCATACTCCACTGTGCCTTGGAAAAGGAACATGTAAGTAACGGTTTGCAAGCTGCCAAGAGCGTGGGTTTCACAGCGCACATTGCAAAGCTCACGCCTGTCACCGCAAGACGACAAGTGTGCTCTCCACGTCTCTCTCTCCCCTTCTAGATCTTAAAGGGTTACGCCTGGAAATTGCCTCACTGTGCTTTTGGGACAGTATGAAGGATGACTGCCATTGCCACGGTCAGCTATGACAGCGCCAATTTGATGTGCTGCCATCAAGGGCCTTCTAAGAGCTGAGCGCCCTGATGGTTTTGTGATGCGAATAGTCACATTGCAAAATGGTTTTCCTCTCCCGCTGCCTCTGCCTCCATCTGCTGCTGGGCTAAAGGCACAGCCGGCTGCCTGCCTGTCACAGCATGTATTAAAATTAGCTGGGGAGGAGGCACTCAGTTGTGCTAATTACATTTTAATCATTGGAAATGTGTTGGCAAATCAACCTTGATTGCCATCTCGGAGTCTGTCTCCTCCAGCAGAGTGGAGGGGCTGTCTGCGTTAGGCAGGGCCTGCTGGGCCTGCTCCTTTCACAGAAGACAGACTGGGGGCCCTGCTGGCCCACCACTGAGACCGCTTTGGCACATTATTAAAAAGCCACAAGGCTTGTTTCAAATCATCCCTGTGTGAGGCCTGCTCATTCTCACTTCCCTGGGCATTCCGGCAACTTGGTACTTTTAACTAGAGCTTCAGTGCTCACAGTGTGTGTGTGTTGGGGCGGGAGGCGGGGAGGGGGTGTGTGTGGCAGGGGCGCAGGGGCTGCAGTCACATCCTCCCAGCACCTGGGATTCGAGAAGGGGTCTGCTGACAGGAAGCACTGTCCCTGGGGAGTGGATGGTCACCGGAGAGGGCATTGTGTCAGCGGGGCTGTCTCAGCAGCTGAGACGAGGTTGGAGGACAGAGAACATCTTCTGTGGGCCTCTGTGGCATGCTGTGGGGATGAACATCACTGTTTATCCCTGGAGTTAGGGAGCTAGTGAATTAAGGTCTCTGTTCCAGAGAGTAAGGAAATCCACGGACAGCCGTTTTTCAAGCAAGAATGTCTGCTCCTGCGGCCAGCTGCCATGAGCCAACAGAAAGAGGAAAGCAGCTAGTCTGGGCAAGACTCTTTCAAAAAAGCCCACCTAGAGCAAGTTGCTAGTTCTTGTTCAGCAAAAGGGCCCAAGTATGGCCCTCACATTAGAAATGCTCACTATCGGGGCTTCCTGTTCCTTGGAGGCCAGTTTGTTACAAAGAAAGAGAAATCAAAGAATATAAAATATGAAACAAATTGCCCTCCAAAGTGTGATGGGTTGTAGTAGTTACTCTATTGAAGGTATTGGGTATTAGGTGAAATGATATATAATCAGTTCAGAAAATAACAAATGTTTTTAAGTTCACACATTCTAAAAGTTTTCTTCTTTGTCATTAATTATATACTACTGTACCAGTAATTACATATTACTGTGTTTGAAAGAAAATACAAGTAACAAACAAAGATGGCACCTCCATGACAGCACAGACTAAAATCCTTCAGTAATATATGAAGGAACCATCCTGGGGCAAAAGATGTGCAGATCCAGTGAAAATGTAGAACTACTCTTGAGAGAAAAAGGGCTTTTGTAACACAGACACACAGAGTGCAAGGTAGTGGGGATTTCAAAGTCAGGCTTTGGAGGAGCCTGCAAATAAACAGGGGAGCACTCATCAAGCAAGACAGGATGAGGACAGCACCCCTCATTTGAGGATTGGTTTACATACACACATGGTATTTTTATGTATATGTATATGCATTGGCTTATGTACGTGTGTCTGGGTGGACATGTGTGCGTGCATGCAGAAGTTTCAAGTGTCCTCAGAGTGGTCTGATCCACCCACACAAAGCTACAGGGTTGACTCACTTTCTCTGTAACTTTGACACAGGCATAACACAGAGAGGTCTCTACCCAAAACGGAAGAGAGGAAGAAGGTAGCTGGGACTTTGAAGTTGCTGTGACCTTAAAACCATCCCCCAAGTGGTGGCTGCTTGGGGAGCAACTCGGTGGACAGACATAGTAGATGACTGGACCATACACAGTTGAACCAAAACATTTTTGTGTGTGTGTTTGTCAGTGGAAACAAAACTAAAAGGCAGGAGACCTCCCTGGTGGCTCAGTGGTAAAGAATCCGCCTGCCAATGCAGGAAACATGGGTTTGATCCCCAGTCCAGGAAGATCCCACATGCCACGGAGCAACTAAGTCCATGAACCGTAACTATTGAGCCTGTGCTCTAGCGCCCAGGAGCTGCAACTGCTGAAGCCCACGCGCCTTAGAGCCTGTGCTCTGCAACAAGAGAAGCCACAGCAATGAGAAGCCTGCACACTGCGACTAGAGGGTAGCCTGTGCAGCAATGAAGATCCAGCGCAGCCAAAAATAAATAAAGAAAGTTATTTAAAAAATAAAATACGGTATGTGGCTTTTCCTATGTCAGTCAATCACTTTAGAGGGCACAGTATGTGTGCTCATGGGAAAAGCAAAACTCAACAGGTCTGCTAGTATCACACATATGAACACTGCTTTGAACTATGCAATGACCTCGCACACGTGTTACATTAGCCCATGCTCGAGACTAAGCTGCAGGCAAGTGGGGCAGACTATATTTTAGAGTGGAGGTGACTGAAAATTCAGAAAAGGTGCATGGCTTGGCAAGGCTTTCACAGCTAGTGGTGGAAGAAGCAGGACCAGAGTCTAGGCTGCTCACCTAGCCTCATCTTTGCAAAAAAGGTTTCATCAGGAAATGGGACCAACAGACCTAAGAAGGTCAGAGAAAAGGCCAGGACAGGGCTGAGCTGGTGCTCCTGGAGGAGTGGAGGGTCAGGTGAGCAGACCTCTGAGGGGCATAAGGCAGTTCCCCGGAGACTAACACTTTGTGGTAATTTGCAGCCATAACACAACAATTACAACACAGTCCCACATGGTGAGCTCTTTGCTCTCAAAGTGAAGAAGCCCACCACTTTGGACTTTCTGCACTGAGAGACCTGGTAGCATCCATTACAGCTTCTAAAGAAATCAGGCCAGAAAACATGAACTAAACTACTACTAACTCCAGTAGAACTGTGAGCCCTGGGGGTTTTCTGGAGTATGCACTGGGGCTCACCTAGACTTCTCTCCTGAAAGCATTCGCTCACTCTGTCTTAGCCTGAGAGCGAAATGGAACGTGAATAAATGACAGGCCTCTTCAGCATGTGTCACGAAACACATTTCGTCTTCTGTGCCATATTCTCTCCTTCCTGGGCAGTGAGCAGAATTCTCTATTTCTCACCTCTGGGATTCTCATAATTGTCTCCCCTACTGCTAAACCTCCCTTCTGACATTTTATTCTGAAGGCCTGTCAGATGAACGCAGGCTTAATATGTCTGACACCCAGTTTGTGACCAAGCTACAGATGCCTCTTTCTTCCCACTTTGTGGACACACAGAGCTGATATATATGCCCCAATTGCTTATGTGCTAATTCCAATTCCGCCAGGCCCACTGTGGACTATCCTTCATAGAAGAGGTCACTAATTATAGGTTCATCTCTACATGAGCTTTGTTGGTGCTTTGATTAAAACATCTCTCCTCACTCAGTCCTTGGAAAAGTATCACAAATAATTCACAGCCTCTGGACTCACTGCTCACTACAACGGGCCACTGAACTTGGCTTTAGAGAGCTGCAAGGAAAAGGGAAGGTGACATGTGTTGATGGCCTATGGGTGCTGCCTACGATAACGGCTTGATGCTACCTTATTTCATCTTTACTTTAACCCTATAGGATCAACAGAATTTCTCTTATTAACAAACATGAGAACATTTCAGAAAGTTTGCTCAAATAACTCAGATTCAAATCTGGGAGAATATAACAGAAGACTCCATGTTATTTTCACTTGAGAACCACTGTATAAGAACAAAAATGTTTAAAAAGAAATTGTAGATGATAAACAAGTATATGACAACAAATTAGATAACTGAGAAGAAATGGATACATTACTAGAAGTATACAACTTCCCAATATTGAATCATGAAGTTACAGAAAATCTGAATAGGAAAACACAGAGCAATGAAATTGAATCGCTAATCAGAAATCTTCCAATAAATAAAAGCCCAGGAACCATATGGCTTTACTGGTGAATTCTACTAAATATTGAAATTAATTAAAATCAAAGAATTAATTGAAATGAATACCGATCCATCCTTCTCAAACTCTTCCAAAAACTGAATAGGAGGGAACATGTCCAGATTCATTTTATGAGGCTAGCATTAGCCTGGCAAGGACACTACAAGAAAAGAAAATTACAGACTAGTATCACTGATGAACATAGATGCAAAAATACCCAACAAAATACTAGCAAATCAAATTCAACAGCGTATTAAATTTAACCCTGGATGCAAAGATGGTTTCTAATTAAACAAATCAATAACTGTGACATGGTAAGACAATGAAAGATAAAGTCAGATGATCTCAATAGATGCAGAAAAAGTATTTAACAAAAACTGAATACACTTTCATGATAAAAGTTTTGCATAAATTAGAGACGAATCTACCTCAACTGTAATAAAGCCCATATATGACCAACCACAGCTAACATCATACTCAATGGTGAAAAGTTAAAATTATTTCCTCTAAGATCACAAACAAGAGAAGGATGGCATTCTTCCCTTTCAACACAGTACTGAAAGTCCTAATCAGAGCAACTGGGCAAGAAAAAGAAATAAAAAGTTGGAAAGGAAGAGTAAAATTATCTGTTTGCAGATGACATGATCATATATATAGAAAACCCGAAAGACTCCAACACAACACTTAGAATTAACAGATTTCAAGAAAGTTGCAGGACAAAAATTAATATACATAAATCAATTGCATTTCTACACACTAATAACAAACTATGAAAGAGAAATTAAGAAATCCATTTCATTTATAATAACATCAAAACCAAAAAAGACTTAGGAATAAATTTAACTAAGGAGGTGAAAGTTCCATACACTGAAAACTATGACACTGATATCAAAAAGTCAAAGAGGTAACAAATGTTGCTGAGGATGTGGAGAAAAGAGAACCCTTAAATATTGTTGGTGGAAATGTGAACTGCTATAGCCATTAAGGAAAACAGTAGAGAGGTACCTCAAAAAATTACTATAAAAAGTTCTATTTACTAATGTATGATATATACTCGTACCACTCCTGAGTATATATCTGAAGGAAATAAAATCAGTATCTCAAAGATGTATCTGCATTCCCATGTTCACTGCAGCATTACTCACAATAGTCAAGACATGGCAACAATTTAAATGTCCTTGGATGAATGACTGGATAAAGAAAATGTGATATATATACATATACATACGCAATGCTATTATTCAGTCATAAAAAACAAGGAAATTCTGCTACATGCAATACCATGGATGAACTTGAAGGACATTATGCTAAGTAACACAAGCCAGACAGAGAAAGACAAACACTGTGTAGCACTTATATGCAATATCACATGAATAATATCAATGTAAATATCAATACATCAATAGATACCAATATAAAAGTAAAAGAAAAAAAGCCAGCTTACAGAAATGGAGAATGGAATGGTAGTTGCCAGGATAAGAGAAAGGCAGAACTGGCAAGATGTAGGTCAAAGGGTACAAATTTTCAATGGTCAGAGGAATCAATTCTGAGATTCTAATGCAGAGTATAGTGACTATAGTTGATAATATGGTGTTGTATGGTTGAAAGCTGCTGATGGTAGATCTTAAGCATTCTCACCACACACACACACACACACACACACACACACAAGTTAATTATGTGAGGTAAGGGCTGTGTACCTGGACATGGAACAACAGATTGGTTCCAAATAGGAAAAGGAGGACATCAAGGCTCTATATTGTCACCCTGATTATTTAACTTATATGCAGAGTACATCATGAGAAATGCTGGGCTGGAGGAAGCACAAGCTGGAATCAAGATTGCTGGGAGAAATATCAATAACCTCAGATATGCAGATGACACCACCCTTATGGCAGAAAGTGAAGAGGAGCTAAAAAGCCTCTTGATGAAAGTGAAAGAGGAGAGTGAAAAAGTTGGCTTAAAGCTCAACATTCAGAAAATGAAGATAATGGCATCTGGTCCCATCACTTCATGGGAAATAGATGGGGAAACAGTGCAAAACAGTGTCAGACTTTATTTTTCTGGGCTCCAAAATCACTGCAGATGGTGATTGCAGCCGTGAAATTAGAAGATGCTTACTCCTTGGAAGAAAAGTTATGACCAACCTAGATAGCATATTGAAAAGCAGAGACATTACTTTGCCAACAAAGGTCTGTCTAGTCAAGGCTATGGTTTTTCCAGTGGTCATCTATGGATATGAAAGTTGGACTGTGAAGAAAGCTGAGCACCAAAGAATTGATGCTTTTGAACTGTGGTGTTGGAGAAGACTCTTGAGAGTCCCTTGGACTGCAAGGGGATCCAGCCAGTCCATTCTAAAGGAGATCAGCCCTGGGTGTTCACTGGAAGGACTGATGCTAAAGCTGAAACTCCAATACTTTGGCCACCTCATGCGAAGAGTTGACTCATTGGAAAGACCCTGATGTGGACGGGATTGGGCACAGGAGGAGAAGGGGACGACCGAGGATGAGATGGCTGGATGGCATCACCGACTCGATAGACGTGAGTTTGGGTGAAGTCCGGGAGTTGGTGATGGACAGGGAGGCCTGGCGTGCTGCAATTCATGGGGTCACAAAGAATCAGACACAACTGAGCCACTGAACTGAACTGAAGGGCTGTGTAATCTTGATTATGGTAATCATTACACAATGTATTTATGTATCAAATCATCAAGTTGTATATTTTAAATATATACAATTATATTCATCATTTATTAAGAAAATGGGTACATTTAATTAATTAAAAAAGTAAAGTGGACACAGGCGACTTTAAAGAGGAATGAGGGAGAGACATGGAGAAGAAAACACTGTAGGTTTGTACCAAGACAACACTTGCTTTTGTATCCTCTCTCATGATTACCCTCCAAAGTATATTACATTTCCTGCAGTAAATCCAATAAGCCCAGGTCCTTTGTAAAAATGCACAGTAGGAAACATTGATATACTTCTGGTGTCTTTTCTGACTCCTTTTACTTGTTTTGATATAGCTTTAGATCCTCAAGACTTTTTTATTGAAGCACAGTTGATTTACAATATTATGTAAGTTTCAAGTATGCAACATAGTGATTCACAATTGTTAAAGGCTATACTCTATTTACAGTCATTATAAAATATTGGCTATATTCCCTGTGCTGTACGATATATCCTTGCAGCTTACTTATTTTATACATAGTAGTTTGTACCTCTTACTCCTCTACCCCTATTTTGCCCCTCCCTCGTTCCCTCTCCCCACTGGTAACTACCAATTTGTTATCTGTATCTGTGAGCCTGTTTCTTTTATGTTATATTCACTAGCTTTAAAAAATCCGTTTTTAAGATTCCACATATAAGTGATATCACCGACTGACTTATTTCTCTAACTGACTTATTTCACTAAGCTACGCAAGACTTTTTCAGCAAGATCTCTATACAGACTGGCTTGCCCCAGAATCACCTCTAGCTCTAATCTGACCTTGTTTATCTCTGCTTCAACAGTCATTTACCAAATACCTCCTCCATTTTAGGATGGAGAAATGAGTAAGACACAGGTGCTACCTGCCTAGAATAATTTATACTCTATATTGGTCAGATAGTCAGTTTCAGACATCTGGAACATTTGCAATTACCTAAATATGCAAGGCTGATTGCAGATGAACAAAGATTTGATCTTCACTCATGCTGGAATCTCTGCTGGGACTAGGATTCCCTGGACGTGTCAGTCAGTGAAGGCAAGGAGCCTGCAGAAGCCTCAAGCTTCCTTGAGTCCTCGTCAGAACTCCCCAGGATGGGCAGCAGTGTCAGAGGGGGCAGGGGCGTGGCTTGGACATATATTATTTTTAATAATTAAATGCAAAATCTGTACCCACATAGTAATTAAGATGCAAAGGAAACATTTGGTGAGCTGCTAGACTGATTTCAAACTCCCACTATCAAAACATGAAAACACTGAAAATACTGTCAGAGGCTCACTTTAGAATGGGGTCCCGTATTTAAGAGCCATGTCTACCAAAGCCTGTGGTCAGGTTAACTGGCACTTTTATTCCGAACAGTGAATTCAGAATACTACTCAGAATAGTATTCTATAGATGTGTAAATCATCTTTAGAGTCCTTGCTCACAAAGATTCTTGAAAAGGATTGACTTGAAAGGATGTGAAACCTGTAGTTAACTTGTTCACATATTATTAAACCCGGTACTCTTTGCTGTCCCTAACTGGAACTTCTTAGAAGCTAAAAATAAGAACATAAGCATCTAAGAACTTCCACCCTTGTCTACTCCACATATGCTGGTATTAGGGGATGCTCTGTAGAAGGTCCAAATTGTCTTCTTGGATATAAACATCGAAGGAAAGAGAGACCAAGCTTGTTTATCAGTAACCCTTGGCAGTGCTGGCTGGTGGTCCTCTGTGTGTTCCCCAAAACCACCTTAAACATGCTTCAGTTTAGTGCTTGTTATTCTGTATGTAGCTCTCTGTTCATATAGTCTATACTCCCTAGGGACTGTGTGTACTTGATAGGTTCCCAGTTAATTGTTTATTGACTGAGCACTGGTATCAACCATTGACCGTATGAAAATACTTCTGAATCTATAGCTAATATTTACTGGCTATACTACTTTTGGGGCTTCCCTGGTGGCTCAGAGGTTAAAGCATCTGCCTCCAATGAGGGAGACCCGGGTTCGATCCCTGGGTCGGGAAGATCCCCTGGAGAAGGAAATGGCAATCACTCCAGTATTCTTGCCTGGAGAATCCCATGGACAGAGAAGCCTAGTACCTTACAGTCCACGGGGTCGCAAAGAGTTGGACACAACTGAGCAACTTCACCATACTACTCTTAGTATCACAAGTTTTACAGGCTTACTACGTATTATATTAGTATGGCATGTATTTCAGTATGTCCAGGCAGGCTTTCACATTCTAGTTGTTACAGGACTTGGTAAACAATGTGTTTACTGTTTTACTGCTTTCATGGACACCATCTTTGGTCATTTTCTAGGTGTTTGTTTCCAGACTCAAAAATCCATATATGGCAGTTATCCCTTCTGAGAATCATTTCAGTTACCTTTCTGAGAGGCACTCCGTTAGGATTTTCTTGAGGTCTGATGTTGAGTTGTGTATCTGTGCTGTGCTAGACATGATAAGGCTGGCTGAATACTGCAAATTGTGAGAGGTCATAGGTATACACTAGGAAATCAACCCTGAATATTCATCGGGGGGACTGATGCTGAAGCTGAAGCCCAAGCCCCAGTACTTTGGCCACCTGATGTGAACAGCCATCTCACTGGAAATCAGGCCCAGATGCTGGGAAAGACTGAAGGCAAAAGGAGAAGGGGGTGGCAGAAGATGAGATGGTTTGATGACATCATTGACTCAATGGACATGAGTCTGAGCAAGCTCTGGGAGATAGTGAAGGACAGGGAATCCTGGCCTGCTGCAGTCCATGGGGTTGCAAAGAGTCGAACATGACCAAGTGACTGAACTACAACAGTGGGTATATGCTATCCATCAATAGTCTTTGCAGAACATCAGTGTGTTCAGGGCAGAAGTGTGTTTAATAAGAACAACTATTTCCTTTGTTTCTTTGTATGTAAAGGGACCATTTGATATAATTTTGTGCAATGAGGATACAGTTGGAAGTCACTATAGAGGGTGTTCCTTCCTGAATAAAAAGGTGAGGTCTCCTAAGAGAAAGCCTTTTGTTATGTCCCAGATTCAAGATGTAAGGTCTGAAGTTTAAACAATCATCTTAAGACTGTGAAGCAGCAAATGCAAAGACTGCATTCTATCTACTTAGGGGCACTTGGTTCCTGGTGGCGCCTTTGAGTGGTGGCCTAACTCCAGGACTTTTTATGTAAAATCTGGCTTTTATTCAAAGCGATATGGGAAACTCTTGGGGGAGGCTTTAAGGAGAGTTTTTATACAGACCGTTATGATTTAATATTCAATTGTTCTTGCTAATGTCTTAAGAATAGTCTTAAGAAGGGTAGAGGTAGGGACCTTCCTGACAGTCCAGTGGTCAGGACTTTGAGTTTCCACGCAGGATACATGGGTTTGATCCCTCGTCAGGGAACAAAGACCCCACACACCACACACAGCATGGCCAGGCCTCTTTTCATAAGAGACAAACCAACCACTACACTGTTGCTTTCAGCCAAGAGTAATCCCAAATGATACACCAGATGATGGGTAAAAATAATTAAAATAGACACAAAAACCAATTATAAGGTTCCCCATAACATACTTGTACAAATAAGGGCAAAGAGGTAAAACATTCACCCACATCCCAGCCAAGGGAAAATAATTGCTTCAGACTGCTTCTAACCTCTTGAAGTGGGACTAACTTAGAAGGCTTTCAACTTTCCCCACCCTGAACACTGCTAGAGTGCATGAGTCATGAAAAGGTCCCGAGTTCCTTACACTGGAGTTCGACTTCCTAGTTGGATCAGCTTCTGCATTTCCTTTACAGTTAAATGCATAATTTATGAAAGGCATACTGAATGGAAGGTCTACCAAAAGTCCTAACCCCCTTCCCTCAACCTCAGGGCACATCAAGCAGGGTTTTCATTAGTATAAAGTGTGAAAAATAACACAGATTATTTTAGAAGTCTTAATATAACTTTTCATGTGTACATAAATATCAGCTGGGAATCAAAGGCTAAGGCTGTTCTGATGTTTACAGTTGCATTTGTCCTAAAGCAGGCTTTATTCTCTCATTAAATTCTATTTTTAGTACATGTGTGCTCAGTCATGTTCAACTCTTTGCCATCCCATGGACTGTAGCCCCCGGGGCTCCTCTGCCCATGGAATTCTCCAGGCAAGAACACTGGAGTGGGTTGTCATTTCCTACTCCAGAAGATCTTCCCGACCCAGGCATCAAATCTGCATCTCTTGCATCTCCTGCATTGGCAGGTGGATTCTTTACTCCAGGCACCACCGGGGAATGGGGAGTTATTTTTAAAAAAATATTTACTTATTTAGCTGCGCTGGGTCTTGGTTGTAGCACAAGGAGTCTTTGTCCCTACCTGCAGGATCTTTGTTGTGACGTGAGATATCTTTTTAGTTGTGGTATGTGCAATCTAGTTCCCTGACCAGGGATGGAACCTGAGCCCCCTACATCGGTAACTCAGAGTCTTAGCCACTGGACCACCAGGATAGCTCCATCTCATTAAACAACAAAGGCAAAATGGCTCCCTATGTGAGTAACGGCCACTTGCCCTAAGTGACAGCCTCTAGAAGATATTGTATGAACACACGGTTACAGACACATACATGCCCACATGTATGTACACCATACGACAGATCTTAAGAATTTCTGCATATACAGATGTCCACAAAGTGACAAGTCCTTTTCCAAACTGATATCTACATTCCTGTCTAGCCCCATGGGTAGACTGACCAGGTACAAGTCATTTTCATATGTAATGAATTACTGTACATACATAAATACAGGTACACCAAGTGAGAGTAGACAAGTACACGCAATGCTTCAAACTTGTACGTGTACCAACACCCTCATTAATACTGAGTGATCAATCTTCCTATAGACTTATAACCAGGGTGACCAACAGAGTGCTATATGATTAGATACTTCTCTTTTTCAGAGGTGAGAATATACATGAAGATGCACACACGCACACACACACACGCACACACACAGAGTAAATCCAGACTTCAGACATTTTCTTTGGTACCTTTGCTGCAATCCAAACTAGTGCCATAAGGTACTTAGAACATTAGCCAAGTTGAAACCTTCAGGGCTGCGCACACCACTGTTTTCAAGTCTGTTCTTTCATGTGACATGCCAGCTGAAATTACTTCTACAACATGGTCAGAACCAACCTGAAAGGATTTATAATGCCTTGTGTTGCTATCAGCATATTTTTGAGAATCAT
This sequence comes from Aepyceros melampus, assembly GCA_006408695.1. Classification (NCBI taxonomy): domain Eukaryota; kingdom Metazoa; phylum Chordata; class Mammalia; order Artiodactyla; family Bovidae; genus Aepyceros; species Aepyceros melampus. The sequence goes on from SJXQ01007151.1 coordinate 74,218, forward strand.
CTCCAGACAGCAGTCAATTCTCTTCAGGTTGCAGGGATTGTTAATTCTTGCGCTTGCTGTGAAATTTTTTAGGGCACATGTCTAAAGAGGAAGGCTGCAGAGCTCCAAGCGTGCCGGGGATCACCAGCACAGTGGGCAAAGGAAGCTCACAGCGAGGTGTGTGTGAGAGCTGCCTGCCCCCCCCAACTGGCACTGGCTCCTAACTAGCTCCTCCGGCTGATCCTTGGCTGTAAGGGTACCTGACTCTTCCCACTCGTTACCAAACACAAGCAGCTTCCTGCAGAATTGGGGGAGGGAGGGACAGGTCATTTCCAGCTATACTCTGCCAGCAGAACTGTGATGATTATCGATGACTGCACCCTGAGCCTGGAATGTACCAGGTGCTCTGAGCACTAGACGGATGACAACGGCTACTGTCTTCAAGGGGTTAAGCAGGCCCTTTCCTGTTGGCTGTGCCTTCCCGGCTTTCTGGCCTAATGGTTTTGCCCTTCTCTTCGTCTTGTGACTCTCACTGAGCCCACCCTATGAATCATTTTCTTAGCTCCCTCTCTGATGAACACCATACTTGCCCTATCTTTCCCAATGCTGTGAATTTAAAAGGTGGGCAATTTTTAAGTGCTGTTTTGTTTTCCAGCCACTATATTCTGTATCTTTTAAAATTTTATGTAGCTTTCTAGGAAAAAAAAAGTCACTGGGTGCTGATAAATACATACGCTATAAACCACATTTACAAACATCCTGGCACGTAGGCACGTACACAATATGGATTTACAATTTCAACATAGTGTGTGGCTTTTATTTGGGATGTTTCTAAGATCTTTATTTTTCAAGGGTTCACTGTTCTGTGTTGTGCTCGTGGTAAAAAGCAGCCAGCAAGTAGGAGGATGTGGAATCACTGCAAAAAGAGCTGCAAAAGAAGATCCTGGGAAAGCCTAGGTAGGTAGCACCATGATTAACAGGGGCAATTAATGCAAGTTTCTCCCCACTGCATTTGGCTTTAGGGACAGAGGAAGAAATACTGAGTTTCTGACTAATACTTTAAAGTTTAGACAAAATTCTATCTAAACTGGCTGCCAAACGGACTTGTATCTGATGTTACTTCCTCACTGAGCCTGGCTCACAATATCAGCTTTGCTTAGCGTAAGCTGTTAGGAGCTATAAGTTCAGAGGCTATAACTGAGTTTAATCGGTGCCTGGATTTTCCATAACTTACTGATATTTGGCCAACTCCATTTTTAGAATATCCAGAGAGTCCTTGATGTCCATAAGGAGAGTGACAACTTAACAAATCAGTAGCTTTTGGGTACTTATGGAAAGGTTGAGAACAAGCCAGCTGCTTCCTCTACTGGAGGTGATGCATGGTTAATTTATTTATTTTAGCATACAGTACACAGATGCAGCTGGGTTGTTAATTTTGCTTTGCTACCAAGAGTTACAAGGTATCAGCTATCGGCTGATTTATTTGAAATCCTCCCTGGAACGCATCAGAATTTTAATTGTTTCCTGAATTTCTGCCACAGAAGAAGAATGGATGTCACTGGAAAATGCCCTGGGTCCCTGCTGACTGCAACTAACTCCCAGTGACTGATTTCCAATTGATACAGATGAGGCCTGAGAGGCGGTGCACACAGATACGCCCACGTGAGCCCAGCAGCCCAGTAATGACTAACGGAGATGATGGGGGAGACCAAACACTGTTTTCCAACCACCCACATGTGCACTGTTCTCAACAGATGTAACCGCCGGGCCCGACGTGGATGCTGGCAGGAACAGATGGTGCCGCGGGGCAGCTCTCTGCTCCCTGCTCCCTGGGTTGGGCTCTGCAAGATGGAGACAAGGGCTTGTGTGTGCCGTGTGCAGGGGTGGGGCGGGGCTGTGTTTTCCAGCAGCAGGTAAAATCCATTTGTCACACCAGCTCCAACCGGGTTTTCAGCACAGAAGTTAATATCTGGAGCCAATGAGGCATTCTGTCCCACCGCTGCGGGGAGGCAGGGGGAAGCCTCCCCTAACTGTGTCCTCTGAGAGGAGGGAGGGATAGAAGAAAGGAAGGGAGTGGTGGGTCAGAGAGGCAGGGGGAGGCTTCGAAAGGGAGGGACACACATGACATGGGCCAGGCTTGCAGCAGCTTTAAAGGCTTTGCTTTTTTTATATTGCTTTTAAAACAAGATGGCAGGCAGAGAAGGGGGAAGGGAAAAGATGAAAAGAGTGTTTTCTCCTAAATACCTTCAGGGGAAGAACTTGCTGCTGCCACCAGGGCCACCACTACCACCATTAACAACACTAAAATCATCAAGACCCTCCACCCCCACCTCCCAAAAAAATCTTCAGGGAAAAAAAAAAGCAAGCAAGTGTTTTCTTGCTGTATTCTTAACAGTCTTAGCAATCTCATAAAAGCAGCCTCTACATATTCACTCCGTCTGAAATATGAACCCACACAACAGCAATAAATTTCCATTGCCTCCAACTCTGAGCACGGCCAAGGTATGTGGCACAGAGAGGGTTTTTATGAGCAGGCCTTCAGCTGCCAGGATCCCACCTTCATAAAGAAGAGATTTTAGTCCATTCTGTCTATTTATTTTGTGTAGAGAAATCAAGGGCAATAAACCATGAAGAAATTCACTCTACCTTATTCCATTTCACACTTTTGTCAACCACGCTTTATCGAGTATCTGAATGAATTTTTAATACCGTGCCACAGACTGCTTCAGTCTTCTATCGTATGCTGGGACTCTATAATCTGATAACACTTGGGAGTTCTGAGAGATACTCAGCACTGAAGAAAAACAGCTTTAAAGTTTAGTCATTCTGATGGAATGTAAAAGCTTATATCAGTGACAGGTTGACAGAAAAAGCTGTTTTCCTTTCCATTTCACAGACTTCCACGTATGAACGCCATGAAACATGTCAGGACTTTCTCTGAGTCTATGAAGACAGAGATGGCATCTGCTCCCAGTGGGAAGCCCTTCTAACCAGTAATACTATAAAATTTCATGATTCTGAATTCTGACTGACATTCAAAAGGGCAGGGAGGAGGTGTTTACTGTATTTTATAGAACAACATCAATTGCTTGTCTTAGCACATAAATATAGTTTTACGGTATACAATGCCACCTCAAGCCTCTTTCCTCTCTCCCTTTCTCTCTTGCAGGAAAAAAAAAAAACATAATCCATTTGTGTTAACCAAAGAGGTTTCTAATTTCCTGCTGTGGATAGGATGGACCTGATATTTGCATTTTCCCCGAACTAGACACGTGTCTCGAGTTCTTCAGGAAGCTGCTGGCATAAAGGGAGAGGGTTTCCATCAGTTCCATGGCCAATCTATAGACTGTAAATTGCAGCAGGAAGTGTCGCTCCAATTTTAAACTATTCTGCTGCCCTCCAATCCCTACTGAATTTGGGTAGAAGCAGCAGTTAGAGAAAATGTTCATGAAACTCAATTCACTCAGTTTCCATTATGGTGGTGGTGTACCCCACCCCGACTCCACCCCCGCCACCCACAATATCATCTTAGGTGGAAAAGATGATGAACCATATTGCCCTGAAATATATAACAATGATGTGCTTCTCTGGTGGCTCAGTGGTACCAAGAATCTGCCTGCCATGCAGCAGAGAAGTGTTCAATCCCTGGGTCAGGAAGATCTCTGGGAGAAAAAAACAGCAAACCCACTCCAATATTCTTGCCTGGGAAATCCCATGGATGGAGAAGCCTTGTGGGCTACAGTCCGTGGGGGTCAAAGAACAGCTGGATATGACTTATGACTAAACAACAGTAACACCACAGGGAGAGGTCAGGAAATGTAGGCTACTGCGAGACAAACAAGCTCTCAGGATGGCAGCTGCAAGGAGGGAAGAAAAGATACAAGAGAAAGAAGACAGACTTCCTCATGTATTTTATGTATCCCCACAGGGGCACTGGGACCCCTAAATGGGGCCAAAAAGAGTCTTTAAAAGTGAAAAAATCACATATGACAAAAACCATGGCCCTCCCAAGTTCAACCTTAGCCCACAAATATCATTCCTTAGTATTTACTTTCATGAAAGGGGGTGGTGTCATTTTAAAAAACTGTCAAAGAAGACTCTTTCAAGAGGACAGGGTTACAAGAAAAAACGCTGATAAACACTTGTTCTAAGTACACTAAAAATGCAGTGCGTGCCTGCTAAAGTCATTTCAGTTGTGTCAGGCTCTCTGCGACCCTGTGTAATCTAGCCCGCCAGTCTCCTCTGTCCAGGGTATTCTCTGGGCAAGAATACTGGAGTGAGTTGCCATGCCTTCTTCCAGGGGATCTTCCCGACCCAGGAATCGAACCTGTGTCTCTTATGTCTCCTGCATTGGCAGGTGGGTTCTTTAGCACCAGCACATGGGCCCAAACACCACACCGGAAGAGAACTCCGTATAAAATGGCCATTGTTGCAGAAGAAAGGGGTGAACTGTCGTAAGCTTGTGCTCAGCCGTGCTGGTTAGGATGTGACTGATGACGCTGGCATGTGATAAGCTCACAAGATACGGTCTGAAATGCATTTGCTCTTCCTGACAACTCTTTGAGATAAGTTTCATTGCCTGTAATTTACATATGAAAATACTAAGACTCGGAGAACATAAGTGGTCTGAGGGCCACACAGCAGTTGAGAGGAGAAGCCAGGACTTACACTGAGGTTTTGACCCTGACAGATTCCAACCATCCCTATAATACCCTCCCCACCCACAAAGGCTGAAGGTGGAGTGACACATGATGAATTTTATACTTGGAACTTAGAAGGTGTTATAAAACAAGAAAAAAGGAAGACCTCAGAAAGACAGAAAATGCCTGTGAAGATTAAGGAGAGAAGATATACAGAAGATACTCAAATTTGCCTTCTCTTAAAAAATATTACAACTGCTACCCATGTCACCAAGTTTTCTGGACTCATTCCTGCTTCTTGTTTTTGAATCTGGGTGTGAATATTTTCAAGCTTGCCCCCAAACCAGTTCTTTAAAAGTCAGGCCAGTAATCTGACATCTTTGAACGCCTTCCAACACCTCTCTCTAAATCCAAAGGTTGAACCGAGAGGACTGAAGTATCTACACAGGCTTAAGAGGACCCAAACGTCTAGCACATACACAGAGCTGTAATGAATTTTGTATCAAAACATGCTGCCAAGCCTTCCTTATTTATTCTATTGTGGCTCTGCTCAGCTTCTTTAGTAAATAGGACCTCACAGGAAGCCAGAGAGAGGCCTTATTCTTCATCTCTTCTTTAGCAATTTCTTTTGTTGAGAGAGTTAAGCTGGGGGGTGGGAATGGATGGGAGGCTTGAAATCCCAGAGTCGGAGTGTCTTTGGGGCATATTTACATTTGAGGATGCTCACTGGAAGGCAGATCCTTGGCCAAGGTAGGCAGTCAGACAGATGCCAGGAAGACAGCTGAAGATCTGATGAGAGAAAGACCCTGCTGCTTTCCAGTTAGTTTCAATGTGCAATGCCAGGGGATGGCATTTACAGTAGCAACCACCCCTGAGTGCAGCAGTGGGACCCAAGGTGCAGGATGGGTGGGGGGACCCTGGCCAAGTCTCCTGACTTAACTCCAAGTATTGACTTGGCTGGCTGGCTGCATCTTTGCCTGGGATGGTGGCGGCAAGACACTGCAGAGTGTTCTTCCTGGTGCTGTGGAAATCCCCATGTCCTGCTGTCTTTTCTTCATTTTGTGATCATATACCCTGCCCACAGTGATGTTTCAGCAATTCTGCAACTTCTGAGCAGGTGGCTCAATAAAAGTTCACTTGTAAATAAGGGGTTAGGGCACCTTCCTGGGAAATTCTGGTGCCAGACCCACCCCAAAAGTCCTAGTCAGCATATAAATGCCTTAAAGGGAAGAATTCATTAACAGAATTAGTTCACCTGTACCCAAGCTCCTTCTAGCTGTAACACTTCAACAGGATAAAAATATTTAAAACTCAAACTAGAAACACCAACAGTGAAAAAGGTACATCTCTTCAGGTGCACAGAGGAGTGCATGAGTTCCCTATCAGTGGTCCCCAACCTCTGGGATCTAATGCCTGATGATCCAAGGTGGAACTGATGTAATAATAATAGAAATAAAGAGCACAAGAAATGTAACGCACTTGAATCATCCAGAAACCATCTCTCCACCCCTGCCTATGGAAAAATTGTCTTTCATGAAACTGGTCCCTGGTGCCCAAAAGGTTAGGGATCACTGCACTGATGCCAGAGGAAAAACTCAGCAATTGTTCTAACAGTTAGCAATTATGGGGGATCAAGTACACACCAGGTACTGTAATGGTCCCATCATATTTAATTCCCAACAATACTCTTAGGAGATAAATATGATTACCTTCCCTTAACAACTGAGGCTGAAGCTCAGAAACTGAAGGTCAAACAAAATTGCCCAAGGTCATACAGTGAGGAAGTGGGATGAGAGATGCCCAGGTCCATCCCTAAGTGACTCTTCAAACAACTGCTCCTTCTACATGCAAGACTTTCTCTAATTTAACAGCCTCTACCTAAGTGAAATGAAAGTCGCTCAGTCATGTCTGACTCTTTGCAAGCCTTGGACTGTACAGTCCATGGAATTCTTCAGGCCAGAATACTGACTGGAATGGGTAGTCTTTCCCTTCCCCAGGAGATCGTCCCAACCCAGGAATCAAACCCGGGTCTCCTGCATTGCAGATGGATTTTTTTTTAACAGCTGAGCCACAAAGGAAGCCCAAGAATACTGGAGTGGGTAGCCTATCCTTCTCCAGCGGATCTTCCCAACCCAGGAGTTGAACTGGGGTCTCCTGCATTGCAGGTGGATTCTTTACCAACTGAGCTACCAGGGAAGCCTCCCCTAAACAAGGTCCCATAAAAGAAGCCCCTCTGGAAGAGTGTGCTGCACTCTACACACCAAAACACTAGGTCAGATCTCCTTCCCAAGAGCCTCTGAGCTGTGCTGATTCCCTAGTTAGGGATCATTTCTTGATGCCTCAGTTTCCTTACTCCGAAAGTGAGATAACTATTTAGGCTAATCAAAGAAAAAAATGTAAGTTTTATAAGTTAAGAAATGGAGTATTTCCTGCCACATCAATAAACAAGGATGTCACAGCCATCAGCGAGCCAAGCCCTCCAAATGTGAATCTCTGAGCCCTGAGGGCGTCCATGAAAAACAGTACGTGCAATCTGGTAGCTATCAGGCTGCCACCACTCCCTACAGTGAACAGTGAGCAAGGAAGTGAGGAACTAAGGATGTGAAAAGTCAAATCGCCGGATGCTGGCCCCGGACAGCTGAGATGCATGTGAAAGGAATGATTTCAGTGAGCCCAGGCGCTTGTATCTTCCCATAAGCAGAAAAGTGCTCAGTTCCTTAATTTGAGATATCTGGTTTTCCTTAGCTAACAATAATCTTTTGATTTTCAGACTACCTGCTCCTTCTTCCCTGGTGGCTCAGACAGTAAAGGGTCTGCTTACAATGCAGGAGACTCAGGTTCAGTCCCTGGGTCGGGAAGATCCTCTGGAGGAGGAAATGGCAACCCACTCCAGTACTCTTACCTGGAAAATCCCATGGGTGGAGGAGCATGGTAGGCTATAGTCCATGGGGTCACAAACAGTCAGACACGACTGAGCGACTTCACTTTCACCTGCTCCTCTTTGCAAAGTTCTATATAACTGACTCTTCCGCCACCTCCTCGGAACAGTTCTTTCAGGGTCACCTGAGATCCTGTCTCCCAGGCTTGAAGTCCTAAACATTCCCATGGAATAAAACAGAACCCTCCATTTTTCAGTTTTGAGTATTTTAGGTCGACAATGTGTTGGCCCTATTTGCAGTGAAAGGTGATGCCACGTCAGCCTCGCAGAGTGCCTTCTGAGACAGACGCTGGCCCTAGGTCCCCACGCAGCCACGGTCACAACTGAGGCTGGCCAGCATCAGGAGTGGCCAGTTTTTATGACAGCCACTTCAAGAACCACAGCTTCACAGCACCACAAATAAAATCTCTTTGTAATTCTCTACTTCCTGGGTTGATACAAACACCCTTTCTCTCCACTGTCGCTCATTCAATTTGTTTTCGTTTAGTTAAGATGTGCCAATTGCGGGGCACCCTGGAGGTGCCTCCAGAACACACCATCCTATTTTCACAGCATGAGATCACGAAATCAGGCAGAATGTCTGGAACTTTGAGGGGAGCCAGGACCCCAAAGCACTATAATGATTTATAATACCTCATATTTGGCTGTGCTGGGCCAAAAATGTGTACAGAAGGGTTATGAGCTGATCAGAAACCTGGGGGTGGCCTATCATAGTAAAACTCCCGCAGTCTTTCTTGTCTGCTGTGCATGATGTGTGTCTGCTCACTCGCTCAGCTGTGTCTGACTCTTTGGGACCCCATGGACTGAAGCCCGCTAGGCTCCTCTGTCTGTGGAGTTTCCCAGGCAAGAACAATTTTCCCCTCCAGGGATCGAATTCACGTCTCCTGCATTTCCTGCCTTGGCAGGTGGATTCTTTACCACTGTACCACCTGGGAAGCCCTCTCTTTGTCTGCTACATCAGCTCAAAGACACTTGAGTTTAGAAAGGAGATTTTTAAACGTGTGTGTCTGTGGAGGACTGATCCCTTTACATGAGCCTGCCACGTGCACTCAGCCACACCTGTGGGATGGCTGGTGGAGCAAGAGCTCTGCCCACCTGTGAGCAGGTCTTCCCCGGCTCCGAGCTCTCCGGACCGCAGGGAGACAGCAGTGTCCTCGCACCTCTCCACCAGCTCTTCTCTGACCTCCACCTGCACATGACCACTAGACAGAAGCTTTCTCTCCGGGTCCCTTTACTCTCTCTGCAGTGTCAGCTGTCTCCTCTGACCTCCTTGGGTGGTCTTTCTCGTGTGCATCTGTAGGGGAGCTCC